>JASEVX010000004.1:105217793-105316147 GCA_031761405.1 Serripes groenlandicus | reverse complement strand
TTCGCCAATGAGTTACTGTAGGTGTCAACCACTTTTTTGAAAATCTGTATCTATTTGGATCCGATAGACAGGATGCTCAGGCAATTATTTGTTATACATCGAGGGCTTGGCGTGAAACGGTTGTAACTAAAAACCTATTTTGAAAACCCTGGTTTAGGGGCAATTTTGACCCCTTTGTAAACAATGCAAATTTAGATGCCATTGCTCAGAACGAGCAATGGCACCTAAATTTCCATTGTTTACCAAGAAAAATGAGTTAATGCTTATAAAGACTTTATGGCGAGGTGATTAACCTTGGTAAAAAAAATACCAATTTTAGATACAACCGTTTCACGCCAAGCCCTCGACATGTTTGATAATAAGATTGGTGTTCCAGGAGCACATTTGCTCATGTTGTTTATACCCTTTCCCACATGCAGATGTATTTTGACTAATTTGAACGCCATAATAGCATATAAATTGTATATTTTCCAGAAGTGTTTTTAATAAATATCCGGTATTTTATTGTGAGTTTCCATATTGCAAATTTGTAGTTTGTGGGAACCTTCCGGGAAATATTACACAAATGAGCCGTTCCGCGAGGAAAACATTGTGGACTCTGTGTAAAGTATCGATCTGGACCAGCCTAAGCATGCCGCGCAGTCTAACCCGGACAGACACTTTCCGCCTCCCGTGGATTTTCTGTTTCAGGAATCATTGCTCTATACATGTACATATATCCCCCCTGAGACGGAATGTGTCGGACCGGATTAGCCTGCGCGACATTCGCAGGCTGATCTGGGTCGATACATTACGCACAGACCCTAATGTTGGTTTTCTCGTGGAACGGCACATATCGAAATAAACAAGTACGACGTAGGTGTAGTCAGTTTCAGTTACGTTAGTGCGTAGTATCATATTGACCGCAACGTCCGTGTTGAACAGTTCTAATGTTGACGCCCAACGGAAGAACAAAGGCGAAAAGGACATTAAAACTGCATCGATTGTCAAGTGTTTCAATAGACGATGCAAAATAGAAAACATCCGAACAAAGGGAGAAAGAAATAACGAATACCATTAACTGAAGACCATCACGTAAGTTCATTAGCGTATTTGCGTAACAACTCAATTGACTGCTAACTCTGCATAGGAACATTTTCTGATGATAACTGGGGAAGTTATATTCAACACACCTTTCTTTCAATTGAAAAAAGTCTTCAAGGATGAAATATAAATTATGGTCCAAAAATGAGCTCCTTACTGGTAAGTCACCTTCAACTCGGAAACATATAATGACCACTTTAACGTTTCAAAAATGAACAGTCATGCTACTGTGCATATCTCATCATTGACCTGTTAGAACCTCACGTAACACTAAACTTAGTGTTACGATCAATCCAGAGTACCGTGTAACTTTAAATAGCAATACAAACGGGTTTTACAAAGTTCCACGTCCTTACTTCATTTGGCCTAGTGTCCTATTTACGTTTACCCGATATGACCCATAGTCGAACATGAACTAGAGAATATAATATCGAAATTAGTTTATTATTTATCTTTTTCCAATGTAATTGATAATGTACAAGTCCAATCACTTACATAGCTCCATTGCCACAACGCGTAATAACCAACATCCTATGGTGTATGTCTTTTGTCAAATGAATATGGCAAGGACATGTACCAGTTAGTATTTCAAAATCAGACATTTCTTTTTCTTAGGAAATAAGTCTTTAAATCTTACAACTGTCTTTGACCAACCAACATGGCTTGAAGCAATTTCGTAGAGGGTCACCAATGGAACATTTCTACACAATTATTTGGAGGTTCACCAAGGAACATGTCTACACAAATATGATAATCAGTCATATGAGGCAAAATGATTGGTCGAAAAATGTTATAGAAATGTTCCATTGGTGACCCTCTACGAGAAAACTTCAAGCTATGTGGATTGGTAAAATTACATGGCCCCACCTAATGACGATTGACTAATGTTTTTGATATATGATATCTTGGAAGCTTACTTTACAGTTTCCTCTCAAGTTTAAGACAAACATATGTTGTGGGTATTTAACAGAAATAAAATCTTCTCCATACCAAATTGTTTATCAGAAAAGTTCGTTAATCAAATAGAACTATGTTAAGTTTACATTTGCCAAAACATGTAAGTGTTAAAACAAAATAGAATTTAAGATTCGGATTATCTTGTATTGAAAAGACTAATCATGTTGCTCATTGCATATTGTGATCCATCACCGTCAGGTGTCCGTCGTCTGTCTGTTCACATTTTCTTACAATAACTTCTCCTCCTAAACGAAATGACCAATTTCAAAATAATTTCACAGAAATGTTTTAATCCCTTTTCAAGGTTGTTAAATGCATTAACTTCAAGGTATAACTTGGTCGCCACGACATCAGAAAGAAGACAAAAATCCCAAAACAAACAAATCCCTGACCCTGACCCAATTTGAAAATTATTTTGCAAAATGTTCCTTATATGACCAAGACTTTTGAAATTATTCGGATACGTTGAAAACATGGCCACTTAGGTGCTGGGCTGGGTTTCTTTTTATGCATATCTAGTGAAACATCTTCATGTTCCAAATATAGGCATGATTTAAAAGAAAAGATGGCATACCTTTTCTTTGGGTGACCCTCTACCAAGAATGATGAGACCATTGCTACCAGGGGACGTTGTTCGGTTTCTTTGTGAATAACTTGAAAACTATTTAAGTTCTTTTAAAGTAGGTGGGCGATATGGTACCATCCTGTTTCGAATTCCTATCTAAATGTTGCAATTCACTGATAGTTGATAGATAGAAATTTCAAAATAATGCAACCAATGTCTTTGTTTTTATCTACGGTTATTTGTCAAGCAATATTCCAAGAAAATAACAAATACAAATAAAACAATTTTAAATTTCCTTTATAAATTGAAACGAAAACACGACGTACCTGTTGATCCACAATGTCGTAAAGCAGACAGTAGAACACACATGTAAAGATAACCACGCATACTCATAGTTTAACAAACACTGTGATTTTTACACATAAATGGCAGCCTTTAAACTGTACTTAACTTCCCTAACCATTCTAATTGAGGAACTAAATATATATGTGATAAGACAAAATGAACATCCGAATATGTCAATCAGTAGTTCGAAAATCTAAGGGTTATATAATTCGTTGATGCCATCTTGGCACATGGAATCTTACCGGAAACCAACAGATATGTTAATTGAGTTCCATCTTCTAGATTTATAGTTGTCAACGAAAACAACGTAGGTGCTGTTTTGCATATAAATACAAACATGCATTACGCACAACTTTATACATTATAGTTTAAATCAGGAAGTCTTGATTAAATCGACACGTTATTTGACTGATGATCTACATGAAGTACGAGCATTGTGAATACTATTACGGTGCTTAAATTGTTAACGTAACTAGGCTTACCGAAACATGGATGGTAACAATGTGGAGGTAATATGGGAGCAGAAAGTAAAGTGTTAACGGTAGGGTTTGATTGATTGGGGTTTTACGACGTTTTTAACAATGTTTCATTCATAACACGTCGGCCAGTTCACCTACTCATGTATTTCCAGTCTTCCCCACACCATTAATCCACACAAAACACTTTCCAAGCAACTCGCTGCTTTTCCACATAGACTATTTGCCCATTGGTAGAAGACGATGCCGCTTGTCGCATTGACCTTTATCAAATGTAAGAAATAATGATGGCCGAGCTGGGATTCGAGTTCACAATATCTGGGTTGACAGCCCGCGAGGCAAACGGTTTCATTTTATGGAATATTCGATTAGGAAGGAAATGATGGCTAAGAATATTACACAATGTGAATTAACGAATGCTATGTTGTGTGACCTTTTCACAAATTGATATAACTTACGGATATGAAGAAAGGTCACCAAATAAATGTTTCTGCACCGGTATGTATTTCAAAATCAGACATTTATATAGAAGATAATGTACTAATCTTACAATCTGGGGGTAACGGGTAAATCAGCCTTGTGGCTAAGTATTTTGACTAATCAACATGGCCTGCAGGAATCAGCTAGAGGGTCATCGATAGATAATTTCTGCCAACTTATTTGGAAATCGGATAAATACTTTCGGAGGAATATATTTTTAGTGTTTTCACTATAGCCACATTTGGCTAATCAGCCACTCCTCCCTGCGGTCATGTTTTTCGACAAATCGATGTGGCTTTAAGGAATCTTATAGAGTGTCACCCAATGAACTTTTATACAAAACATTTTCCTATCGTACTCAAGCAATATTCCAAGAAAATAACAAATACAAATAAAACAATTTTAAATTTCCTTTATAAATTGAAACGAAAACACGACGTACCTGTTGGTCCACAAAGTTGTAAAGCAGACAGTAGAACACACATGTAAAGATAACCACGCATACTCATAGTTTAACAAACACTGTGATTTTTACACATAAATGGCAGCCTTTAAACTGTACTCAACTTCCCTAACCATTCTAATTGAGGAACTAAATATATATGTGATATTCATTTTGAACATCCGAATATGTCAATCAGTAGTTCGAAAATCTAAGGGTTATATAATTCGTTGATGCCATCTTGGCACATGGAATCTTACCGGAAACCAACAGATATGTTAATTGAGTTCCATCTTCTAGATTTATAGTTGTCAACGAAAACAACATAGGTGCTGTTTTGCATATAAATACAAACATGCATTACGCACAACTTTATACATTATAGTTTAAATCAGGAAGTCTTGATTAAATCGACACGTTATTTGACTGATGATCTACATGAAGTACGAGCATTGTGAATACTATTACGGTGCTTAAATTGTTAACGTAACTAGGCTTACCGAAACATGGATGGTAACAATGTGGAGGTAATATGGGAGCAGAAAGTAAAGTGTTAACGGTAGGGTTTGATTGATTGGGGTTTTACGACGTTTTTAACAATGTTTCATTCATAACACGTCGGCCAGTTCACCTACTCATGTATTTCCAGTCTTCCCCACACCATTAATCCACACAAAACACTTTCCAATGAACTTTTATACAAAACATTTTCCTATCGTACTTTAAACAAGAAATATCTTTAAAAAAGATAAACGGCGATAATAATCAAAATAATCATTAGTTTTCCATGAATTATATAATTTTCGCATTAATCTATGTGTTTACCAAAGGCTAATCGGCCACTCCATCCAGCTTCAGTTTCTATAAATAGATTATCAAGGCCGAGAATTCTCGAGGCTCCCAAGAGGTGCATAAGTTTCAATTGACGATAAATAACTGAAAACTTATCATGTTTAAAAAATAATTAATATTTTGCTCTTAAATTTTATATTTCATACGTTTTCACTGATTTTGTTCGCTGAAATTTATTTCTTAGGGAAAACAATTAGAAGTTAGTATGCAGAACATTTCATTTTAAAATTCATCTTATTAATGCCTCTCGTAGGATGGGCAACTTAACTATGAACCAATAAAAACGTTTCATTTCCTTTATTTCTTCGACATTATTCATTAAATACAACATTTGATTGGTCTACAATCTACATCATTTGTTTAACATCTAGGTCAAAACTGAGGTTAAACAGCTATCGCCGAAAATATGTGACTTTTGCACTGTATACACGCCTTTACAATTACAATTGCAAATCAAACTTTCTCGACTTTAAACAGCATTTGCCTATCGTACTGATTACGACTATGAAACCTATATGAAGAATACAATACAATACAATACAATCTCTGTATTGCCTCCTTTATCGTGTACCTTCATGTAGTCTAAATTAGGTCTATAATTTTCACTTTTGATATCAGTAAATTTTATTCAATAGATAACAAACAACCTGCTAAAAACCTCTTGTGGTGGAACAAGCTGCTTGGATTTAAAATCAAATGGTTAACAATTATCCTGCTCATTGTACCATTTCATGTTTATTTACAGTATGTCCCATTACCACGACTACGCCATTGATTAACCGCTGAAAACAAGTTACTCTCGTTTACACTACCTTTCCAGGTGACTCTTCGGTGTTTACAAAGTCAACACCTGACGCCTTAAATAATTAAATCCGCTTACAAAAACCAATTTGTTTTAAAATCAATTACAACGCTTTTAGCTACGAAGTATTTCAATTTTCAAGAATACCACAGGGAAATGAAAATGAACTCGAAGATAGTCAAGGTACATTTTGTATATCAACGGTGACTGATTGGAGAGTTGTATAGTCAAGGTATATCAACGGTGACTGATTGGAGAGTTGTATAGTCAAGGTATATCAACTGTGACTGATTTGAGAGTTGTATAGTCAAGGTATATCAACGGTGACTGATTGGAGAGTTGTATAGTCAAGGTATATCAACGGTGACTGATTGGAGAGTTGTATAGTCAAGGTATATCAACGGTGACTGATTGGAGAGTTGTATAGTCAAGGTATATCAACGGTGACTGATTGGAGAGTTGTATAGTCAATGTATATCAACGGTGACTGATTGGAGAGTTGTATAGTCAAGGTATATCAACGGTGACTGATTGGAGAGTTGTATAGTCAAGGTATATCAACGGTGACTGATTGGAGAGTTGTATAGTCAAGGTATATCAACGGTGACTGATTGGAGAGTTGTATAGTTAATGTATATCAACGGTGACTGAATGGAGAGTTGTATAGTCAAGTTATATCAACGGTGACTGATTGGAGGGTTGTATAGTCAAGGTATATCGACGGTGACTGATTGGAGAGTTGTATAGTCAAGGTATATCAACGGTGTATGATTGGAGAGTTGTATAGTCAAGGTATATCAACGGTGACTGATTGGAGAGTTGTATAGTCAAGGTATATCAACGGTGACTGATTGGAGAGTTGTATAGTCAAGGTATATCAACGGTGACTGATTGGAGAGTTGTATAGTCAATGTATATCAACGGTGACTGATTGGAGAGTTGTATAGTCAAGGTAAATCAACGGTGACTGATTGGAGAGTTGTATGAAGTTGGCCATCGTTTTAACCAGGGAAGTCTGCGTCTCTGCAACGCTCCATTCCACCATGTTATTATGATACTTTGACAATGAGCTATTTATTATATTTAAACTACGGATAGAACGTTTGATTTGAAGTATCCATTGTAAGATAAATCAAAGCGCCAATGGCACTGTAGTGGCGATCGTATGGAAAATCCTGCAAAGTAACAAGGAGTATATCGGTGTAGGGCGCTCTGGTGCGGGTAAATTTGAGAATGTATCAACCCTGCATCTTTTGACAGTAGAATAATGTTAGTTTGCCAGAATGTTGTATTGGCGATTTTTTAGTTACGTTCTGAAACTGGTCATGATGTGTTCAAAATTAGGCCATTCCAAATTCATGAAAAATCTAGTTGGTACTCGATAGACTACCGTTTTAGCTCATTATAATGGCTATTTGTGATCTAAACTGTTCGGGTAACCCCATGTTCATCACCAGGTCGCTAGGCCATATCAGAGACATATAAACATATATATGTGTTTATATGTCTCTGGCCATATTAAGATAAACTATTGTGTACACTTTAGAAATGACAAAATTATCAAGAAAGGAGAGAAAACAGTATCCATTAGTTTGGTGTTTGTTTCAATGATGTCCGATATTAAACAGGTCTGTTCAATTTAGTCCCTTCACATTGCATGATTGAGGGTAGTCAGAGACATATAAACACAATGTATTTATATGGCTCCGAGATTGTTAAACTGCTTCGAAAAACTTGAGTGCAATAACAAACACAAAACATGCACAAAAGCACAATTTCACTATTTGCCGAACTGTTCAATTTATAAAAATATAGGCATATATTATAATGCTCGATCTCCAAACTAAATTAGGCTACACTTTCAGTATTGATTGCTAATTGACTCTAGAACGTGCAGACGTGTATACATAACGTTTGTACACACTGACATCGTGTGTCCTTTAAACCTTTGTAAACCAGTCTTATCATCTAGACGCTTTCATATATTTAAACAACTACAAAATAAAGCGTTTATAATATTGAGATTAAGAACACTAGTTACGCGAGCTATTTATAGAACCTTTTGGAATTTCCAGATTTGAGTATCATCACAGTTATTTGCAAGGCAGATAGAACGCGCAATGATATTTATTATCAGCCCAATCATGACGAAGATAATATTATCATATTTTAACTCTATGTAGATAATGTTTCGATAAAACTCAAATATTAGTAACAATCCGGTACCAAAGTAGCACTGACATAATTATTATTAATCGCTTCTCTGCATCAATGATGGAACTATAACGGATGTGAGTAAATTAGTTTGCAGTAAGGAAAATAAATATCAACCGATTATTCAAAACCGACTATGTAAATATTTTTTGTTGTTGTTGTTTCTGTTAGCATTGTGGCGATTGTCAAACCAATCGCCACAAAAATGAATTAACTAGCTTATTATGTTATAAACACAATGCCATTTGTGTTCGTGATATGTAAATATTCATTTAAAGTTAGTTAACTATATCAGTCCCAGGCAATACATTTAACAACTCTGCATTGATCGACATAACAGAAACATTGTGGGAAACTGATACAATGTTCATGAACCCGGCCGGGTAGCTCAATTTGTAGCGTATCTGACTCGTGATCTGGAGGTCACGGGTTCAATACCCGGTTGCGGCGACATTCTTTCGGGCGATGTTTTCCATTGCCTCTCACCTCTGATCTATGTGAAAAAGTAGTCAGTGGCTTCGAAAGAATGTTGTGTAAGTACTGGTGTGGGAAAGCCAGGAAAACATGGGTAGGTGCACTGACCGCCGTGATATGACCCAAGCTGTTGAAAGCGGCGTTAAACTCCAAACAAACAATGTTCATGAAAACCACCGTAAGTGAATGGCATTTGTTAAAATGCTCATTATTTCCAGGGATACTATATAGTGTCCCTGTTCTTTCTAAAACGAATATTCTGTTCCGACATCTCTCAAAGTAACACCGAATGTAATTGATAACGTATCCAAACTTAAAGATGTATTACGACCTTTGACATTGGCCTTTTCGTGATTCACAGTGTTTTTTTACGGTTTAACTTAGCTGAAAAACGTGCTAAAAGGCGATCACTTCTTGTGTTCAAATACTACTTAGGTAGATAGCTTTATGGTCGAACTACCATTGCGTCATTAAAAAGACATCCAGCTGTTTTGATATCATTGTTTATCGGAACAGTAGATCGCTTATCGCGGTTTCATTGGGTAATAAGACATCAAATTGTTTTTGAGCCCGTTAATGGGATAATGTACAGGTAGGCAATTCTGAACAGTTTAGATCAAGTTCCACACAGTCTGATCAAGATCTACATTGCTCTTCTGTCAAATTGTTTAGAACCTGATAAGACGGAGCAGATGTCCATGATAGATAATAAATCTCCTCTAGACATATTCTTTGTTTCAAAATTGTATCCAATTAAAACGAAGGAATATCAATAATTTTGCCCTCATAATTTCTTGAACACAACATTTACATACAAGTCATAGGGAACTGCTTACACAATGCCTATTTTACCTAATCACCTAAGGAACAATTCCACAAAACTATTTGAAAATCGGCCGGATACTTTCGTCCAAGAAGTTTTCACTTTAGCGATATAAACGGATTGATTGCTGTAACAGATGCACTTTGAGGGATTTGATTCAGACGACTTTTGGAGACATAGTAGCATAAGGAGAACGTTCTAATGTCCTCCATCTCTTGCCAAAATGTTTTAAACTTCGTTCAATAAAGTGATCACGGAACAGAAATTGCATAACGTGTTTGTGATACCTTGTATTTTTACTATGTTTCATTTGGTCTCCGGTTATCTCCATATGTCTAATACAATTAAGCTCAACTTGTGTCAGTTACTTTCATTATATGGTCATAAACTTACAATTTTTAAATATGATCAAATAGATTACAAGTTTATGTTCTGATTTGATGAAGTTTCGCACGCTTTCAAAATAATGACATTTAAATCGCGATATCCTTTTGGTAACTTATTATTACTACCGGTAAGTTGATACTACTATTCGAGGGCTTGGCGTGAAACGGTTGTAACTCAAATTGGTATTTTTTTACCAAGGTTAATCACCTCGCCATAAACTCTTTATAAGCGTTAAATAATTTTTCTTCGTAAACAATGGAAATTTAGGTGCCATTGCTCGTTTTAAATTTGCATTGTTTACAAAGGGGTCAAAATTGACCCTAAACCAGGGTTTTCAAAATAGCTTTTTAGTTACAACCGTTTCACGCCAAGCCCTCGTATTGCCGTTTCAGTCATAAAAATGTCCCTTCACTTTACTAGTAACACTATATGGTGAAATTGGTAGAACACCTTTGATTGTCAGTCGAAAACTTAACACGATAAGATATTGGACGCATATTCTAAAACAAAGGGATAACTCAAAACTCAAATCTGCTTCAGACATGTTAAAAGAAGACTGTGAAACCACACATTCATACAGGGGAAATAACTGGGTTTATAAAGTTAAAAACATCTTGCATCAACATGGGTTATCTTGTATGTGATATAATCAAAGTACTGCTATTATTAATCTAAAATCATCAAAGCAGCGACTATTTGATGCGTACGTACAGACATGGTTTTCGGACATTAATAATTCGCCTCGTCTTCAATCATATAAACTAATAAAACATTCATTACAGATGGAAACTTACCTCGACTTGCTGTATGATAACACATTTAAGAGAGCTTTGACACCATTTAGGATTTCATCACATAACCTTAACATCGAAAGTGGAAGATATATTAATCTACCTCGTCATCAAAGAATGTGTACAAACTGCAATACGAATATGATTGAAACAAATATTACTTTTTAGTGTAATGCCCTAACTTTTCAACATTGCTGGCAAAATTCTTCAAACCATTCTATTGTAAATGGCTAACATTGAATAAACTGTCCTCGCTCATGCAATTCAATTCAAATACAAATGTCATTTTGATATCTAAATAGTTATAGTTTGCAAATGAAATGAGAAAGTTACCTTGAATATGTTTAATCATTTACATTTCTGAAATAGTTATTAGAAATAGCTGTCGAGAACATATCGATTCTTAAGATTGGTCTAACATACTGTATCTAATTTGCATAACGGATCTGTGAATTGGGCAATGATTCGACAACACAAACATAAATAATATTAGCGTTGCTGCGGTAAAACATCGTAATTATTACCAGTGTATATAAAGATCTGCTCGCTCATCCGTGTTAAAGGATCACAATAGGTACTGTTTATCATAAGTTTCTGGGAACCATATTTGACGAACAATGCAACCCTGTATCAAACTGCCAAGATGCACAGGTTGGTCTGGGTCTACTTTTGTCGCAAATGCCCAAAAGGTTGGTTTGCATAAATTACGTATCTAAAGTAATATTCAAATTCAAAAACTACAGAATTTCGAGGAACAAAAGTGAATTGTACAAATGAGTGAGTACTTACCTTCTGAAACCTTCCATGACTATTAAGCGAATAGTACAGAGCTAGATCAGACTGCGTTGACTGATATGAATCTTCACTGGTAGTACATATATAACTGTTAGTTTTTGCAGAACTCCGTTCAATTAAATATGTCAATTCAATAGCGTAAGAATCAGAAACGTACTCTGAAAATAAACCATGTGTAAATTGCATTAAGATTAATTTTGTATATTGTGAAGACAAACGGTTAAAGCAATTATAAGATATGAATCGGAAATTCCATATTCACTTCATACAGAAGTGTTATACACAAGAACCACAGCAACACACTCATCATGGTGTAGTGTTACAGAAACGAAATATCAAGAACTTGTGTAGCTACATGGATATATTGGCGGTCATTTCACTCTGGCAGTTGTTTCGCCCAGATATGGGAAAATGTTTTCATACTCATATATCTTATTATGAATTTAATCCAATTTAACTTATTTGAGGCATTTAAAGCATTTTAATCCTGAAATGCCAAATTTCAACTTCAATTTATTTCCTGTTTTATTATTTTCCCACACTGTCACTATATTTGAAAATGTATTATATTGTTACAATGGAACATAACATACCAATGCTGCCTGGTAATCGGAAATACAAGCTGCATGTTTTTTATTATGAAATTAAAATAAAGCCACATGCCAATATCCGAAAATCGTGTTTGTAGTTGTTCATTAATTAAATCATGGTGAGAAATTTGAATAAATACTTTCCAGTTGCGTTACATAAAGTCCGTCAGTCCGGGAGCTCTATTCTATATATGTCTAAACTGTGAATAGTATAGACATACAAGGCATATAAATACTTTCAAATAAGTGATATGGTCATAATTGCAGAGACATTTTTGTTCTAGATATGTTAGCTGAATAACGTATTACATCGAGCGATCAAATAATACAAAGACAGTGGTGCAGAGGTAGAGCGTCGGCCTCTCGTACCAAAGATCCCGGGTTCGAGTCCCGTGAATACCGGGTTCTGACTTTGAGGTTATTCCTTAAAAACGGCTCGAGTACTGGCTAAGTCTTCAGGAAGCAGACATTCAGCTTGATTAATATAAGTTGTTTCGTAATCGATGTAAAATAAATAAGTTTAAACTAATACAAATGAGTTAGAAAAAATGAAGGTGAACCAAATAATCCACACTTATTACAGACAGTTAAGCACAAGATAAAGGAAATAAACCAGAAGACGGGCAATAAACAAATGAATTTAAAGAAAGAGCTTTCCTGTACTGCATATTTGTTCTCGGCTGGGGATCAGTTGATGGGTATGTTTACCCCAGTCTTCCTTCTTATAGGGCCAATAAGTGGTCGATTGTGATATTATGGAAGATGAAACTAATGAGTGCTCTTCATTCGAGTAAAGGAAGATCTGAATAATAACTACATGATACATTTGCAATTAGGCCTGTCTTACGAATTTGGTGTACTTTGGTATATTGTTGTTATTTTTTTATTTATTTTTCTATTTTAGCTCACCTGTGCACGAAATGTTCAGTGTGAGCTACTTTGATCGCTTTTTGTTCGTCGTGCGTCGTCAACAATTTCTTTAAACGACACCGCCTCCGAAATTGCTTCGCCAAATTAGACGAATCTTCACAGGGATGTTCATCGGGTGGTGCCATTTCAAAATTGTTCAAATACATTGATTCCATGCATACCTCCGGTTGCCAAGTCAACAGAGAGGATTTTCTTTTTCTTTTGACAATTCGTGTCTTTTACATAGCGATATATAGAATAGGGAAACACTTTGAAAATCTTCTTGTCTGAAACGATAATGTTTAAACATATTTATTTTACATCGATTGCGAAACAAGCTTTCAGTTTATATTAATCAAACACAACACGGCCTAGAGCTTCGATATTTGGTGTATAGTATGGTCTAGTGGTCCTCTACCAAGATTGTTCAAATTATGCAACATGTGTCAAATTTGGTCCCGCTCCTAGGTCCATCTGTTTAACATAGATATCTAAAATAGAGAACACATTTCTAATAATCTTGACTGCACCCAAAAGCCTTATATAGTTTGTGCGTAGCATGGTCTCGTGGTCCTCTACAAAACTTGTTCTAATTATACCCCTGGGTTCAAAATTGGATGCGTCCCGGGGATCACCTGTCAACAAGCACACGCGATGCCACGATAGCACGATGACACGATGGTGATGACACGATGACACGATGACACGATGGTGATGCTACGATGACACGATGGTGATGACACGATAGCACGATGACGATGACGCGATGACACGATGGTGATGGAGCGACGCTACGATGGCACGATGACGATGACGCGATATTACATCGCGTCATCGTGCCATCGTGCCATCACCATCGTGTCATCGTACCACCGCCATCGTGTCATCGTGCTATCGTGGCATCGCGTATGCGCGACAGCACGATGGCCCTAACTGAACACTAGTGTTCCGTTAGGGCCATCGTGCTATCACGCTGTCAACAAGCACAAGCGATGCCACGATAGCACTATAAAACGATGGTGATGACACGATGACACGATGGTGATAGTACGATGACACGATGGTGATGACACGATAGCACGATGACGATGACGCGATGACACGATGGTGATGGAGCGGTGCTACGATGGCACGATGACGATGACGCGATATTATATCGCGTCATCGTCATCGTGCCATCGTGTCATCACCATCGTGTCATCGTACCATCACCATCGTGTCATCGTGTTATCACCATCGTGTCATCGTGCTATCGTGGCATCGCGTATGCGCGATAGCACGATGGCCCTAACGGAACACCGTAGTTTTACAAAGAGTTGTATAGGAATCACTTTGGAAATCTCCTTGTCTGAAATTGAAAGGCATGGAGCTTTAGATATTTGGTGTGTAAAATTATGTAGTGGTCTTCTACCAAATTTATCAAATTATGCACCTGGGGTCAACATTTTGTCTAGCCCCGAAGTGGTCACCTGTTTTAAATAGAGATTTAGAAAGAAACTTGTCTATTCTTAAAGGCATACAACTTAGATATTTCGTGTTCAGCATTGTCTAGTGATCCTCTTTCAAGATTGTTCAAATTATGTCCCAGTCAAAATAGACCCTGCCCCTGGGGATCACCTGCTACATAGGGAAATATAGGAAAATCTTCTTTTCTGAAAAAGACATCTCAGTTTCCTCATGTCACATTATGTTGACAAACGACAGTCAATATTGGTTGGGTTATTTCGCCTTGTTGCAAGTGGAGCTATACTTGAAATTAGGCTTCTTGTATTAGGTTACCTAACCGTATTACAAATCATATTGCAAAACTGAACGATCCAGGCCTCTTGTTTTAATTCACATGTTTGCTAACTGATCTTTGTTAAAGAAAGTACGTTCCATTATACTATAATAGTCATATGGTACATCCAATCAACGGTATAATTTCAGACTCTAGCCGATAAACATCTTCGTCACATATTTGAGATACGACCAATGTTAACTTTGTATAAAATAAACTCATGTTTTACAAAGGTGCCATTACAGTTACCAATTACACCACATCATTATCCTCGTCAAATTGGCATTCACAGGTTGTGTTATTAACCCTTTCCCTTATACGACAATTCTGCAGCAGACGAATTTGAACATATTTTGTCAATTAATGGAAAATCTCTATAATTGAATGGATAACCTATGACTCAAAGTGGAAAACATTGTGACAAAAGGAGAAATTGCACGTTTTGTGCAATTTCTTCTTTTGTTACTATGTTTTCAAAAAGCCGTCTGCTGCAGAGGCGTCAGAAAGCGTATATATGAGGGAAAGGATTAATATCAATTCGCATCGAGTTTATGTACAGTCTATTGACAAAATAGTTTGTGTAATGCCTGTACTCTAGTCACGTGTATGAATACGTGGCGAAAAGGAATGATCCTGATCACACTATGCAGATTAGATGGTCGCAAAATCCTGAAGGTTGGGTTTGGCATGACGTGGGATTCCGATACTTAACATCACTCATCCAAGAGTTCATTTCTTTCTTTCGCGAACATACGAATCTTTCATAGACAAAATCCCAACTATTGTATTCGGTAATTTTTCACCCGAAAGTTTACGAAAACTTAAATAATAAATAATACCTTGTTTATTCACGTTATCAACGGGTTGATCGACAATGTGCCAACCTCTGACAAAATAGTATGCCGGAATGTTTCCCTATTTTTATTTATTAAAATTATCAGAAGGCCTGATCACAGAAAAAGGGAAATATATATAGATCTATATTTATGAATTTAGATTATTGTGTGAAAATAAACAGTGTATAATGCTGGGGTATGATGGGTACACGGGTTAATTTATACTTTAAATAGACGCTCTGCGTCAAAATACTAGCATCTTTGACATAGATTTGAAAACTTCTCAAAACAACAACGCCGGAATATGAAAGTTTAAACAAACTAATATATTTGACATAGATTGGAATACTACTCAAACAACAACGCCGGAATATGAAAGCTTAAACAAACTAGCATATTTGACATGTAGTGGAAAACTTACTCAAACAACAACGCCGGAATATGAAAGCTTAAACAAACTAGCATCTTTGACATAGATTGGAATACTACTCAAACAACAACGCTGGAATATGAAAGCTAAACAAACTAGCATATTTGACATGTAGTGGAAAACTTACTCAAACAACAACGCCGGAATATGAAAGCTTAAACAAACTAGCATCTTTGACATGTAGTGGAAAACTGACTCAAACCATAACACCGGAATGGGAAAGCTTAAACAAACTAGCATCTTAGACATAGAGTGGTATACTACTCAAAACAATAACGCCGAAATATGAAAGACTGCCTTTAAATAAACTTCAATTTGCTTGCG
This sequence comes from Serripes groenlandicus, assembly GCA_031761405.1. Taxonomy (NCBI): domain Eukaryota; kingdom Metazoa; phylum Mollusca; class Bivalvia; order Cardiida; family Cardiidae; genus Serripes; species Serripes groenlandicus. Next base: position 105,299,792 of record JASEVX010000004.1, on the reverse strand, counting down.
GTATACTGTATTATTTGAGCTACTGATCTTTCGACTAAGGTTGCATTATTTGCCTTTAAATCCCTCATTTAGAAAGGTTTTTGCAAGTATGATGGTGCAATGTTATGTTAAACGATGTACACAAGCTTAGCTTTATTCAAGAATACAACCTGGTCCAAACTGTCTTATTCACCAAGTGATTTCTGTAAACCAGTGTATTCCTGTAATAGATTAAGCGAACAAGCTCGTCTTGGTAATTTATTGATTAAAATTACATTATAGCGTGCAAAATGACTCCTAATAATACAGCAATAATCAACATGTGGTTTAATATAAGCATTATAAAAAAACAGTCTATGCTCCTTTGTTAAATACGATCTTACTTTAATTAATAACCATACATGTATATGTGAAGTAATCTTATTAGGTAATTAGTCAAAACGGAATTCTCGTCTACACATACGTCTAATATCTTCATGCTTGTAGTCGTTGTGATTTATATTTCATTGAATATTTAAGGATTTTCCAATATTCTCCTTTTCTGAATGCTTGTAATTAAAATAGCTTTTATTTTATTAGTATTTAAAACCATACAGTTTTGTCTACACCAAAAGTGATGACAATTCAATGCCATCTGCAAATTTAATAACAGTTTTTGAATGCATGAAATCATTAAAAAGGATTGTCATCTGCATATAAATATACAGCTGGGAAATTATTAAGGTTAAGCGGTACATCATTTATGAAAATTAGAAAATGGGTATTTTAGCATATGAGCCGTCCCACGACAAAATCAACAGTGTGGACTTTGCGTAATATATCGACCAGATCAGCTTGCGCAGTTCTTGCAGGTTAATTCGGAACACATTTCGTCTCTGGGGGATAGAAGTATAAGGTAATGATTCTTGAAACAGAAATACCACAGGAGGCGAACAGTGTCTATCCGGGTTAGCCTGCGCGACATGCTTAGGCTGATCCGGGTCGACGACGTTGGTTTTCTGGTGGGACGGTTCATATGCGAGCAGTGAAGACACAGGGGATGCTATACATACGCATAACCCCTTTATAGTCTGCACTTACGAAGGGAGTGATATTGTTTTCTGTCTACACAGTTGGGATGCACCACAACATGTGTCGCAGTCGCTAGTTGAATTTTCGGGATGGCTTTCAAGATAGGCGGGAACTATAATATCCATTTTATAAAAACACATTGGCAATACGAACAATTGCGCACCTATAGTACATGTATCTGCAATACAAAAACAAAATCTTATTGAAGCGTCAATCATGATGAAATAAAAGTTTGAAGTACAGTTCAAATAAAGAGCCCAAATTCAAAGAAAAAACATACCCCCATACCCTTTTCCATATTCAGCAAGTATGTAGCAAACGACTTTGAAAACATTTAATTAAACATGTGAACATTGTCCATGAATGAATACATACTTTTTCAATACAGTTGAACAAAGTGTGGAAAAGGGTGAAAATGCTATTTAAAATATGTTTCGACTTCTGTCACATTGTTACCAAATGTCGTCTGCTAGTGAAATAAATGGCATGATAAATAACTGTGGGAGTCAGTGATTTGAAGGGAATGTATCCCGGTATTTAGTCTTATATGAAAACAATATTCATTATGGTTATAATGTGATTATATTAGCAAAACTTGCCATTCAAACATGGAATTTATCCATACTTTGTTAATTTGACATTATTCGTTAGTTACATGTCAGTATTTGAGGATAATATGCTACCATGTACACTCAGTATGCATATTGTCCACAGTGTTGGTGTAATCTTCGACATCAGTAACACTTGAAATAGTTTCAATTGTACGACATGTACGAAATGACATCCTTGTGATAGACATCCCTTCTATTGGTATGTATCTTATTCCATTCCCTGATGATGTATTTGGCCTTCCCTGTTCGACCTGCGATCATTATACGGGTGCCTCGAAGGCGAATCACATCCTTTGTACCAATTATCTCCTGTCTATATATATTCTATATATATTCTTTTGATTGAACAGTAGCATTTACATCCAAAGTCCCCTTTCGATCCGCAAGGATGAGCAGGAAGATAATATGCTTGGGAAATAAATATGTTTAAGTATCTGCTAGGAGATATCAGGAGTTTTTCATTTGGCATTAGTGTCAAAATCAAACTGAGAATGCAGTGTTCATTCCTCATACATTCATATTGTGTTGCCAAAGGATCGCTTTAGTAAGCTTTATATTTATTTATTGTACAGATAGAAGCGATGTTGGGTATTGATACACAGGTTTACGTTAACAGTTTTGCTCTATTTAGCTTCATCAGATTGTCAGATCCAAGGCAGGCGCATAAGTATAGCATATTTAACATGCGGGCTAGTATGGCCCTATATTCTTCACATGAGTACACTTATTACTTAGTTCAAAATATGATTTTAAAATTATTTTAAATACACATGAATAGGTAAATGACCTGTTTTTTCTTTAATGTAAAAGCAAACACGTAGGTCAAAAGATTATCGTCTATGACATTAAACGTAATATTATAATGTGTTCTCAAACATTGTCCTATTTCATAGCTGTAGATGAAAAAGTTATTTATGATTTATGAAATAGATTCTATTCGGTTCGCATATAATTTAATTGATAGTGCATCTATGTAATAAACTCACATTTAATTAAGAATGCAAGTAAAACGGTTATAGTTCCACAATGGGTGCTTTACAAACCGGAAGCTCTTTCTGATTGCTATGGTATTCGAATGTCTAAGAGTCTAAGGGAGACTTCTGACTTTAAGCCGACGTCCTAATGTCACGGAAATCCATTTGGACTGGCTTACCGGTCTTATTACCGGTCATTTTATTTCAGGTAAATAGTTAAGACAACAGTTTTCGCGTATACGGCATTAGTAATATCAGGGACTACTAATACGTATTAGTAGTCCCTGGTAATATCGTGGACAGTTGAGAGTATTTCTCAAACACTTCAATGTCTTCACTCCGATTTGACATTTGCTAACAATAAAATAATAGTTTATCCTGTACCTTCGCGTAGTCTTATATCTTATTATGGTTTTCAATGGCATTAGTGGTTGAACAAGTTGCTGGGATTTATAGGCAAAGGATTAACACTTATCCAGCACAATTGGCATGAACACATCGCTCACAGTATGACGCATTTGTGCACCAATCTTATTATATTTTACTATACCATTTCATTTTTACTTACAGTATGTCGCATTCATTGTTATCGCTGAAAACACGTAAATCTCGTTTACATTTCTTTTTCAAATGACTCCCCAAGGCTTTAACACAATGGATGGCATTTCCTTAAATATTTTAAGTCAATTATAAAAATAATTTGTTTTAAAATCAATTAAAAAGCTTTTAGCGTCGACGTATATCAATTGTCAAAAACGCCACGGGAAAATGAAATGGTCGATAGTCAAGTAATATCAGTTGTGACGAATTGGACGCTTTAACGCCGCTGTATATAACCAGGGAAGCCTGCGTTTCTGCAGAGCTCAATTCCACCATGTCATTATGATCTTTGTACAATAAGATATTCATTTAATTACAAATGCTGATATAAAGCGTTGATAAGACATTGACAAGTGTAAGACACAAATGAAACCTCTAGATTATTATGTGATAAACAAAATGCCTTTTGTGTTCTTTATATCAAATGTATTTGAAATTGGTCAACTGTATTAGTCGCAGAAAATACATTTAACGACTCTACATTGATCAACATAACAGAAACATTGTGGGAATGACATTTGCTTCACTCTAACCGTTCGAAATAGTTATTCTTTATCAAACGAGTTTTTTGTTCCGACATTTCCCAAGGTAACATCTAACGGTATTGAAAAGGCATCTAACTCATACACTTTTGAATGTTCTCGAGCTTTGACCTTTTCGCGATTCACAGTGTTTTTCTGCGGTTTCAATAAGCTGGAAACGCGCCAAAAGGCGATCGTTTCTTGTATTCTTAACGTACTTAGGCAGATAATGGTATGGTCGACCTACCATTAAGTCATTAAATATATATCAACCATTTTTTGTTTAAAAGCTAATGTTTGTCAAAGTAGTAGATCGCTTATCGCTTTAAAGATTTGGTTCATTGGGTAAAGAGGCATCAATTAAATTTGAGCCCGTAAATGGGATAATGTATAAATACGCATTTCTGAACAGTTTAAGTTCCTCACATTCTGATCAAGACCTACATTGTGCATATATTACCTTCATGAGATTGTTTAGATTATGATAACATAGAGCAGAAGTACAGGCTATATCATAAAATTCCTCTAGAAATATTCCTTGCTTCAATATCGTTATCCAATCAAACAATGTTTGGACACATACATGGTATATAACATGGCATATACGTTGCCTATGGACTGGGAAAAACCGGCTAATCCGTCTACTTTTCGTATTAAGCAAATTGTTCTTACAGGCGCCAAAATTATAAAACCATTTAACACGTCGTACGAAATTCGACCTTCATAGGTTTTGAAATTGTTGTATAACCGTCAGTCATTATACGAAAAAAAACCATGAATGGGTTTTTTCGCTTATACGTGTGAAAGCTCGAGCCGAAGGCTCGAGCGAAGCACGCCTATAGGTTACCCGTACGAACACATCATACGAGATCAAAACAACAAGAATTCAGTACAATCTTACTGTTTTTCACATATCAAATCTCAACCCCATAGCACTTTTTTTCGGCCATTTTGCTTCCGGTCTTACTGGACGGACAAATTACCGTAACCTATTAATTTCGTAACCGGTAAAACCCGCATTCACGATATTCGTATGTTTTGACAAATAAAAAAATACTAAGAACTAGAGAGAAAAATTAAATTAAATTCCTTCTCGATAAAGGAAAGAAAACAAGGAATCTGACACGTGATAATTTGCGTGTAATTGCACTCGTTTTCTATTTTTAAAATGATATTTTCTCAACCGGAAGTAAACACATCCAAATGTGACGTCATTGCAACGAAAGTAACGTCATTGTAAGGCAAGTAATAAATAGTTAACAAAAGGAAAACGACAGGAATGGTAGGAAAAGATAGTTTGACTCGTCACAAATGGATTTCATTCACTGCAAGGACTTTATGAAGGGTAAGTCGACTATTCTTTTGTACCTGTCATAGTTATTTCATGGATTTTATATCTTGGCAATATAGAGAAGCAATTAACACTTGAAAATGATTGTAAATATTTCAACGGAAGTTATCGTTCGTTACACTGGCCTCGGATATTATTTAAACTGAAAAGGACGAACAATTCTGTTTCTGTATCGACATAGCTTCATTTCAAGGTAGGATATTTATTATATCAATAATTTGCTTAAAAATATAACTTCATTTCTAAATTATTTGTTAGTATCTGTTGAGAACCGTTCCACGATGCTTTCGTCAAATCGCGTGACGTCACATCGTGTGTATTGTTTTTGTCTGTATCTGTTCCACGATGCTTACGTCACATCGCGTCACGTCACATAGTGTGTATTGTTTTTGTCTGTATCTGTCATTTGAAGCCGAAGCCGTCTTGTCTTGTCAAATGTTGACCCCACTCAAGGAAATAGCTAAACTATCATATCTTCGACTGTCTAGTTGTATTTACTTTAAGACGTTTATTAATATATTGAAGTAAATGTAGTAAACAAACAAAACTTCAGTCAATTTCAAATTATTTGCCTTCAATATACTTTTTTACATTGTACAGTTTAACAGTTTATGTCTATGACCTAGCATTTGTCAAATCATGAAAGTATGACCAGAATCAGTTCACCCTGGTTTTGAGGTATACATAGTAAATGTCTTAAGCCATATATCCTCCAACCTGAAAGAGGGGAAAACACTTTCATGCCTCCAAATGAGTCCATTGATTTAAAGAAATGATGTCATATGTGGACTATCAGTAAAACACATAACTTGTCATTCAACAGGCTAAATTTCTAGTAGTTTCACCTTTTTTTATCCAAAATTTGTTTATTGATCAAACTCAAATGAGTCCATTGTTTTAAAGGAATGATGTCATATGTGGGCTATCAATAAAACACATTACTTTTCTTTCAACAGGCTGCATTTCTAGTAGATTCATCTTTTTTTTAACCAAAATATGTTTATTGAATAAACTCAAATGTTTTAAAGAAATGATGTCATAATTATGTGGGCTATTAGTAAGACACATTACTTTTCTTAAAAACAGGCTGAATTTCATTTTTTGTTATCCAAAATTTGTTTATTGATCAGATTGGACAAACTTGTTACTAAGAATTTCAACAATATTTCCACTAGGTTATTTTAAATACTCTGCATGTATGTATTCAAACCACATTTACAATAGATTCAACTGTAATATGCATCTATTGACAGCACTATTTTCATACTTGGGAGCACAACAACCAATGATGTCATAGAACTGTTTTTTAACAGAAAAGGCTATATTATAAATCATAATTAATGTCAGTTATAAGTCACCCAGTGACCTCACATAATTGTTCTGTCCTCTGATATAACTGAAATACCACCGAAATGTATATCTTTTCTGTTTTCTATGTAATTTATTGTGAAATCCATTTTTCTGGTAAAATTTAAACTAGTATACATTCATTGTAACAAAAAAAATCTTATACTTTACTGGTAATAAAATTATACATATTTTCATAAACTGCTGCTCAAAGTAAAAACCTATACTGTAGTTTAATGGTAGAACACCAGTCCTGGTCTAACAAGAGTTCTGAGTTCAAATCTCAGCAGGTACATGATTTGAAAGAAGCAACTAAACTTAACAATTTATACATGAAACAATTGTGTGGGGAGTAGTCTTACTTAAACACTTATTACATTTTTATCCTGGCTTCTAGTAAAAATAGTTTACTCCCTGTACCCTTTTCAAAAGCTTTTATAATTGAGCAACAACAATTAAAAAAAGGAAAAGTTATCATCATTGATAACTCTGAGAATCTGTACATGTTCAAGGTCTGATAAGATCTTTCACTATCCACTTTTTTTTCAAACGACATAATTATATACATACATAATCAGTTGTTCAGACACTAAGTCTGGAACTTATTAACAAATAACCTGATGCTGTTTCATGTTTTACAAATTAAAGACCAGAAAAGGAGATAGGGGTTCATAGGGAAATGTTGTTGAATAGGAACATATATTGTTCATTTTGGATATGTTCATTTTGGATCAATTACACCATTCTGACAATGCATTCCGATTTGTCACAGAAATCAAGTAATGTACATCAGGCAAGGGGCTAAACTTTACCCTTTCCAACATACATCATTATAAATGGGACTTTTGTCAGTCTGTATGCATAGTGTTTTCATCTTAAAAACATTCAGCCAGATCATGCAAAGTTAGCCATGTGCCTTGGAAGATTGTTGTGTGGAGTATTTTAGTATTCTAGAAAGCCAGGGGAACATGTTAGGTGAACTGAAGTACCATCGAAAGTAATGTTAAGCTCAAGTCATTCAATCAACCATGGTAAGAGTCAGTTTCCAATTATATGTATTACCAGTTTACAAATAACTAGCATTTGTAAAAATAAATCAGAACATTCTTCAATGCCTTCTAGTGTTGTTTTCCATCAACATCTTTGGAAATCTTACAGTCTGTTACAATTCTGACCTAATAAAAAATAAAACAGATATGTACAAATTAATTAAACTTAAATGCATGATAAGTTTGGTTTTTTTCAATATGTTTTTCAAATTCTGTTTGGTAACTTTCTACAATTTGCCTATTAATTTGTTTCTTGTTGTGGGACTGACAGTGCTTAATTAATTGTTCTTGCTTTCACACGACCTAGGCTTTGCCTATTAACATATTAGGTAACAGGTGTGAGATTTTTTTTTTTTTTTTTTTTTCAATACCCATGAAGGTTTCTGAAATAAAACTGGAAAAATTCAATGGGGGCCGCCATTTTTGATATGTTTAAAATGCGGCCGGTCCGACGTATAAACACAGTTTGAAAAATATTAATTGTTGTCTAGTCTATCATTATTAATTCTAAATCGATGTTTAAGGTAATAAAAGAACTGCGTAATTTCGTGTGAACTAACAATTTTAAGAAAAAGCGAAATATGCGATGAACTGAGAATGAAATATTTTGTTCCAGTATGTCAAAATAACCGACTAGTACCGTACTAATCAAGGTGAACTAGACCCACGCCATTTACAGTAAAGCGCTTTACAGACACAACGAAAAATTGCCGTTTGAAGCCTTACATTTTACTGTATCCCGAATAATGACGACTTGAGACGTATCTGGTTAAATATTTAAATAGAAACAACTCCAATGTATCGTCTAAAGTGTTGGTAAGTAGGCCTAACATTATATTGTAGAGATGTCGGCAGTCTTCGCGAAAATCTTCAATCATGACTGTCGGACAACAAATTCTTCGAACTGACAAATATTCGAACACATTCTCATTTTCAACCATCTGATTATTTTTACAACCTGGACTACACTATATTTACATTACAGTTGGGAATTATGCAATAAGATATAGTGGGATACATTTTAATTAAATCGTGGTACTGTGGCAAATATACAGTGTAGCGAATCCGACTTGTTATAGTTAACCAAAGTTGTGTCCCTTTGTTTAATTGGATCCATTTGTATAAACAAGTCGACAACAAAAAGGAAAATTAGTACTGGTTTAAATATCCATAAACTAAAGCCTTGAGATTTTTCAGAATCAGATACATGCATATATGGTCATTGCTCACAATGCATACCCAGCCTGCTGTTTATTTTGTTTATAATTTACCCTTTCCCACATACAATAAAGCTGCAGCAGACGACTTTGAAGTTATCAAGTCCGAAAGATGGAAAATCTCAAAATGATAGTATGAATATTGAATAGAGTTTAAATCATTGTGACAAATGGAGAAATTGCTCATCATGAGCAATTTCTCCATTTGCCACTATGATTTCAAAAGTTGTCTGCTTCAGAGGCGTCAGAAAGCGTCTACACAGGGACACTATATTACATATAGTGTCCCTGGTCTACATGAGGGAAACGGTTAAAGCCTTCGTAAATTTTTAAGGTAAATGCACCAGAAGCTTATTAAAACATCGAGTAAGTACCTTGTCAATGTCCGTGAACAGGCGGTAGTAATCTAGATTCCGCTAACCAATTGTTCAAAATAGCTAAATTAGCTATCGCGTTAGTCTACAGCAGTACATGTATTAAGAAGCAAAAACCAAATGAAAAGTATTTGTAGACAAAGACCATGGCTGTATTCATATTAAACCAACTAACCGAACACTAGGTCATGTGCTATTAAAAGCTATTATTAAACTGGTTGATCCAGTTATAACAAAATCCTAGTGTAAATACTGGTGTATTGCTATTGCGAGGGAGTATTGAGAGATGGAGACCCGTGTTATCGTCAAGCTTTTTTATAAATTGTCTATTAGTAATATATCTATTTACATTTGAAACTTATTTTCAACAATTGAGTATATGATGGGTAAATCAACAATTTCTCTCATGTCACATTCTTTATGTATTAAAATCCATCAAGGGGCTTGTGAATTGTTCCCAACTTCGCATGTAATCGCATGAGTGTGGTATTTCAATGGTTAGATATTAATATTTTTCTGATTATGTAAGATATGATTCAACATTGTGTAATCACACAGGAAACTTATTATACTTGTGCCAAAATGACAAACATTTGTTTCTAGCTATGTTTTTTATTTATATTTCAGGTATATTCAGGCCACTTAATTTGTGTTCGACCAAGCAAGAAAAACCAATTTCCTGTCCCTGATATGGGTTATTTTAAATAGTAGACAACACCAGCAAGAAGACCTTGTAAGACGGGCAATTGAACTCAATGTCCCTGTACAGCTCGATACAGAAAAAGATGAAGAGGCGTTAATTCCCATCATGGAATGCGATAATGAGTCAAACCTGTCCTACACAGGCTACATTGGACCTCGTTTAGTGACCACTTATATACACATTACTAAGAATTCAGAAATTTCTAAATTAGTTTTTGCTGGGTGATAAAATCATGGCTGTGAGTTGTTTTACTATTGCCGGTAATTTTTGTGCTAACATTCTAGATTTCATGAAGGGAAGGAAACAACTTTCATAAGCAGAGACAATAGAAACTTGATGGATCTGACAGCTACTGTCGGAGCATATTCATGTAGTGCTGGTAAATTTGTGATTAAAAAACTCTGAAAACAGAGCTTGGCACAATAGTCATTGGAAAGAATAAATACTATTCTTTTAAGGACAGCAGTATTCAGAGAATCAATGATTGAAGAGGACACTTTAGATAAGATAATTCTGATTAACACTGAAAGTGTTTCGTTTTTTATTCATTGACTCATAATCATATGAACTAAATCCAATCATAGCTGTTATTATTAATTTAACACATGAAGCAAATAAACTGAAAAATAAGCAAATTCTTAAAAAAATTGTAGCATATTTAGCATTTTCTCACATAAATCAGACTACAGCAGACATATTTGAAACCAACTCTGCAAAAACCTGTGCAACATCTATCAAAGGCCATGTAATAATTGTATACAATAGAAAACATTATGACAAAAAGAGAAATTACTTGTCAGGATTTTCTGATTTTACAACAATGTTATTTAAAGTTATAACTTCATCATTTTAAGTCATCTGCATGTGGGACAGGGTTAAACACTTATACATGCTTGAACATATAGCTTTGGGAAAAAACATTTTATATTGTGACAAATGATAATTTGATGATATTCCTGAAAAGAAAATATTTTTTGAAAGGAAGAAATTCATCATTATCAGCATGTTCTCCTTTTCCAACAATTTTCGAGAAAAAATTGGAATGCTTCTCCTAATATAATATCTGTCCATAGAAAACTTTTTAAGGATGGAAGAATTTTTTCTAATAGGAGAAATTTCTCCTTCCCTACAATTATTCAAGAAGTTGTCTGCTACTCTTCCACAGCCAAGCATTACAAGTTTTGAGCATTTTAATTTAACCTGTTACCTTAAAGTAAATTTTGTACATGTAAATTATTTTTAGATTCTTTCTTAGTTATCCTTTCCCACATACAGACGCTACATCAGAAGTAGTCTGTTAGTGGTAAAGGGTTAAACATTTTCTACATGTAGATGCTTTCTGACGCCTCTGCAGCAGACAAATTTTGAAAACATTATTGCAAATGGAGAAATTGCTCAAAATTGGCAATTTCTCCTTTTGCCACAATGTTTTCATCTCTATTAAATTAATTGAGATTTTCAGTATTTTTAGCCCACCTATGCATGAAGTGCAAGGTGAGCTTTTGTGATCGCTCACCGTCCGTCGTCCGTCCGTTTACGTTTTTCCTACAAACGACTTCTCCTCCTAAACCAATTAACCAAATTCAAAATAATTTTACAGGAATGTTCCTTTGGTGGATTTCTTTCAAACTTGCCCATGCCTTTGATATTTAGTATGTAGCATCATCAAGTAGACCTCTACCAAGATTGTTCAAATAATAGCCCTGGGGTCAAAAATGACCTCTCCCCGGGGGTCACTTGTTTGACATAGATCGGGGAAAAACTTTAAAAATCTTCTTGTCTCAAACTAGAAGGCCCATGCTTTTGATATTTGGTATGTAGCATCATTACATCTAGTGGACTTCTACCTAGATTGTTCAAATTATAGCCCTGGGGTCACTTGTTTTACATAGACTCATATAGGGAAAAAACTTAAAAAGTCTTCTTGTCTAAAAGATATTTGGTATGTAGCATCATCTAGTGAATCTCTACCAAGCCTGTTCAAATAATAGCCCTGGGGTCAAAAATGACCTCTCTCCGGGGGTCACTTGTTTTACATAGACTCATTTAGGGGAAAAACTTTAAAAATCTTCTTGTCTAAAAGTAGAGGGGCCCTGGCCTGTGATATTTGGTATGTAGCATCATCTAGTGGACCTCTACCAAGATTGTTCAAATTATAGCCATGGGGTAAAAAATGACCCCTCCCTCTGGTCACTTGTTTTACATAGATAGGGAAAAAACTTTAAAACTGTTCTTGTCTAAAAGATATTTGGTATGTAGCATCATCTAGTGGACCCCTACCAAGATTGTTCAAATTATAGCACTGGGGTCAAAAACTCATATAGGGGAAAAAACACTGAAAACTTTTTAAGTTTGATTAAATCAGGTGAGCAATATAGGACCATTATGGTCCTCTTATTAATTATACATGTACATATAAACCATATATAGTACTTTCTCTTTACTTAACCCTTTCCAACCTGGAACAAATCTGCAGCAGACCACTTTGAAAACATTTTGGTTTTATTTTGGAAAATGTATTAATAGGAAAGTGTAATTATTTGATAGAGTAAACAAATTGTGATAAAGGGGGAAATTGTTCATCATGAACAATATGTCCTTTTGTCACAATGTTTTTCAAAAATGTTCTTATGCAGAGGTGGCAGAAAGCATCTACATGTCGAAAAGGATTAATCCTTAACCACTTACAGACTACTTCTGATGTGTCCAATGAAATGAACACATACATTTCTCATTATGAATATTTTTTATTTTCCAACTAAGATTTTAGTAATCACCTTCAAATTCCTTGTATGTGAAAATGGGTTAATAAATGCTTCTCTTATGCCATTTTATCATAAATATTAGGTTATTTTTCAAAGCTTTGTGTGTAAAATATTTTCTTTCACAATATCTACAACAATTAAAGTTAAGATTTGAGCTTTAATGTTACACTTTTACTTTTCAGCTCACTTGTGCACGAAGTGCTCAATGTGAGCAATTGTGATCACATTTTGTCCTGCGTCTGTCTGTCGTCAACAATTGCCTTGTTAACACTCTACAGGCTACGTTTTGCATTGATCTTCATGAAAGTATATCAGAACATTTATCTCTATCAGATCTTGGACAAGTTAGAATATGGGTCATATTGGGTCAGAAACTAGGTCACTAGGCCAAATTGAAAGGAAATCGTGTTAACACTCTGGATGCTGCATTTTTAACTTGAGCATGTTCAAACCTTTTCAGATGTTTGTCTTGATGATATGTAGTCCCTATTTCAAATATTGGTCATGTCTTTTTTAAAAACTAGGTCACTAGGACAAATTGAAGGAAAATCGAGTTAACACTGTAGAAGCCGAATTTTGCTTCAGCATCTTCAAATTTTGTCAGAATGTTTCTCTGAATAATATCTAGGTCAAGGTCGAATATGAGTCATGCCTGATCAAAAACTAGGTCACTAGGCCAAATTGAAGGAAAAAGTTGTTAAAACTCTGGATGCCGCATTTCTACTATGAGCAAGTTGAAACTTTGTCAGAAGGATTGTCTTGATGATATCTAGTCCATGTTCGAATATGGGTCATATCAGGTAAAACAAAACATAGGTCAAGAGGCCAAATACAGGAACATCTTGTTAACACTGGAGGTTGCATTTTAAATCTTTGTCAGAATAATTGTCTTGATGTGTTTTGCATTAGAAATCATTCAGGTGAGCGATCTAGGGCCATAATGGCCCTCTTGTTTAAAGATCAATTTCAAACCAAAGGCTCAAGGTGTTCCATTGTGATCACTCACTGTACGGCGTACGTCAAACGGTCAAATATTCTCTGAAACTGCTGATGCGATATTAACCAAACTTGACATGAATGTTACTTTGGTGACCCTCATTAAAAATTGTTCAACAATTTATTTTATACCTATAAATTGGTTTGCCGCGGTTTCAGAATGGGGTGGAAATTGCAAAACATTAAAAATTGTTCTCCTGTGAATCCGCTTCTTCGAATTCCAAGATGTTCTATGGGTGACCCTCTACAAAATGGTTCAAGACATATTGATTGGGTGAAAAGGGTAGTCACCAAGTGGCATCAGAAAAGGGCTGGAATAATCGTCTGTTTTAGGGATAGAATTAAACAGAAATGTGACCCCCTACAATATTTGTACCAGCCTTTCAGACGGGTTTTAAAAGGTAGTCGCCAGGTGACATCAGAAAAGGGCTGAAAAGAAGAAATTACCCAATGACCCCCGTCTAGTCAAATACTTTTAAAAATCAACTGTAATTGCCAAATTATGCTGTTTAATTTAAAGTGTTTTTTCGTAAATAGGTAGCACCTATAGATATATTAGCCATTTGTGTGTATGATACTAATCTTATACTTTGATATTGTTTACTTTCTTATGCTACTTAATGTTTATATGGATATATATCTCGAAATTAACAATACGAATCAATACATCATATAAGTTTAATATATCACATCATGCAAACTGATTGATAATGTTGTATTTTTATAACTACATAAGGAGTCAAAAAGAAATAAAACAAGACTAGAGTAACATGTTCGAAGAAGAAATTTAATTGAGATATGATTGAATTATGATTTGAAGACTTACATTGCTTTTATTTTGTATTGTGTAAGAATGATATTAAAATTGTATAAACGAGTTCCATTTCCTGTTAACAATTTCTAACTGGTCTTTTAACACTTATATTTCCTGTATTACTTTTATTCATTGTTGATGATAAGCCATACAAATGTTAAACTTTAGTAACTAATTTGTGTATATTATTTCAAAAATATATTGTTTTACTAGAATAATAATGGAATTTGTGTGATTATATAACTGCGTGAGTACCAATGTTTCAAAGACAAACATCCATTAATTGCAATTTCAGGTTAATCTTTTTGTTATTTAAAAAAGTTCTTGTTTCGTTTTAACTGCTATATTTCCTGTGATATTTTGGTATTTAAAAAAACAACGTTGGTTGTATATACATGTTTCAAAGCCTTAAAACTGTTTTTATACGGAAGACACAAAACTGTTCCTGAAAGTTAATTCCCACTTCAAATCAATCTTTATAAAATATTAAATTCGTATTATTCATTCTATACAAGAGTTTCTGTTTAATGATATATGCAGCCATTAACTAGGCTAGGAAAAGTAGATTTTGCTTGTGCATTACTAGGCGCAAGGCAGGAAAATATTTCCATCGAGCAGAACTATGATTTTTACAAATGTGTATTCACATTTGTGAGAACCACAGTATCTGAATATGATTTGCAGCAAGTTATTGTTGATATATAAAGCTCTGCTATAATATCATCACATCATAACCAGTATATTTATATATTGAATATCAGACTCGGCATGTCGCTATAAGCATTAGACGCTGGATGTAACTATATTTTCTTTTCTTCTTTCATATTGTGTATGTATATATTATATTTTCTTTTGATGTTAACAAATCTCCCACGAGGAGGATGAATAAATAAATAAATAAAAATAATAGTTTTCCTCCATATCATTCTTAATGTGTTATCTATAAACATTTCCCATACACCGGCATTTAGATCATCTAAATAACGTATCATCCAACTTGCTTTTAATGATTTAACCGTACAAATATGGTACTGCAATTCCCACGTTTTTAATTAATTGTATCCTTGCAGATCTCTTAATTTTGTCGGATTTGTTACCTCATATAAAATACTTTTTTTATTGTATTTTTAAATAATATCTGGTGGATTTTGTAAAGCTGTGAGTGGATGGAAAAGCTTTGGTAAGGCTTATTGCTTTCATTACTATAAAGTATCCTTCCCATCTTCACGATCTCCTACCCGAGCGACGTCAACCTGATCATCACGGAGCGTCTTTGAGAAATTGGCATGGTGATAGGGGTAAGACGTAACGGCATCGGGAAGGACATTTGCTCGGTGCCAACTTGTTAAACATGTTCAAACATGTCCCGACTGAATGGAAGTAGTGGAACGTCTTTACATAGTTGTTGCGATGTCGGGATAAATCAGGAATAGTCGAAAAGAAGGACGACGTTGTAAATATTCACCGAATCCCCAAAACCTGTTCTCGATCCTATTAATACTGCGCTTTGATCGTTCCAAGACCTATGTTCAAGTAATGCAAATAAGTGCATCACCTGATCGCTTTCACTTTGCACAATGCCACCTCAAAGGAGAACCAAGAAACGTTTGGTGGTTAAAGTCAACCTAAATAGCCAATCCCCCCTGTTACATGGAGTCACCATACGGGCAGCACTAGACTTTCTGTAAGAACCGCATTGAGAGGTCTCCTGAGTATGGCTCGTCAATTCAATGCATCAGCATCGGGAACACAGCTCATTCCAGTCTTCCACCACTCGTTCGTGGTCGGTCATGCAGCGATGTCGGTATGGCTTCATTAGGCAGACCAAAGAAAGCATCATCTACAACAAGAGAAGTTGGAACAGGTTGATTATGATATGGTAGTGGTTTAGGTTCTGTCACAGCAACAATACCATGATTCTGAGCTGGTAGAAGTGTTACACTCTTAGAATACCCCCCCCCCCCCTTTGAGGTAAAGCTGTTTTAATTCTTTTTGCTATTACTCCTGTGACTGAGGCCTGTACCTCAAAGGTTAAGGTCACGCTTAAAGGTCAAAGGTCGAAAATGAGTACTGTTTGATAAGACTGTAGCTTGTCTGGCTCACATCTCAATCATGCATCATATGATTCCCAAGTTACTGGGCACACATGTTTACCATGATACGGTGACATGTGTCACACAAGACACCGACCTGTACCTCAAAGGTCAAGTCACAATTAGAGGTCAAATGTCGAAATGAGAAACCATACATCATAGAACTCCCAAGTTACTGGGAACATGTTCACAATAACGAGGTGACAGGTGGCGCACAAGACACAGTCCTGTATCTCAAAGGTCATGGTCACACTTACAGGTCAAATGTCGAAATGAGAAATGTTTGATACAGTTAAGAACATCATGAAATTGACAAATTAACCGTTCACTCTCCTCTCCGTTTCGTTCAGTTCCGCTCCGCTCACGTTCCAATCCGCTCTTAAAGCGGTCAGTCGTTCAAATCATTGTGATTGCTTTTTTCCGTTCCGATTAAATTAATCGCTTTTTAACGCTCACCGGGAACGACTTTTTTCGATCAAAATCTGTTCAACGATATGATTGGCTTAAATTAATTTCGTATCGTTATTATTTTTGTTTACTTAACCCTTAATATCAGCATTGTTATTGTGTTCTAAAACTCATAGTTTTTATGACTTGATTCATATGAGTAACTGAGAAAGTACGTCTTGAAATAAAGCATTTTGGGAACGGGAAAAAGTGGCTAGTTAACATAAAGAAGGCTGTGAAGCAAATTGTATTATGAAAATGATCATATATATAATATTGTTCTATTATTTTACAATCGGATACTTAAGTGTCTTATAAAACAAAGGTTCAGTATACAAAATTTGACTTTTAATGAAGTTGTTTCGTAAAGTAAATTGTTGCAACCGCTCAATGAGCTCTCCCAATCATTTCATGATGTTCCTAATAGTAGGACTTTATCCAAGATGTATGCAGTGCATTGCTGCTTTTGTCCAAAAATGCACATACAATACACAATGTGCTCTCCTCGTCCGGTAGGGGACTTTTGTATTGCTTGCAATACGACATTAACTTGTTTCATTATACTTCTACTCCGGTTAAACACAGGCGCCCGTGTTTTCGTTTAAAAAGAGTTGGATAAAATCCATGAGACCGCGTGACTATAACTATCGTCTCTATATTATATTATATTATATAAAAAGACAAGGTGTGCAACGCAATGTTATCTCCTTTCTCGATTCAGTCCAGAATTGTCACCGAAAAATGCCGAAACTGACCTGTTGATTTGTTCTCATGATCCAACTCTCCGAAAGGTAACAACATACCAATACGCCAGGTTCTGAAGATTAATATTCATTAACTATGAAAGGATGCAGTAAGCCCATCCGCTATGTGCTGCCGTCACACAATTCTTTATTCCACAGGGAATAATTAGTAAACTGACGATTCTGAAATACCCCTTAAATGTTTTTCTGACTCCTTTTGAAAGCGTACAATCTCATTCTTATACAGTACTGTTTATGATTCATCTTTAATCGGAAAAAGAAATGATTAAATAACTCAAAAACTGTTCGAATGAGACTTGGTACACATGTTCCTAGGAACAATACGCTTGTCTATACCAAATCACATAACTAAGGCTTGAACAATGCTCGACCTATTTCTACAAATGAACATGCCACCATCGCTGTTTGTTTCGATTGAAATTCTGACAAAAGTGTAAGAGGGTGTTAAAACCTCGTTGCACACCTTGTCATTAGTATTATGGAATATGACACATGTTATTTATTTAATGTGACATAATACTGTACGCCACGAGTTGGCATATTTACATGGGTATTGCTTAAACAATGTTTGTTTGTTTAAAGGCAATGATACATTCTTAGCACCAAGTTTGTTCATATTCATTATGACATTAATGTACCACCAACAGTTGGCTCTGGACCGCCTCGGTCGTGTAGCAGTAGAGTCTCGGATACGCGGGGTCGATCCCTGGCCGGGTCAAACAACACACTTTAAAACTTTAAAACCTTGGTGCCCAGGGTTGCGGGGTAAGCATAACGACTGACTGGCTTGTTTTAGGATAAATGGACCAGCAGTACTGGTAAGTCACCAAGAAAGCGCCGTGATATAACGTAAAACACCAAACAATCAACATATGGCTCTGTACAAAACCTGCTTTCGGCGCTTTGATACCAAATACCAAATACCACTTAGACAGATTGGGTTATGGTCGAAAAACTGTTAAATCATTAACAAATCAAAGTAATAAAAGTACTGCAATGCGGGGTATGTTGGCTCTAGAGTGTTAACAAGAGTTTCCTTCAATTTGACCTAGTGACCTACTTTTTGACCCAACATGACCCATGTTAGAATTTGACCTAGAAAGCATCAAGAAAGACATTCGATAGTTTCAACATGCTCAAGCTAAAAATGCAGTATCCAGTGCTAACAAGATTTTCCTACAATTTCGCCTAGTGACCTAGTTTTTAACCCGGCATGGCCCATATTAAAACTTGACCTAGACATCATTTAGATAGAATTCTGACCAAATTTCAAGCTGCTGTAGAAAAAAAAAGCTGCTGTAGTAAAAAAAGATGCTTCTACAGAGTTAAAAAGATTTTCCTTCAAATTGGCCGAGTGACCTAGTTTCTTACCCAATGAGAGCCATATTCAAACTTGACCTGGATTTTATTAATACAAACATTATGACAAAATTTCAAACTGCTGAAGCAAAAATGTGTTAACAAGCTTTTCCTTCAATTTGACCTAGTGACCTATATTTTGACCCGACATGACTCATGTTCGAACTTGACTTACATCATCAAAACAAACATTCTGATAAAGTTTCAACATGATCAAGTTGAAAATGTGGCCTATAGAGTGTTAACAAAACTTTCCTTCATTCTGATATAGTGACCTAGTTTTTGACCTCAAATGGCCCAAGCTACTCGTTTTCCATATATTTAAAAAAAACACATTTAAGATCCTTATGTCTAACTTAAATTTCTAAATAATGTATATAACCTTTACATTGTGTACGTTTACTTTGTATAATGTGCATACAGCTTGTTGTGAAACGT
This sequence comes from Serripes groenlandicus, assembly GCA_031761405.1. Classification (NCBI taxonomy): domain Eukaryota; kingdom Metazoa; phylum Mollusca; class Bivalvia; order Cardiida; family Cardiidae; genus Serripes; species Serripes groenlandicus. The sequence goes on along the minus strand of JASEVX010000004.1, from coordinate 105,280,319 downwards.
ATTTAACTGGACAATCAAGACAAATTGTCCATTTTGAAAAAAACAGAGGGCAGCACAAACATTTTTACAAATTTACACTTCCTGAAAGCTGTGCATGACAATATACGGAGGTATTCAGCATAGCTGAATCCCCCGCATAATTATCGAAAGGATCATCGTTTTTTGTCAGAATAGTAGATTACTTAAAGTGGAAAGGACATGCTTCATTATATGTGAGAGTGCTTCATCGTCATGGGAAATGTGCAAAGTGACATTTTTGAACAGTGAAGTTTCACCAGCCTGTACATATGCAGTGTTATAAGAGTCTACCAAATTCGACTAAAAACTTTTGACATGTCCATTTTAGTTGTATTTGATCAGGGTAAATCTTGACCATACTGTGTGAATGGAAATACTGATCAGGATCTACCGTGTTCACAACAGTCAACTTGTATATTTTCGAACTGACGGCCTCATTTAAGTCACTTCACATGAGAATAAACATTTTGAGGTTTAGAAAGTAATTACAATAACGATCAAATTACTAATCGGTAAATTGGAAGTGACGCTTGTACGATCATCAGAAGAGCAAAGAAGAATTTGATTATTTTTCGCAGACGGAGGCCTAGGCTGATCTGGACCTTAAGCGGTCGTTAATTCCCATATGTCGCTTTCCTTCTGATTTGGGTTTTTCGAATGGAATATATTTTAATTAAATTTATATTTAAAATGGCAACGGAGCTTATTAGCCTTCTTATTTTGATGACGTGCTTCTTTGCTACTTCTGGTTATGGAAACAGAATCCTAAAATTTGAAAAGATGCCGACATCAGCAAATGTTGATGGACTAGGATGTGCCCTTGAACAACAAACTACTGCTCATGGTGTGAAGTTTAATGCTCACACAAAGGACTGTGTTTCACTGACTGAGTCTTGGTTTACAGCACAAACACAAGAAGCTAACTACACGTACTTCAAACTCTGTATATTGGAAGAGCCATTCTCATCGGTAGGGTCCATCATGTGTGTGTGTGTGTGTGTGTGTGTGTGTGTGTGTGTGTGTGTGCGTGCGTGCGTGTGTGTGTGTGTGTGTCTCTCTCTCTCTCTCTCTCTTTATATATATATCTCTCCTCTATCTCCCCTCTCCCCCTCTCTCTCTCTCTCTCTCTCTCTCTCTCTCTCTCTCTCTCTCTATCTCTCTCTCTCTCTCCTCTGTCTGTCTCTCTCTCTCTCTTTCTCGTTATGCACAGAGAGCGGGACTCTATGAAAATATACCTTGTGACATTTGCGATTAGTATTAGATGACGATCTGTATAACATCTTGATATGCTCTGTTGCTAAAGTGTCACATTATGTTTATAGACAGTACTGATGAGCAAAGTTCATGTAGATCGGCTCTTATGGATGCCTTGACAGACACGAGAGTAACCTAATTATACATATGCTTAAGTTTGATTTTTTTGTTAGTCATTCGGTTGTACAATACTTTTATTTCAGACGGTCAATGTGGGACAATGGTTACCATCAACCTTTGCTGTCGGATCGTCCGTTGTCATGTTTGTCACAACTGGACAGGTTAAACAATGGCACGAGTGAGTACACATATTGATTCCCTTAGTAGATGCACTTTTACGTATCAGATACGACATAGTGGCAAAGGGAAACGTGCTAAGTCTGCCCCCATCCCCTAGGCAAATTGTTTTCAAGCTCGTTGAACAAGCTTAACATCTATAAGTGGTCACGGAACAGCACGGAACATCAATTGCATAAAGTGTTTGTGATGACTTGTATTTTCAGTTTTATTTGTTCTCCGATTATCTAGATATGTCTCGTACAATATAACCACGAAATGTGTCAGTTACTTTCATTGTAAGGTCATATACCTACACTTTTAAACGTAATCAATTCCATTATCGGTTTTCTGTTCTTCATTGTTTGAATGTAGTGTTTCTCACGCGTTCAACAGTATGTCAAGTTATATCACGGTTCCCGGGATCATGGCCAGGCCTCCCAATTACGAGACGGACGTTCTAACCATCAAAAATGCGTGTGAATATGACTTGGTGTTTAGCTCACCAGAGCACGAAGTGCTCAAGGTGAGTTTTTGTGATAGCCTTTTGTCCGTCGTCCGTCCGTAGTCAACTGTTTGTTCATACCCTTGAGGCCACTATTATCATCCAATCTTCATGAAATTTATTTAGTTTGTATATCTTGCTGATTTCCTGGCCAAGGTCAAGAATAGGTCATGTCGGGTCAAAAACTAGGTCACTAGGCCAAATTGAAGGGACATCTTGTTTACACTTTGGTAGCCGCAATTGTGGCTTGAGTATGTTGAAACTTTGTCGGAATATTTGCCGGGTGATATCTACCCTGAGTTTAAATATGGGTTAGGTCCGGTCAAACACTAGGTCACTAGGCCAAATTGTAGAAAAATCTTGTTCACACTATAGAGATCGCATTTTTCACTTGAGCAGCTTGAAACTTTGTCTTGATAATATCTAGGCCAAGTTCGATCATTGGTCATGTCGATTCAAAAACTAGGTCACTAGGCCAAATTGAAGGAAAATCTTGAGGCATCTCGAATAAAGTCTTAAATGGAACATTCTAAGATGAGCGATCCTTGTTAAAACATGCCATGTTAGTTTTGCCTTTTAAATTCACCCGAGCACGAGGTGCTTGGGCTTAGCTATTGTGACCCCTCATCGTTCATCGTTCGTCGTAGGTCTTCCAATCAGTATTCTTCTCTGAAACTATAGCGAGTCGGATTTCAAAACAAATACATCAGAAATGCATTTAGATATGACTTGGCTTTTTTATGATGCTGTTACTTTTACCTTATAACTCACCTGAGCACTATTGTGATCACTCACCGTTCATCGTCCGTCGTAGGTCGTTCTTCTCTGAAACTACTTGTCCGATATGAAAATAATTCCGGATTAATGTTTCTTACGTAGTCCTCTTTCAAATAGTTCAAACTTTTTTAATTAATTGATGAACAAGTAGTTCGATACAAAGTAACCCTGTGGCCATATTCATATTATTCTGATCCGTTTAAAGACATGGCCTCTGCTTTTTTTCCAACTCTAGTAACCCGATTTGATTATTATTTGTCACACACTTTGATTGGGTGACCCTCTGCCAAATAATTCGATAAAGGACCAGCATGCTCTTTAAGTTTGCATTTTGCTGGATGTCAGTTTTATAGTTTATTTACAGTATTCAAAAGTGTTGATGTCAAAATCACACCTTTATCATTGTACGGCTCTGAGATTTCGGGTGCAGACTACTATTGAGAATTAGAGCGAGCACAATAGTATGCACGTAAGCGCTTTATGTGCACTAAGCAGAAAGTATCAAACTTTGCCATTTTAGGTGATTGGTCTCATTATCCTATGTATATAACATCACGAAAACGTTGTATAAACTATTGGTTAAAAGTAATAAGTATGTCACAATCACGGATTGTAAAGAAATGTAATGATATGATTTTAACATGTTTTTATATGTAAACGCCCATACTAATTGGGCAAGAAGCATAAGATTGAACTTACAGAGAATCGGTTTTGGAATAGTATGGCAAAAAAAAGGTCCAATCTGAACCTTTATTCTTAAGGTAAACAGACTAAAATATTGTTTCCTTCAAGAGTGGAACGCATCAATAAATTCGAACCCTAAATTCAGTTACGAAAAATATCTTGAAGTGTTAGACGTACGGAAATTTCGATATATTTATGTAAATTTTACAGTTTGAGCACATGAACTTGAGATTGATTAAAAGAGGTCGATATCAAAATATTCCTAGAAGAAATAGGATTTGTAAATTATGTAACACGAATGTCATTGAAAATGAATACCATTTCTTGCTTTGTTGTGACTTTTGTGATGACATTAGAAAGACATACATTCCTAATATACAAACGTTTAATATTTTAATGTCTAGGCAAAATGAAAAACTAATTAAATGCACAAATTCTTATTTATTTTATGCTTTCAAACGAAGAAATATCTTTATTAAACAAATAGAAAGTGGTTAGATATATTGTTTATATGATGTTATGTGTGTGAATATATAGTTTTGTGTTCTCATGTATTTTTTGGTAAATGTAAGATTAAATATGTGCATATGTTTGTGTGTATGTGTATATTTATATGTATTTATATGTATATGTGTATGTGTGTAAATAGGTTTTTGTATGACTATTCTAACACATACCCATGTGTGAAATCATTTCAAAGGCCAATATTTTTCAGTGTTATGTTTGTTGGTATACATATCTGAATATTTGTGACAAGCGTGAGGTACGCTGACGGATGTTGTATTATATGTTATAAATGTTGTTATGGGTCGATGGTCTTGAATCAAATAAAATATTTGTAATTTGCCATAAAAAACATTTTTATATGTTTGTCAAATGTCGTTTGACACAAGCGAAACGCTAGGCCTTTCGGTCTACAAGAGGGGGTTCCATCTAGCACGACGCTTTAAACAAACAAAAAATCATTCAGAAAATAATGAACCTTGAGAAATGCCTGAACTAGGATAATAATTTCTATATGTTGTCAAAAGTTGTTTTGCACAAGCGAATCGCTTGGATTTTTGTCTGGTGGTTTGGTTTACAAATGGAAGATACATCTAGGAACAGGCATATTAATTAAAACCAGCCAGTCACAATATAATAGACGAAAAAAAAAAAAAAAAAAAAAAAAAAAAAAAAAAAAAAAAAAAAAAAAAAAAAAACAAAAAAAAAAAAACAAAAAAAAAACAAAAAAAAAAAAAAACAAAAAAAACACATAAATATAATTATTCCTTACTCAATTATCTAAAAACGTTCGATATAATTGGTTTGGTAGAAACGTGGAATGATTCTAAGGGCGATTTTGACTTACTTTTTGAATCTCACAAGTGTTTTGATGCTGTTAGAACTAAAAAACCTTACTCAATCCGTAACAGCGGTGGAGTTTCAGTTTATATACGTAATGACTTGATCGAAGCGGGCTCTATCACACGTATATGTAGTGATTTGAATGACAGTGTAGTTTTGTATTGGAAAAGTAGCATATTTGAAAATGTAAATGATATTATATTGTATGTAACTTATGTTTCACCTGAAGGGTCATCTTTGTACAACAATTTACTGAATATTAATGGCATATCAATATTAGAAGAAAATTTGTCAGTTATTAAAATGCAATATCCTGATTGTTATATTTATCTAGCGGGGGATCTAAATGCACGCACGAAAGATTTCATGGACTATATACCCCAGGACTCATTAAACTACATATACAATACTGAAGTAGATTACATCTCCGACTCCTTCGAGATGCCTCGGTGTAATAAAGATTCTCTTGTATACAATAAATTCGGTAGATCCCTAGTAGATCTTTGCTGTTTACATGATGTACACATTTTAAATGGTCGTTTATTTGATGACACGGTGGGTAACTACACATGCGTTGCTAATCGAGGTAAAAGCGTGGTGGATTACCACATAGCATCTTCACAGTTATTCCCCTTTATAAAGTACTTTAGCGTAGTCGATCGAGACGAGTCGGATCATTTCCCAGTAAACTCTGTTTTAAAATTTAGAATGATGGCGATAGATTCAAATGAGGAAAATATGCGGAATAGTTATAATTTTATCAAGTTTGATAAATATAAATGGAATGTAAACCACAAAGAAATATTTTTTCGCAGAGTTTCATAAATCATTTAGAGACATGCATGCAGCGGTGTCTCAGAGTGTTACATCCGATATAGACACTTCCATTAAATCTATCATTCATTTATATAAATCATCAGCAAAAATGATGCTAGTTAGCGAACGTAATTATCAACGCTCTCATAATGAACCGTGGTGGGACACACAATGTATAGAAGCAAAACGTGAAAAATACTTCATGTTGAGACGTTTCCGCAAAACAAACAGAGACTGTGATTTTGATAATTATATATCGAAAAAAAGGTTATTTAAAAGAATCTGTGAAATTAAAAAGTACAAGTATCAACAGTCTATGAGACTAAAGCTCTGTAGTTGTATTAATGACTCGAAGTCATTCTGGAAATTACTTAAGTCAGATAAAAGTTTTAAAAAGTCTAACATTGATATAACAAATGCAGATTTACAAATGTGGTATGATTATTTCGGTGAGTTGTTGTACAAAAATGACCAGCCTATTATAGTACATAGTGATTATGATGGTACATACATAAACGATGAGTATGAATTTATATTGAATTCACCTATAGATGCGAATGAAATTGAACAATGTATACGCAGTCTAAAGTCTGGTAAGGCGGAAGGTACAGATGGAATTGGGGCTGAATTTTATAAAAATACATGTGAAATGATATGCCCAGTCTTACATTTAGTATTTAATGAAATTTTTCAAACAGGACATTTTCCTAGAGCATGGGGAGAAAGCATAGTGGTTCCTATTCATAAATCCGGTCCCACAGAAAATCCCTCTAACTACAGAGGTATATCACTTGTAAACGTAATGTACAAGATATATTCTAGTATTATTAATAAAAGATTGTACAAATGGGCTGAAACTTTTAACAAAATAGACGAGTCACAGGCAGGTTTTAGGGCGGGATACTCTTCAGTCGACAATGTTTTTACCCTTATGGGTATTGTACAAAAGTATATTTCTAAACCGGGTGGTAGATGTTATGTTCTTTATATAGATTTTCAAAAGGCATTTGATTCTATTTTACACGATAAACTGTTTACATGTCTCTCAAAAAATGGAATTAACGGCAACATGCTAAGTACTCTTATAGCTATGTACTCCGATCTTAAATCTTTTATACGTATTGGGAATAAGAACACACAACCTGTAATAAGTAACGTGGGTACAAAGCAAGGCGATCAGTGTAGTCCAATACTGTTTAGTTTATTCATAAATGATTTAGTATCATTTCTTAGAAATAAAGGAATCTCTGGAATATCTATGAGTCCAGACATACCTGATATTTTATGTCTTTTATATGCGGATGATGTAGCAAATTGTGCAGAAACTGTTGTTAACTTACAAAGACAATTGAACACTATCTCAGAGTACTGCAATCTCTCAGGTATGACTATTAACTTAAACAAAACTGAAATAATTGTGTTTAGAAATGGAGGACCACTACGGAAGTATGAAAAATGGAAGTTTAACGATACGCCTTTAAAAACCACATCAATGTACAAATTTTTGGGATTACTGTTCACACCGAAATTATCTTGGACGAAAGCCAAAATAAAGCTTGCAGCACAAGCAAAAAAAGCAATGTTCTCAATCAAGTCAAGCCAACGTACATTTGGAAGATTAAATGTTAAAGAAAATTTTAAAATATTTGATGCTATGATACTACCGATACTTACTTTCTCAGCAGAGATATGGGGCTATGAGTACAGCGAAGTGATAGAACGAGTACAAATACAGTTTTGTAAATATTTTTTAGGAGTTTCTCAATGTGTTAATAATGATGTTGTTCTTGGGGAATGTGGACGCTTACCGTTATGTTTTACTTATTATAGCAAGTGTATAAAATACTGGTGTAAAGTAATACATATGCCTGATAATAGATACCCTAAAAGCTGTTATAAGATGTTAAAGTGTCAGGATGAAATTAAACGCATCAATTGGGCTACACATGTAAAGAATTTATTGTTTCGATACGGTTTTGGATTTGTATGGATCTCACAAGAAGTTGGAGATATAAACTCCTTTATCAAATGTTTTAAAACTAGATTGTCGGACTGCTTAAAACAAAACTGGAGAGAAAATATTGACTCTTCATCACGATGTGATACTTATAAAAATATAAAGACATTGTTAAATCCTGAAAGATATTTGAATATAGAAATGTCATTTACCTTAAGAAAATCTTTAGCACGTTTTCGGTGTTCGAACCACAAATTAAGTATTGAAATAGGACGACATCAAAATATAGACAGACAAAACAGAATATGCCATTTTTGTCTGGGGACTGTCGACATTATATCCATTGAAGATGAATTCCATGCTTTCTTTCATTGTTTAAGATATTCAGCTGAACGGGATGCTCTTTTATATACATGGTATTTTGGGAGAACAAATTTAGCAGATTTTTATAGATTATTAAAAATTGAAAACCCACAAATCATAAAAAACATTGCAGTGTATGTATGTACCATATTAAAAGTAAGAGATTCGATGGATTGATTTAAATATAAAGGGACACACATGAAAATAGTTTTTCTATATGTATGTATAAATGTATATGATGTATTTTGGGCCAGTGGCCTTTATCTACAATAAAAGAATTGAATTGAAGACGGTCCCTTCTTAGATACCTAGACTATTTGTCCTTGGGAATTAGTATATTCGTCATATGTAGATGCAATAGCTCTAACAGCAGCAATGTTTCCCTTGGTTGCTGCAGCAACAGGCCTACCAGGACGGATGTCAGTCTTTAAGGCTAAATAGACCCCCTTTTAAATTGCTTATCCGACAATAAATGTTTTAATTGTCATAATAGAACTACCAAGTATGCGACAAATTCGGATTTTTATTTTAACTACCTAGTAATGTACCTTTATTTGACCTTAGTGTAAGCCCTGATTACTTATTTTCAATAAGGATTCGTAATATATTGGAATATACCCACTATATGTTTGAGTAGATTAACCAGTTGTCCTTTTGTGTAACAGTATACTATTAATATCAAATAATAATATGCAAGATGTGCAATAGCATATGTAGTCTCTTTGTCATTTACTTTTGAAAGGATGAACATTCGATTCAGAGATAAACCAACAAGAGGCATGATAACAATGTTGATTCGTGCTGATTTTAAACCAAGTGGTGCAGATGTAGTGTTAATGAACGTTTATGTCAACAGCCGTGGCTGGGGATGGGGACCAAAAGTATCAAGTCCTTTTAAAGCTTCATACACAGAATACAAATTGGAGTTTGTTCTTACAGAGACACATATGGAAGTGAGTATAGTGTACATACTATATATATTTCCAATGGTATTGATGGACATATGAGATTAGGAATAGGAGGTTACGCTTATGTTTAAATCAAACCAACACTATTTTACGTATCCGACTTGTATTTTAAGCCATGAAACGTAGGAGCACAAACTGAATGTCGGGAAAGGTAAATTGGATGCACATTACAGACTGGCCACAGTATTCATATGGCCGTTTCCTTTGGCGTGGCAATGAATCTGATAACATGTTTTCTGTGTTGATATGTATTTACCATATTATGGTTTTTAGTAAGCGACCAATGTCAGGAAAGAAGACTTTGTTCATGTTCGATGATGCATAGTCACTTGTCGACTACATTTAAAATAACTATAAGTGCACTGGTAATTTATTAGAAATATAAAAGTACATTCGATTTACGAAAACCATACTCTATACGACACGGGAAATGAGATTAAACAAAACCTCTTGTATTTATTTCAGGTGAAAGTAGACGGTACACGCCTATACCTATTTAAACACAGGACTTCAATCTCGAACTACAAATGGCTCGACTTTCATGGTGGAAATCGCATAACATGTCAGAGAATTCAATTCATTTATGCAGTGTAAAACATATTCCTACAATACTAATACTGCAACGGATTTCGCAAAACAATATAAGGAATTCAACTCAAAAACAGCTTTCATAGCTTGTTCGGATAGCCTGTCTGTAACATGTAGAACCCTCCCGTTGCATGACAATTTAACATCCAAATATGTAAAATTTGAGACTGAAGTTAACCTTTTTACGTTATAAACCATTTTAGTATCAATAATATCGGATACTAGTGTAAATAATGGAATTATTTTAAGGATAGTGCAAAAATGGATACTTTATCATTTTCATTTGTCTTAGTAAGTAATAAACCTGTTCTCTATAAAACGAATAGTTACGGACACTGAGCAGTGGTCATATTTACTGTTAGATCTTCAGTGTATATGTGGTGACAGCGGTAACGGTTCTATCAAGGTCTACGTGAACCAATCAAATATTAAAAATGACGGGACGAGGTCAAGGTCAGAGAGCTGCTCGCCATTAAACAAGTAGAACTGAATTTTCTAATGAGATTTTAACAATACAATATCGTTTCATGAAGAAATTTGGTCATCAGTTGATGTTTTCGCACTATTTTAAGACTGTTATTGATTTGGCCTTCATATGTAGACATTCACAAGAATCATAATAATAATAGAACATTTTTAGATTCCTTCATAATGCAAAAATTATTCTCTAGAAAAAAGAAATAACTAGCTGTGAATTGAGTAGATCAAGTTAAGAGTCCATGTTTGTGCTCACTGATCCTCAACTACACTGTTCGCAGAGGTCGGTAAATACCTGATATATCAATTTGAGGGTTTCTAGTTTACAGTAAAAACATAGACCGGGTTATGACGCGCCCACTTTTTACATATAGGCTAAAACTACGACGAACTTTAAATATCTGCTCTATAATTGGCAAATAATAAACGGGTATGTCATGGTCAACTGGTCATAGCAGTAATTGGTCGTAGACGGCTCTACATCCAAGGACAAGTTTATAGGTCTATTTTGACCAATTTTAAACGTATCGTGCTGCTTCAATACTTATTATTCTACAGCTATTATGAGATGCTGTACTTACACATGTTAATTACAATATTGAACTGTGTAACCTTGAACCTTTTTTCAATTATTTTATTTAATTACTTTAGTTTTGTTATTTTCTACATACATTTAAGTTGTTTGATGCTTGAAATGATATCTATGTATATAGTTGTTTATGTTGACTTTAAGGGTGGTTTTGTTTTCGTATATATTATTATTAGCAAAGTAAAAATATATTTGAAAAAGGGGTGTATATAGATTAAAGATACTGTCTTACAATTGTCGGGGCTTAACAAATAATAGGAAACCTTTTGATTTATTCAATTTATTTAAAGAAAAAAACCTGATATATTATGTTGACAGGAAACCTATTTTATTAAAGACATCAAGACATATATTCAGAATGGGGTGGGAAATGTTATTTTAGCTATGGAAAGTCAAATTCGAAAGGTGTTACTTTACTGTTTAAAAAATAATTAGATATAATTGTTTTGTGTAGTAAACACGATAATAATGGACAATGTATAGCAGTAGAGGTAAATTTGTGTGACACTGCGTTTGCTATAATTAACTTATACGCGCCTAATACGGACGATCCCGTTCTTTTTCCAAAACATTTTCAATCAAATTGATTCATTCAATACAAAGGATAATTACTTCTATGTGGAGATTTCAGCTTAGTCTTAAACCAATCCATAGATTATGCCGATAAGAAGTCAAAAAATCATAATAGAAATGCCAGAAACCTTCTCCTATCATATATTTATGATAGAGACCGTATATACCCTTTTAGGGAATTCCATGGAAATACTAGAAATACTCGAAAATATTCTTGGACAAGATTTACACCCTTACAACAAGGAAGATTAGACTATTTCCTTATGACAAATAACCTTAACTCCTTTTTGAGAAATTGCGATATAAATGTTAGTTACAAATCAGACCATTCAATTATTGTGCTTGATCTACAATTTTCATCAAATTAAACACTGAAAAGGCTTTTGGAAGTTTAATAACTCACTTAAAAGGATATTGATTATGTAAATAGAGTTAATAGCAATATTGAAAATGTAATACTGCAATACTGTTTACCTGTATATAATATTGATCATGTTGTATCCATTGTCCTAAGTGAATGAGTATAAAAAATAGTATTTCTTATTGGAAAAGAAGAAAATTAACTCCCATAGGAAAAACAACTGTCGTAAAATCTCCTTTGGGACCACTACTTTCTCATTTATTTATAAGTTTACTATCACCGACAGTTTGTTTTATAAAACAACTAAGCGATATTTTGTAAACATTTTTATGGGATGGACAAGCTAAAATAAAAACACTGTATTTATATAAAGCTATGCTGAAGGATGTTTGAAAATGATAGACCTAACAAATAACATAAACAGTTTGAAAATTAAATGGCTAAGAATTTAATCATAAGTGGAGAAAATAAATGCTATAAAGTTGTAAACAATATTTGATGTCAAGAAAATTTTTAATTTAGGAAAACAATACAGTCTAAAAATGATATCTTTTTGCCAGAATTGTATGAAAATGGATTTAGACTGGTTAAAGATGTACTGGATGAAAATTGAAATTGTATCAGCTTAGCATTTATAGAAAATACTATTGGAAACAAATAAACTTCTTATCATTCTATGGACTAAGAAATACAATAAACGCTTTCCTTACAAAGAAAAATATTTTAAAAATAAATTTAATTTTTCTTGTTATCAAATTTCTTCGATAAATTGCTACTACTATCCTATTTTAACAAGACAAAGAAGATACTAATAAATATGTATATAATACATTGATTAAAAATCAAGAAGTACCCACCAGTCAAGCTAAATGGATTTTATTGTATCCAAATTAAAACATTAATTGCAAAATAAAGTATACCTTTAAATGTACAAAAGACACATGTATCCAATGGTTTCAAACCAGAATATTCCATATAATATTTGCGACAAACTCTCTGTTATATAAAATAAAATTGGTAGAAACAAATTTGTTTTCTTTTTGTAAATCAAACGAAGATACTCTTATACATATTTTCTATGAATGCGAAAAGGTTAATCCTTTACTTTGAATTATTTTAGATAAAATTAGGGAACTAGATCCAACTGTACAAATGACAAAGCACAGACATAATTTTAGGATTCCGTAAAAACGATTTTAAACTGGATATCTTTTTAGAAATAAAACGTTATATATACTCACATAAATCAAAATTAATTGTTCCTTCAATAAATGGTCTTAGAAACCTATTAAGTCTAAAAGAGGAATATTTACAATTCAACAAAATCAGCCGAATCAAACACAGAAAGCTGGACAATAGTAAGATATGTATTACAAAACCACTATTAAATTCTGAGAAGTATGTATATGCATGTGTATAACTGTGTATGTATATGCACGTATGTATGTGTGTGTATGTATATGCGTATATGCATTATGTATAGGACAGAGAGAAAATAGCACTTTGTGTTCGTTTTTATTTCTCTATTTTGTGTTTGTTTGTCGCTTTTTTTTTTGACCTCCTTTTCCCCTTATATGTATAACTTTATTAACACCTGTGGAAATAAAAAGCCTCTATAACAATACACACTTCTTAACTGTCGGATACTTTAAACTGGAAGACACCGGTTCGGTCCACTGTCAAAGCGGTCGTGGTGGAGTGTCCTTTGCAGGGGCGTAGCTAGGGTATACAGAGTGTGTACGCAATTGTTTTAGACATGCTCCCCCGATAATTGTTTTCCCCTCTATATCGTCTGTGGAGACTTATGGAAGCATTTCAGTAGCAAAATATGACTGCTGTTGATGGTGAAATAAATTTTCTAGGACATTTTGAGATAGTTAAATGTGTTGCATTTGTCTTTTTTTGAATCTATCAAGTCGGATCGGTTGTTTTATACTTACGCCCACCCCATGTCAAGTTTTTATTGCAGATTTGAACTTTTTAAACTTTGAGTATTGGAGACAATGTGTACGCAGCTGCGTGTTTTGCGTACAGTCAGCTTCGCGCCTGCTTTGTCAAAACAAGTATCCTAGCAAGTACTGTTGTGTTTACCCAGGGATTATAAATAACTTATATAATTGATAAATTGATAATTATGTTGAAAACGGCTTTAAATACAATTCCATATGGAAAATCTTTGCAAGTGTATGTCTTTCACATCAATGTGCTTTAAACAATTCACATTTACTAACAAATTTCTAAATACTACTAAGAACATATTCATTGTAAGGAATGCGGGAGGATGGCCACGACCTACTCATTCCAATGCACGTGGCTAATACAGTTATATATTGGGGGGAAAAAGTGTTTTTAGTACTTACTGTCAGACCCCCAGTTATTATAATAGGTATGCAATAAATCCAATAAGGCTTTTAAGCCTACTTAAGTGTATGAAAACACGTCCTGATGACCGAGTACTTGTGGGGACACTTATATTAATATTTTGTTTGTTTGTTTTATAACGGGTATCTTATTTGCATATTAATGCTATTCATTCCGTAAAAGTGGAATACTTACGGAATGAATAGCATACTTGTGGGTTGCAACCCACAAGATTCAAACAAAAGAAATAACCCCACAAATACACTTCATGGGTACGTCCGACTGCATCGTCTGTAAAAAGTAACAACACTTACTTAAAAATACGATATATACTATCTGATTGTTTCAAATGCAAGTTGGTAAGCATTTGAAAAGAACAGATGTCATTTTAACGGACACCGTTCGTGGTAGATTAAACAGAAAGGCTAATAAGAAAGTAAAATATAGCCACATACCCATTTCAGAAAACCAGAAACCCTGGTGATTTATTTTGAATAATACAAACGGAAGTCAGTTTCTAAAACTTTCGAGTTGCATAAGATAAAATCCGCCGGTCCAAGAGGTTTATTCTACACAGGCCTAAACTGTGAATATATGCCTACAAATACTTTCAAATAAGTGATATGGTCATATATTTAGATATCATTTGATTCTAGATATTTCAGCTGAGTAACCAAGTACTCCTAACGATCGATCCAATGCATAATAAAAACGAAAATGACAAAATAATCATCAATTTTGAAATCAGTTAAGCACACAATAATGGAGACAAACAAGGAGACGGACAATATACAAGTACATTTAAAGAAGGAACTATCCCGTACTGTATATTTGTACGAAACCGGAACAAAATTGCTGAGTATGTTAACCTCAGTCTTGTTCCTTCTTATAGGACCAATAAGTGGTCAAATGTGATATAAGGGAAGATTAAATTAATGATTGTGAGACATTTGGATCTTTATCCGAGTAAAGGAAGAATCTCGAAGATACAGGAATAAAGGGATATGTGTTTTATTTACACATATAAGCATACTATAATTCCAAACAATAACTAAATGTTGCATTTGCAATCAGGCCTGTGTGTACGTTGGTATAAAGCTATTGACTGTGTTCCTTTTGTCTATGTTTTTATACAACTATTTTTTGTTAAAAGAAATACATGTACATGTATGTCTATTGTTTTATTTGGCTAGAAACATAGCAAGTGGTAAAATTCTTTTTTGGAAATAAAGTAAAGTAAATAAATATATCAATCAAAATTAATTAATTAATTAATTTTGACTTATAACATATTAAGATATATGTGTTAAAGTACGTTCAAGTAAACTTTAATATACATGTGGTACATTCAATCAACAGTATAAATCCAGACGCTAGCCAAAAAAACATATTCTTCACATATGTAAAGTACATCCAATGTAATATAGATTTTACAAACAAATTACATCTATAGCTTGCTGTTTACGCCGCTTTCAATATTAATTCAGTTATATCACAGCGTTCCTGGGAGGGTTTACCAGTACTACTGGTCCATTTATCCCGACATCAGTCAATCAGTCGTAATGCTAACCCGCAATCATGCATTACTTATTAACAGTCAATGAGTAAATTACATCACACCAATATCCACATCAAATCGACACTCGCAGGTTTGTTCTTAATATTAATTACCATCGAATCATCTTTTACAGTCAAATGTCAAGTTTTGGTTATGCCTGTCTCCGGGACACTTGTTGAATAGATGGCGAGCAGGAAGAATCCTGATCAGACTATGCAGATTAAAAGGTCGCAAAATCCTAAAGGTCTGTTATTGTGTGACTTTGGAATCTGTTTCTTAAGATCACTCATCCAGAAGTTCGAATCTTTCTTTCTCAAACATACGTTTCTTTATAGGGTGACACTACGGTTAAGTGTTCGTCTTGAACGGCGTACTGATTAATTAGTTCAAGGCCGAATTGATTAAAGACTCTTCCATGTTCAGAATCAAGCATCTCCTTTTCCCAATGAATAAGAGTTTTGGAATCTGTATTGTTTGTATTTTTTTTTTTTTTACTTCAAATTTAGAAAATAGCCCAAATATGCCCACAAATGGGGCTTATGATCACACCTTTGAGCAAACTGCAACGTTAATCAAGCATAATAACGATACTAAGAGCAGACTGGGCCGAGACTCCAACCAAACTCCAAGACTGTCCCATTATTTGAAAGTAGCCGCGTCAACTGAAAGTGTTGCAATAGTCAAAATCCCAACCATTATATCCGTTAATTGTTCACATGAAAGTCTTTGAAAACGAGAATGTTTCTTCACGTTATCAATGGACTGAACAACAATGTGCAAACGTCAGACACAATAGTATGCCGGAATGTTTAATCTTTTGTATATATTAAAAATACGTCACATTTATCAGAAGGCCTGATCACAAAACATGAGAAATACATCTATATTTTTGTTTATGAATTAAGAGTATTGTATGAACAAAAACAGTGTACAAAACTGGCCATCTAGTAAATTGAAAAATTAAATCATGAAATGGTGTAAAAAAGTCAGTCTCAGCCCATCAAACAACATTGGTAAAGGTGAATAAAGGCAGAGACAAAAGTATCTAATGAAGTTACTCATGTACACACACAAACTGAACTAAATTCGCCGCCTCAGTCAGTCGAGTTCAATAACGAATGCATGGTTATATATGTTTGACTGCAAAGATCTAAAATAAAACATATATATACAAAAAATACAAAATCATATTTCCTGATTCAGTCCTTCAAGACAAAGAATAATAAATTACTTTAAATAGGATTTTTTGTTAAAAAAAACCCACTGCACTCACTGCTGCTTCAGACATTTAGTGGAATGAGCCTTAATTTAATTGGTATGACCTAAAAGTGTCATGAAATGTATTAATAGAGCATCACTGTTTACTTGACGTAGGTACATATAAAGGATTGATCATCGGACGAATATATTTCAAGAAGGCTGATGACTTCCACCTGCCTAGCGTTTTAAGTTGCTCATTTGAAACATTTGTACTGTGTGCGTATGTAGCACCACCTATCCTCAGTAAATGAGCTGTGTTTCGAATAAGTCTAAATTACACGATAATACACATCTTAGGAGCATGGTTCAAAACCAGTAGCTGATATTGGACAGAGACAAGCAGAACGATAAAATGGGCCTTGGGTTGTTGACCAGGTGTACATTTTGTAAAAAGCCTTTACTGGGCATAAGGACTTTGATGGATTGCACTGTAGTGGCACCATAGCCATATGACCCTGAGATTGTTTGTATGATGTTAAGTGTAATAGAAGAAGATGTCGTTTTGAACCCAGAAATTGTAATTGAACTTTCTGGCGGAAAAGTGCATGTTCAGTTCTTGATTTTGTCAATGCAATTTCACTGACTCTGAGAAGACCAAAAACGCAGCTAGAAACATAGCGTTTAAAAAACACTGAGGGTATGTAAATGCTCGCAATGTTGTGGTAATGCTTGAATATGATATTGAAAAATAGTTAGTGGTAACCTTTTGTCATGCGAAGCGACGCGTCAAAGACCGTGAAGGATTCTTTGTATCAAAAAGGCCTCTCCGGGATTAGGGTATCCCCTAATGTTATGAACATATGCAATGGCAGACATGTATGTGATTATTGTAGAATATTTAAGACCTTTGCGATGACACACAACTATGAACTGGGCTAGTCTTTAAACCAAGACTGGCAAAATCGACTCAGATGTGTAAAATGTCATGTGAACGATTTGATCATGTTTAAGGGCATTCCGGTATGCATTGACAGCAGCTGGTGCTAAAGAATCCTGAAGCAACCGGCCTACACCCAAAGATAGATTTGCCAAATCAAGTTGACTGGTATGTATGTTGGAAGATCGTCCATCTGCGGTGCTAAACGATTGAACTGCCCCATCTGAAAACGTGAAAGAAGGTCTGGCAAAATAGTCTCTTTACCTGGGATATGTTTAGTCCGGATAAGGATATTCAAAGTCGTACATAATATTACCATACGGCGTACTAGGGACATAACCAAGGGTTCCTTAGTAGTTTGTCTATTAATTATTTGAACCCCCGCCATGTTATCAGAATGTAAAAAAGTCTTTAAAAGTGATGTTTAAAGGAGTCATGGAAATTGACCACTTGCAATTGAACCACATTCTGCCAAAAATTGCCTCGAATCCTTTGACCCGGACGCATCTGTGTTCAAATGTAACACGTCACTCGTAACCCAACGTCTGTCCAGCAGTAGTTTAGTCTACCATTGAAATTTTGCATGAAATGTGGCTTATCCACGCAAAAATGTCTTTGCGACTGTCTGTATTCAGACTGATATGATGATTCGGGTTGCTAACTGAACAAGTTAAGTCAATCAGTCGGCGCATGAAACATCGCCCCGGGACAACTTCTAAGCAGCAGAAATTCAAAAGGAGAGAATAATAGAAACCAATCAAAATCAAAATTTGTAAGGTTTGCTAGCTCAATTCAGGGTACGCCCTTATGGTACACAACTTCATACAAGAGTTATGAGATGTTGATTGTTGAAGTAAGGATTGTGCCTTTTCCAAATTGAAAATAATTATTTTGGATATATATGTTAAAATTAACATTGAAACATGGTATTCGCATGAATTATACATATCTTGATTATAATGAGTTGTTCAAAACAGCAATCACGGCTGCTCTAATAGTGTTGAAGAGTTTTAATTGTCCCTCATTCGTCAAATGTGTACTATCTCTGGCGAGCACTGTCTGCTTAGCAACTGTTGACCAAACTCCTATGAAACTGCGAAAGGAACTGAGATATAGGTTGATTCGTGTTGTCAACTCTGGAGTTGAACCAGTCGAGATTGACTGGGTATCGTGAAAACGGCTGACGCCTTTAACGTTGACGTTGACTTATGTTGAATAAATTGATGTAAAAATCCAATCACAAAAGTAACTATAAATGGCATTAATTAAATAAAATTGAATTAAATCAAAGCGCGTAAAGTGCTGATGGTATAGGGGCATATGTAAGTTGAAAACATATGGCATAGATACTATAGACAAACATTGTTGAAACAATGACCTTTAAACAAACCAAACCAAAAATGTGCGAAGCACACATATTGCCTGCCTATACAATACAAATACCTAATTTATCAAAGTTTGACCCTTTTCTTGTATAAATAAAATAAAAAGATTGACAAAAAACTGAGCAGCGACCCTTAATTAAAATATTTCCAGTTCAGAAATCACTAAAGATTCACAATGTATATTGTAATCATGCTGATAAATGAAAGACAATCGAAAGCATGCTAGAGTTATGTTTCTTTTGCACTGCACATCTGTAGCTCTGAGTTTCCTATACAACACGTCTTAAATTGAGACAATAACCGAAGAAATGAAAAATGAGTTTTACACCTAAAAAAACCAGATCAGATTTGTGTTCAAAATATTGTATCGATCTCTTAATCCCAATGTATACGTGTGACGACTTTGAAATGGATCCGCGAAACAGAAACAAAGTTTTGACCCATTAATGCAAACCGTAACGGACAGACGGACGGATGGATGAACACAAAGACGGACAGACAGTCAGTCGCTCTGGACAAAGTACAACGCTTGGGAAACACTCGTTAACGAAACAAGGGCATTTCACGGAACGCATGTGTTGCATGCGAAAGTCATATGATAAGTGAGAGCATGCTAAAGTTATGGTAATGGTGCACTGCAAATGTGTAGGTCATAAGTTACCTACAAACCAAGTTTGAAATGGATACAATGGAAATTAATTGAGACAATCGCTGAACTAAATAAGGAAAAATGAAGATAACTAAGATAAGCAGACCAGAGTTATGTACCTAGTATTTTGCCGTTCTCCTGATCACACGGTATAAGTGTGACCACTTTCAAATAAATCTGCCATACAGAAACAACGTTTTGACCAATACATGCAATCCATGACGGACGGACGAATGCACATTCAGGCAGTCAGCCGGCCGGACACCGGATTATACCTCCAAGCTTTACAGACAGAGACAACTTATAAAGTATTGATTACAGAAGACTGGTTCGATGCTTCGAAACACGTCTGTGCTTAGGAAAGCTTAGATTATGGTATTTGTAAAGTATTTGCAAATTAATTGTATCTCCGAAATGGGACCGTACAAGGTTAATTTACAAAAACCTATTTAGACTATATTTCTAGTTTATTTGTCAACAGATACGTCTAGGACTAGATTACACGTTGACGAACGTTGAATCTTCAATTAGCGCAAATGCATATACATTATAATTTTAGTTCCAAAATTGGTAGAAGCGCCTCAATTATAAAATAAATAATGACCTTGCGGTTATAATTCGTGTGTATGTTGACATTTTCGGCCAACTTTCTTTCCGACGTTTGACATAAGTCAATGCGACATGCGTCATTCGTCTTTCACAAATGGACTAAGTCTATGTGAAAAAGAACCCAGTTGGTTGGTTGGGAAGATTGTTGTGTGGAGTACTGGTGTGAGAAAACAAGGAAACACATTTGTAGATGAACTGGCCGCCGTGATATAACGTAGAAAATGTTAAAAATGGCGTTAAACCACAATCAATCAGTGTTGAAATCTTATCTCTAATTTGTAGATTTAATTCCTATATCCTAGTTGGGTCGACATACAGCGACACGTGACCTGTTTTACCAACAATTCTCCAATAGCGGTGAGACCGTTAGTACCATTCTTTCATGGCATGTTTACACAGTAGGATCTCTCTCTTTGGACGGATTATGTAATAACAAGTCCTTACCCTTGACCACGTAGACTAAATATACAGCAAACAACATTTAACTAAGCCTGAAAGTATTATTTTGAATAGTAATTAAAACATTGTGGAAAAAGACAAACTTGCTGATTATCATTTATCTGTTAAGGTTAGTCAAATGTGTCTAAAAGGGGCAAAGGTTAAAATAATAACTGTAGACAAATATTTTCGTTATCTAGGTTATAGAAAAAAATTGATTCATGTTTCAAAGCATTGTTTGGAAAGGAGGAATTGCTCATTGTCAGCAGTTGCTCCGTAGACAAATATACCTTCAACATTCGTATGAAACTAAGTAGCTATAACAGAAACGGTTCAATCCTTTCCCGTTTAAAGTCGTTTTCGACGCATGTGCAGCAGACGGCTGCAGAATGGTTATTCGTTACCCATTTCCTCTTTTTCCACAAAGCTATGTATAAACTATATATTTTTCCTCTTGATGTAAGGCGAAATTGCTCGTTATCATTAATCTCTAGCATGTTATTCAAAATGTGTCTGGAAAGGAGATAGAGTAAAAGAATGTCCACAGTAAAACGTTTAAATATGAAAAGAATTAATTTGAAACGTGAAAGCATTGTGTGAAAAGGAGAAATTGTTCATTGTCAGCAATAGCTCCATTTTCAACAATATTTCAATATTCGAACTGTTATAATATATCTATAGGTGCTACCTATTTACGAAAAAACACAAAAATTAAAGAGCATACTTTGGCCATAAAAAAGGATTTATAAGTAATTGACTAGACAATAATAATGTTAATGTCATGTTTTGTGCATTATCAAAAAATATTTGGAATTCGTATTGCTGTCGTCTATTATTACGAACAGAAAATAATAATGTAAAGACTTTCAGAAAATCAAGGAATACATTTATAATGAACGAGGTTAAAACATGATGGCCAAGATGATCCTTAATCGATCACCTGCATTATGGTAAAGAAGCAAAAAGATCAGCTCTTTGCTGATGCCACCTGGCAACTGCCTTTTTCAACCAGTCAATATGACTGGAACAAATGATGTAAGGGGTCACATTTCTGCTAAACCCTTTCCCTATTAGAGACGGTTTCTGAGGCCTTTGCAACAGACGATTTAGGGAAAGATTGTCGCTAAAAGAACAATTACTCCTTATGAGAAAGTTATCCTTTTGCCACAATGTTTGATAAATAGCTCATGTATAGGAATTTGGGGTATTTCATGTTGATACTACTTTTTTGCGGGAAACGACGTCGCTCCATTGACGTTACGCCAAGATGAAGTGTTACGGAAATGACGTCACGTCCTTCTTTGGATACGATACAGTCAACATTTAGGTTCAGGGGTAGAAGTCTAATGCTGTCGTTTTTTTGACGAACGGGAAAACATATTTCTTACAGAGTTCCATTTATTTTTAATGTTAATTCCCCCAAAACACAGCACTTCAATAAATATCGATTTAAAAAAAAAAAATATTAAAAAGACGACAATAATTTAAAAAATCCGTGTTTTTTTCGTGTCATTTTATACATACCCAAATTATCGATTTAAAAAAATATATTAAAAAGACGACAATAATTTTTTTTCAATCCGTGTTTCTCAGCTCATTTTATACATACCCAAAATGGCCAGTTTCATTTCAGAAAGCTTCATGGGTTATTGAAAAAAAAAAAAAAAAAAAAAAAAAATATCTCACACCTGTTAACTATAAGCGAAAAAACCCATTCATGGTTTTTTTTTCGTATTATCACGGAAAGGGTTCCGCTTCCATGGGGAGGATGTAACCATTTCCCGCTTACAGACGCATGTGCAGCAGACGACAATCGGAAACATTGTGACAAAAGGAGAAATTGCTTATCGTAGGCAATTTATACTTTTGCCACAATGGTTTCCACTCCTTTCAATAATTTTATTTACAGTGATTTGCACATTTCTCTATGTAAGTCGACTGTTGTAAACTAATGGGGTCACAGCACGGTCGACGTTACCTTACACCACTGACATTAAGGTCAACCATAGTTCACAGTGTGTTTCACTCGTTTGAACTATTTTGTCTATTTAATTAATGCAAGCGGATGGTTTTTCGTGATTCGGTCGAACCAATGAAATAGTTGAAAAGGCAGATTATAACCAATCAAAACTCGATTCTGGTGTAGGTATACACATGTGGACTGTGGTTGCAGCTTTAATCCGACTTTTCGAAAGCAGCATGAGTATGGGATAGGCGCGAAACGCCCCTATCCCAAAAACAGAATTCCTTCTCCACAACGTTATTAATTTGAACAAAGAAAGTCTGTGCTCTCCGAGGAAGGAGGCAGATGATTGGATTATCAGAGCGACCTGCAGTGATTGGCTGACGCTCTTCACATTACACAAGCCTTCCGCGTGGTGGAAGTGTGTTCCATCACATGACCTGCAGGTGACCCAGTACAACCAGGTCTACCAATAACCGCTGCAGATAAAAACGGGTCACCAATACCATAATAACTTTTATGTTGGCAAAAAATCCATAAGCATGTAATTATTCGATAATAGACATATTCAAACGTATACATATGTACTTAGTGTTAAACCCGAGTAATCATGTTTATATGTGCGTGTGCGAGTGAGGGATTGCGCGAATGTGTGAATATGGCATATGCATGCTTTTGTTGATTATGTATAGTTTAAGACAATAAAATATATCTGTCTATCTATGTATCTATCATATCGCTACAATCACATCGCGAGCAACGAGTTTAATAAGGAAACGCTCGCAGTTAATTGTGCGATAGAAAAACAAGCTCGTAGCAAATTTGGATAATGTTTTGCAACAGACCATCGTGTCTTATCGAGAACTGCTGTTGAATATGTCTGTATAGTACAAACTCTTGAAAAGGAGTCCATTCTTTAATGCAGAAATTAGATATCGTCATTCTTAAACATTTCTTTGCAAATATGTTTACTCGGGAAACTGTCATGTGTAATAAAGTCTTGCAAAACACGAAAAAGGCATATGTATGTAACAATCTAACAAAATCAGATATACATTCTAGTTGAGTTAAGTCATACTGAAATGATCACAAATGTAATAGAAATATGGGTTTTGTCGCACAGTTTCTCACTTAGCGACACAATTGTCCAATAAATCTAAGCTTTTCTTAACAATTTCGGCCTCAATAGGGAACGCTCCTAAAAGACCTAGTATAAAATGTGTTCTCGGTCGAATTTAAAATCAATAAACTTGCTTCAAGCAACGTATATGTGACCCTTTTAATGTTAGACTCACTATCAGAGAGCCACTGTAACAACTCTCACCCAAAAATAGCCCTTGGGATAGGAATTGAGTTATTAGTCGCCGGGCAGAAGCCCGCGACTTCAATTTTTAATAGGTTTTCGGAAATCACATGGGAGGGGGGGATTATTATTAGAAAGAAACACATTTAGATGTCTTGAACATATTACAATTGTGTTTGTTTAAAAACACTAAGTAATGACACATCTAAAATGAAATAAATATTCCGATGTTTTAGGTATTTTCAGTTTCTTTATTTTGACTCGCATTTATGTTTTGTTGTTTTATTTAAGAAGACAAAACAGTCCCTATTAGCTAGACTGGTATACTTTATTTTACACTATATACCTGTACTCAAAAGGCGATAACTACAAACCTTTACGTCGCAGTCTAATTTGTTTACATACGCGCACCTGCTTGAAGCGTGAATCGCGAATACCAACTGCGTAGATCAATCTCCTTTGCAGAGTGCCGTCTCTTTACACTCACTTACAAATAGTAAATCGTAGGTGATTTAAAATGTTTATTTGGTTCGAGACAAATGAAGAAAAGAACAAACCGAGATAAAAACTAGTTTTAATAGAAAAATTACTTTGAACGAACACTCTCTGCCTATAAAGAGAGTTTCAAGAACGACACCTCTGCGAATAAGAAAGAATCGGGTCTTTCGTACAAAATTATTTCGTCCTTGACAATTTTAAATGTGTCATTTAATTCCCTAAAGGCATATTGCTTCCGAGCTGCATATTGTTATGCATCATTGACAGAAGGGCGCTCATCATAATATAATTTTAAAACATGAGTAGTTTGTTATTTTCATTATAAAAAAGGAAGGAAAGAATTAAAATAAATCAACATGTTGTAGGGCTCAGTTTATGTTCGAAATTAAGTTTAAATTATACAAAAAATTCAATGAGATTTAACTGTTTAGTTGATATTATATTTCGAAGGTGGTCTAATTTATAAATATTGGACTACATTTCAGCATTTGTTAAAGTATGATATAATTAGGATGCCAAGCTAATATCATTTTGAGAAAAAGAGAAAACTCATGTCTTCAGCGATTTAACCCTTAACTCATTGTTTTAAAAGTATATTGCTGCAAAGGTGTCCACTGTTGACTTTAATAGAGGAAAGGTAAAATGATGTGCTATTGCATGCAAATCCTAAAGTGTCTGTTTTGTAGTTTTATTGAAAAATAATAAAATTCAAATATTCTGACAAACATCTTGAAAAGTGTATGTGGAATTCACAAATCTTATAATTATTCCTTAATGAAAGCACTGTATACATACTAGGACTAATGATTGGCAAGATTTCTCATTTCCATTACTGTTTATGATCAATAATTAGTTGGTTGTGTGTATAGACAACCTACTTTGGAATGGAGATTGATCATAAATAATGAAAGGCTTCAATTATCATTCACTTGTCTTCGTTGACAAACAATGCAAGTTATGATACATTTTCACTTGACCCCACCCCTGATGTTCCAATATGCCCCTCAGTTGATAACTGTTTATTCAACTACTATAATGTTAGTGTTATGCATAACTGCACTATGGATATCCGGCGACATTGATGCATTGCATCAACTTTCTCTTGTAGATTTTGTAACAAGTCATAGGATTCGACGCATTCCTGTAAACAAATCTCACTGTGATTACTCCGAAAAAATATCCCTTAACTTTCTATCTTATGTGAATACCATTTCATACTTATTTGTCTCCTATATAATGATTTTCGTCATAAATATATAAAGAAAAAGTTCTACACTTTTCCTAGATTAAATAAGTTTTATATTCTGATGGCAAGTGAGAACCATGTCATAGTCAGGAATCTAGCTATGTTCATATAATATGCCTTGAGAAAAGGACATTTTGAGTTAAGCAACTTTTGATTATCTGTATGAATGTAAAAGGGCTGGAGGCCTAAATACAATACAATATTTGGATTTGAAATATCGTTTTACTATGAGGGAAGAGCTAAAGTACTTGTAACAGAGTATGCCTAAATGAACATACGCTTCTTTATCTTGAATAGCTGCTTTGCCAACACACCAGGACCGTGAAGTGCGTGTAAAAGAACGCTTGGGCTCATTGAAATTCGTCCCCATTATATTGGTAACGCCAGTGACAGTAATATTGGTAGCAAATGTCTGTTTATTTAAAGAAACAAAGAGTCACTTTGGAGTGGTCAATAAATATATCACGAAGGAGTTTACAGGTTTTAATGTTTCTAACTTTAACCATTTAGAAATGTAACTATAAATCTAAAAACTTTGAAATAAGCAACATCTTCACGTTGTTTTACTTTCACTTTTACTCTATGTTTCCTTTTAGTCTAGTCATTCTGGCATTCAATATAGAACACATTGCAAAATAATAGATTTTTGCGATAAATTGTTGTTGAAAATATACTTTCAAAGATGTAACAATTTGCGTAGCCAAATATAGGGGGAAATGATAAAAAATAACATAACTTTTGTCATGGCAAAATCTGACCTCCATACCGATAAATAGTAATGACGTCATACTAAATTACGTCATCAATATATTCGACTGTTGTATGTTTTTATCTAACAAGCTTTCGCAAAGGTTTAAAAAACCATTCTTGGGGTGATTCCTACAAATTTAGACGAGTTTTTAGCTCTACTGGCCAAAGGCCAGAAAAGCTTATGCCGTGGCGTGGTGTCCGTGCCTCCGTAAACAATTGCTTACGAACGCGATACAGTCTTCAGTTTTGATTGTATCTCAATCAAACTTATACAGTATTTAGATATCCATGAGCGCCCGGTTCCTTTCGCTAACCAGCCAGATCCGCCTATGCAAGACTGGATTATGGCCCTTGAAATTGTCAAAATTGCTACAAAAAAGCTTATGAACACAATAGAGGCTCCATTTACTATCTGATCTTCACCAAACTTAGATAGTATTTAAATATTGATGAGAGCTTGTTTCCTTTTGAAAACCAGCCAGATGTGCCCTTACATGACTGGATTATGGCCCTTGAAGTTGTCAAAATTGCTATAATACAGCTTTTGAACGCAATAAAGTCTTCAGTTTTGATTGTATCTCCATCAAACTTATACAGTAGTTAAATATTGATGAGAGCTTGGTTCCTTTTGAAAACTAGCCAGATCCGCCTATGCAAGGCTTGATTATGACCCTTGAATTTGCCAAAATTGCTATAATAGAGCTTCTGAACACCATAGAGGCTCCATTTACTATCTGAACTTCACCAAACTTAGATAGTAGTTAAATATTGATGAGAGCTCGGTTCCTTTCGAAAACCAGCCAGATGTGCCCTTGCATGTTTGGATTATGGCCCTTGAAATTGTCAAAATTGCTATAATACAACTTGTGAACATAATAGAGCCTCCATTTACTATCCGATCTTCACCATACATACATGCTCTGGATTGAAAATGACCAAAGAATCATCCCAAGAGCATAGGCCCTCATGGGCCTCTTGTTTAACAACATATTTATTTTAAAATCGCAGTTTACCACGCATGACTTTGCTGTTGTGTATGCTCATATGACGCAGTACGAAAGCGGATCCGATAACATATCTTGTTTTGGTGTATATTTAACACAACACGTAATTCTAACTCGTTGAAAACAGACTTGCTACCAAAAACTAATTCATGATTAAAATCACACTCCTTTTTTAAATTATGCTTTAACCCAAAACATCAGTGCTAGCACACGTTCAATGCTTCGTTGTTTTTTTCACCCGATAACACCCATTCTCGTGACATATTTTTAATATCATCGGAATACACTTTTAAAAATACTCTCTACATTATGCAACAAAGTATGAGTGTACAAACGGCATTTGTTTAGTGTAATGCTTTTTCTCCACTGCTGTATTTACAGGATGAGAATTGCTGATGATATATACATAGTAATCTGTGATGCATTGTTGATTTATAAAGTTTCGGTTAGAAACTTCTTACGGTCAGGGTCAAAGGTCACATATACTATGGTGCTATTTTTCCTTGTTACAAAACGAACTCTATGGGTCATTTGGGATCTACTCGGACATCCGCTTTCCGATTTCAGACTGTATATCAAATGTTTACATCATTGAACGTGTATCGAAGATTCTGTTCAGAGAACAATTCCATAAAAATTGACGTCGGTGTCACTAAGCGCATTCAAATTTCAAGCTTTTCATTAACCGCGTTAAAAATGGCCGATTCTTGACCTCTGGCCCGGCTCGACTCGATTTAATTTTTCGATCTAGTAGATCCGATATGCGTTTCGTTGGTAACAGGATACTGGAAACACCCGTCATTCTATCATTTAGACAACTTTTCAATGGATTTATTGTGTTAAACTGTCCATAACTATCGAAAGTCAACGACCGTCAGGTAAGCTGGTGCTATCGTGATTCATTCAAAACGGCTGATCATGGCCCATTTGTCACAAATTGTGTTCACTTAGTTTATTCGAAGGCAAATTGTTGCACATGACATGTTTAGGGAGTCATGTTGTTTTGTTTAATCTGTGTGTCACGAAACCATATTAGAGCGAAACATGAGAACGATTTGCATTGTTCCGGTTCAGGTTAAGAGCTACCGTTCATGTTTGACATGCTTGTAAAGACAACAAAACTGTGCAGACTCGGGAGTGTTTTGCCGAGCCATAATGTAAGTTTAAGCTGCATCCCCACAAGCATATGATTATATAAATCGTTTTTAAGCACATCGCAACATTATTTCCATGTCAGACATGTCCAATGGCCAATGCTTCTTATTGCTTAAAATGAAACTAGGATTCCGTTTCGTACCCAATGTTTAACGCACTCAGTCAAATGTGAAGTTCAAGTTGTGAACAGTATGTATCGTCTTGTGTTCATCTGCTTCTCTGATAAGTAGAACCACTGATGATATTCTCTGTTCATATATGTTGTAATCTTGAGGCAGACATTATAGTGATGGTTTAGATTGTGTTCTTGTTACTTTTTTTGGATAAAGATAACATTTCTTTATATTTAGTTAATACCGATTTTTATTTATTTAACCAATGGATCAGCTTATTAATTATAAGTGATCAATTGTTGGGTCCATCGGTGTGAATGTGTAGTATCTAATGAACCTGGGCAGATCTGTAGAAAAGACAATTCCCTATCCAAGTTGCCCATTTGTATTGGTTTAAACCAATGAACAGTCATTATCATGACAAGTAGTAAATTTTATGGTTTTCTTTATTTCAGCTTTTTACTTGCCTAGTCCAGGTTTCTGTACTAGGAATGCGATATTTTATTTTGACTGTTCGCATCATTAGTTACGATGCAATATTTAACGGCCATATATTGAGACTAGGTCCTTGCCCTGACACTGTATGGTTACACTTTGGCTTTATGGCATTGCTACCTCGACTACTTGTTATGTCTCTCAACTGTGTCATCAGTGCCTGCACTAACTTTTTGAAACAGGAAGTCCTGACTTCCTGGGTCTGAATTTTGGAAGTCCTGCTCATAATTCTTGGAAGTCCCAGGTGGCACGCTGGCTTTTTCGCATCTTGCACATTCTATTGTATTTCCCTTTGTTTTATTTTTAAATACATTATTGGAAAAGAAGCTAATTAATACAGAAAGTGGATATTGCTCCTTTGTCAACAATGTTATTGTTGGTTCTATCATAACACTTTTAAACCAGTAGGTTTTTATGTGATATAGAATGCTTTTTTCCAGTCATGTGTCAAAAGCTATCCAGCATAAAATTCATCAAAAGATTGGCATGGCCATGATTCATTACATTCACATTAAACATGAATTATGTTCTTAAATCACATTCAGTATGGCAAAAGGAATGATTTCTGTTAATGAGTTATTGATTTCATTTTAAACACCAGTAAATAAAGTGATCTGCATTGAGACATATTACAAACACACATTAAGGGCACTAAACTTTCATAATAGTCAGCTTTAAAACAAATAAGTATGAGTATGAGTAATACTTTCTTGAATGACATTGCCGATTTCCAAAATGCAGAAAATGCACGAAAACCCATTTACAATATGTATTTTCACCTCCAGACTTCAGTTTCTTTTATATTTTAAAAAAAGAATGAACTAAAATGGGCTTATATGCAATTTATTTCATAGGCAAGTCCTTTTTGACAGCTGGCTGGGATTTTGATAGATCTTCATGTCAACTTTGTTTTTAAAAAATCGGCAATTAAAAAGTGTTTCCTATGGATTCAGGCAAACAAAATAATAATCTTTAAACAGTTAAATTAATATAGGGACATCCTTTTATCATATCCTAGTATATTTTTACATGGGTTATTGAAATGAATTACCCCTACGCTGTTTATAATGAAAATAGAATTGATTGGTGTGAAGTCGTTATCAAGTGTCAAATCTGGGGGTGGGTGGGGTACGCATTCTCGATCGTGATTGGCTTAAATCTACCAATTAATAACTCCCACTGTCCATAATTGACACTTCATAAAACACAATACACAGTGTCTTTAGATAATTACCAACATTTCTAGTGGACATATATACGTCCTGTGTTTTGATTGTCGGCGTATACCCTTAATTCCTGGACGTACTTGGACGTCTCCCTTGTCAATTTTGGGCGTACGGGATCGATTTTCGGGCGTAAAAACGCCCATTACGTCCATTAACGTGAGCGCTGTGTCATTGTTAAAAAATTTTTGCCGCTTTCAATAATTCTCTAGTTATATGACGGCGTGTTCTGGTTAAGTTACCAGTACTACTGGTCCATTTATTCAGACACCAGCCAGTCAGTTGAAATGCCAACCCCGCAACCATGACTAACATGAGCATCAAGAATTACTACCATTTTTTAAGGTTTTGGCATGACCCAACCGGGGATCGGACTTGCAACCTCCCACACCCAAGTCCAAATAGCACCAAAGGCAGACGTTCTACGAAAAACACCGCCGAGTTCGTCCACTGTGTTTTAGGCACACTGGTTAAAAATGTTCATTTACTAAACTCTGTTACTACCTTCAATTATGACAAGATTTTATGGATTCATATAGGTTAAAACTTAAAGTTTAAACATAATTAACATATAATAATTATTATTTAAGTACATCATGTACACTACACAGTCAATGAAATCAAGAATTTTGCAAGCTGGAATGTACATGCTGGTTTTTAGTAAGATGTAAACAAGTATTTTCTTTCTATGTGTGCAACTAAACTTGTTCTTTCAGATTGAATTGCAGGGGTTCGGGGGCGCAGCCCCTGATGATGATAGAAAGTTAGATGCGGTTGGCAGCATAAAATAAACTATTTTAACTTTTATTCAAAAGGGCTGATGTTGACCAATGTACAGTGGCAAATTATCTTCATTCTGTATAGGTTTATTTTATAATTTAGATGTTAAATCCATGGCAAAGATCTATAGATGCAAGTCACCTGAATTAAAAAAAATTTGCGAGCTGGAATGTGTGTAAGTTTCTAAGAAGATCTAAACAATTCGTATTATGCGTGCAGCTTAACTTTGGTTTTTAGATTGAAATTGCAGCGGTTTGGGGGCACAGCCCCTGATCAGATTTTAAATTCATCTGGCAATATGAAATAAACTAATCTAACATTCATTCAAAAGGGCAGATAATGACCCATGTGTGGCAAATTATCTTCATTCTGTATGGGTTTATTCAGATGTTAAATATATGGCAAAGATGATCTATAGATGCAAGTCTCCTGAAAAATCATGTCTTTTTGAGAGCTGGAATGTGCATGTAAGTTTGTGAGAAAATTTAAACAATTGTTATTATTTGTGCAACTAGACTTGGTTTTTCAAATTGAAATTGCAGGGGTTTTGGGACACAGCCCCCGATCAGATTTTAAATTTGTCTGGCAATATGAAATAAACTATTCTAACATTCATTCAAAAGGGCAGATGTTGACCCATGTGTGGCAAATTATCTTCATTCTGTACAGGTTTATTCAGATACATGTTAAATCGGCAAAGATCTATAGATGCAAGTCCCCTGAAATCATGATTCTTTGCGAGCTGGAATGTCTATGTAAATTTTTAAGAAGATCTAAACAATTTTTATTATGTGTGCAAATTGACTTGATTTTTAAAGATTGAAATTGCAGGGGTTTGGTGGATCAGCCCCTGATCAGAATTAAGATGCGTCTGGCAATATGAAATAAACTTCAAAATGGCTGATGCCTGATGGTGATCAATGTGTGGCAAATTATCTTCAATCTGTACAGGTGTCTCGTCAGATCTATGTTAGTTTAAAGTTCTGTTATACATACATGTATAATGTTTCTTTGATTTAAAACTTTTACAGTTAAAGTACAAAATGTTCCAGTAACAACAATTTTGTAAATATTTGAAATGGTTGATGGTGGATTTTTCAAGGACATGTCAAGGAGATCAGGGTTGTTATTAGGTTGATTAGGTAAGAGCATTCTGACCTGTTTTGTTTGTGCATAGTGTCATTGTAAAGCATCTTTTTGACTGCCTGTTTGATAAATAGTGTATATAGGTGTGAATAAATGAATGATGGTTCCTTTGTTGTATAATCAAATTCATTATAATAAACAGAGCAGTCAGCAGTCTAAATCAACATTTTCTGCACACTGACAGGATATTTGTTAAAATATTCAGATGAACAATGCAGAATCAAATGAGACAGCTAATTATTAGCTGTCTACACTGAATCTGCATGGTTTGAAGATACCTAGAAATTGCCTTTGGCACAGAAAGAGTTAAATGAAAAGAATGTTATGCTATAGTTTTCACTTGTTTGTAAACTTGTGTGTTTGTTTTTGAATTTTAAATAACTTTAGTAATTACATATATATTGTACATGGGTCTCTGAACTGATCATTAACCCTTTCCCACCTAAATACGCATTTTGATGTGTCCGGCACAGATAACTTTTAAAAACATCGTGACAAAAGGAGAACTTGCTCAAAACAAACAGTTTCTCCTTTTGCCACGATGTTTTGAACCTTTTTCAGTAATTGAGTCACTAATTGTACCTACGATTATAGAGATGTTCCTTAATTTTTAGTAGACCTTTTCAAAGTCATCTATTGCAGATTTGTCAAATGTGGGAAAGCTTCAAAGTGTTTAACCCTTTCCCTCATAAAGACGCTTTCTGACGCCTCTGCAGCAGACGGCTTTTTGAAAACATAGTGACAAAAGAAGAAATTGCACAAAACGTGCAATTTCTCCTTTTGCCACAATGTTTTCCACTTTTTGTCATAGGTTATCCATTCAATTATGGAGATTTTCTATGTTTTGACAAAACATGTTAAAAGTCGTCTGCTGCAGCATTGTCGTATGAGGGAAAGGGTTAATTGATGATGTCTGTTAAAATTATTTTAAACTAGATTGGCATGAAATTATAACCTACAATTGTGAACAGATTTTATTGATTCAAATAGGTGAAATGTACTGTGCATGTCCACTCAAAAGATTTGCATTCTTGAACATGGTTATTTTTACTAACAGGCATAAAAACATTGTTTATGATATGTTGCCACAAAGTGTATTCAGTTTGACCTAGTCACCTATTGTTCTTTGTTACAAAGTTGTTGTTTTTTTGTCTCTGCACAGTATAATTGAATTAATGATTAAGCAGGAGTTCAGGGGTGTAGCCCCAAATGAGAATTGAATATCAGTTTAAATTAAAAATATTAACCTAAATCCTTTCTCACATAAAACAAATATGCAACAGACCATTTTGAAAACATCTAAGCAAAACAAATGGAAAATCTCTATAAATGAATGTAAAATTATTGCTAAGACTAAGAAATAATTGCTCACAATGTTTAACCCTTTCCCTCATACGATAATTCTGCAGCAGGCGACTTTGAACATATTTTGTAAAAAAATAAAAAAATCTCTATAATTGAATGGACAACCTATGACTAAAAGTGGAAAACATAGTGGAAAAAAGAGAAATAGCTCGTTTTGAGCAATTTCTTCTTTTATCACTATGTTTTCAAAAATCCGTCTGCTGCAGAGGCATCAGAAAGCATCCATATGAGGAAAAGGGTCTAAAGCTTCTTCTGAACTTTCTTTCCAGGGTCTTGTCGGTTTGCATCATGTGATGTAATGAGTGACATTCCTCATCTGTATTTTCTTTATTCCTTTCCCACAGACAACATTAAAAAAAGCTAGGCCAAAATATTGAAAATCTCTTCGGATAAAAGCTAAACTATGGAATACAGTTTATAACAATTTTGCAAAAGGATAAAATATTCACTATGAGTGTTATCTCTCTTTGCCACAGTGATTTCAAAAGTCATCTACAAGTGGGAAAGTGTTAAACAATGTCTCCTTCTAAACCACTTTGTCCATTTCAATCCACCTTCATAAGAATGTTCCTTAATTCTTATCCTCTTTGCAATGGAAGTGCATTTTTTTTTTAAAAATAGTGGCCTTATTTGAAAATAATTTGGCCCAAATGTTCCTTCGGTTATTCTCTTCAAAATTGATTAAATTATTTCAATCCTTGAAAAGCATGGCTTATTCTACTTGTAATTGAATTTGAAATACTTCTTATACTCATGTTTTACATAGCAAATAGGTGAGACCATATAAGGGACATGGTTGCATCAGTCTAAACAGTTATAAGAATATTATAGTGTGGTAAGATAACAATTCAATGTTTAGAAAAACATCATTTGTAAGGTTTTTTAAATTACAATTAAACTATCACAAGCTCTGATTTATTAGGAATTCCCTTTTTTGGTAAAGAACATGAGGCATTTACCACTTGTGACTTTCTTTGAGGACAATCTTGATCGTAAATTAAATGTGTTTAGCTACATTTTGAGACCGTATAGTTTTAACTGGTAAAACACCTGGTCTAGCCAGGAGTTCTGAGTTCAAATCTCAGTGGGGACAAAATGACACTGTAGCTAAATACATACAATTTAATCAATATCAGCACAGATTTTGTGATAATCCTCAATCCATCATGCAATATCCACCAGCAACCCTAAAAATATTCAAATCATAATGATTGGTTGAAAAATATTATCTGCATGTGGCATGAGAAAAGAAGGAAGTTGCTGGTATCATTTCAAAGTTATAAGACTGTTGCATTAATTTTCCTTATGAGACCATCCATACGATTATTCAAGTCATATTTATTAATTAAAAAACAATGTTGCCAGGCATCATCAGAGTTTGCGGTCTTGTTTTAAGATAATTTGGCTTAAAAAAACCATTATGATGCCAGGTGGTATCAAAAAGGGAGTAAGATAACAATTTTCCTCTTAAACTGCTTGTCTTATGTCAAGATAGCCGAGCCCCGGTAGCTCAGTCGGTAGCGACGCGGGCTGTCAATCCAGGGGTTGTGAGTTTGAATCCCGGCTCGGCCAACTTTCTTTCCGACGATTGACAAAAGTCAATGCGACATGCGTCATTCGTCTTCCACCAATGGGCTAAGTCTATGTGGAAAAGCAGCCAGTTGCTTGGGAAGATTGTTGTGTGGAGTACTGGTGTGAGAAAACCAGGAAATGCATGAGTAGGTGAACTGGCCGCCGTGATATAACTGAGAAATTGTTAAAAACAGCGTTAAACCCCAATCAATCAATCAATCAATATGTCAAGATAGTTTGGCAAAAAACGTTCTTTAATTAACCTTACCCTTTACATAAATTGTTCAAGGGATATTGATTAGTTCAAAGCAATGCTGAAATGTGGCACCAGAAAAACGGTAAAATTAAAAAATCTAAACGTTTTTCCTCTGCAACTGCTTGTCTGATTTCAAGTTCAGTTGGCAGAAATGTTTTTTTTTATTCAAAATGTTGATGCGTTTATCTAGACATAAACATATTTTATATGTTAATTTATGCATTTATTATGGCTATCAGGATATTCCCTCAAACTTCATGGTCATAATATGATCTATACTCTTTAAAGCTCTTAGAAAAATGTTCAATATTCACTGGTAAAAGTAGTCTTTGACATTTATATAAGTAAGTTGACTCAGTCTGAACTGGAACTCTCTACCCCTGGATTGACAACTATAACCATTATCAATTGAGCAATTAGTCAAAGCGTTAGTGCACAACAGCTTAGTAGGGGATTAAATCTGTTGAGACTGAATGCACTTCCCGAAACTTTCAGAGGCTTTGCCTTAATTCATATTATGCTTTCAGTTTCAGCATTCCTGTGTAAATACTGTGTCATATTTATCGAACAAAATAAAAGTTCGAGAAACCGTTTGGCTCTCATCGGTGGATAGACATTGTATCGCGTGCAGGCACAACTTCTTGGGCTACAAGTTACTATCCAAATATAGAAGAGCCCAAAATGAAAAGAACAATTACAAAAAAATATTATGCAATTTACTTATACCATTTAGTTGCATTTATTTGAATATGTGACAGGTATATATATTGTGCTGCCGGATGTCTTTAAGTTTAGTCAAGGTTTCAAAGTAGAAGTGTTCAAACAAGTGCCAGAAAAGTACAACATTCTGTGGATAAAGATAAGCAGGGGTCTAAAGACAGCAAATTTCACTCTATTTTTAAAAAATCAAATATTATATTATATTTTACATGCTGTTGTTGTTGCATTTGAAATTGTCAGAGAGTAATAAGTAGTCTTGAAATAAGAAGCATTGTGGAACATTGGGTGGTCAAACCATCGTGGGAGCATTATGAGTAAATATTGGAAAAGGAGCTTCGAGGGGTAAATCATCGTGATTATGTGTTTGTTTGCATGGTATTGTTTCCGCTTTCAACATTACTACGGCGTTTACTTGTACCATCGGTACTATTCATTCTTATACCGATAAACATGCATCAGTAGTACAAACCTTACAACTTTTAGTTTCAAAAGGAGAGGCGAATTTACAACCACTTATTTGTAAAGGTTATGGTATAAACAGGACGGGCATCCATCCCTGGTCTCCCACGCCCGAGGCAGATTCTCTTAAAGCTACACCACGATAAAGCATCGCGGTAAAAGGAGCTCGAGATTATATTGGTATACAGATACAATACAATACAATTCTTTATTGCCTCCATGTTTGGAGATATCGTAGGTTAAATTTTACACTACACAAATAAATTATACAATTTCAATAGAAGAAAAAGAACAAACATATTAACATACAAACAAAAAAAGAAAAGACAATTACTGACTACTATATATACAAGTTCGGTACTAATTTACATTAGTATTGAACTATCAATGCTTAACAGCAACCTCAAACATAGTGCGTTTAAGCCTGATGTTAAACAATATTGGTTGTCATTCTGACACAGTTATATTGGTGAATACAGCTGGACACAGCGACTCACAAAAGTGAACGTGAGCTGTAGGAACATTCTGTTGATATTCGAATTGACGACTGGAGGTAGTAGGGCGCCCATGATGCGGAGTACCCACTCAAAATGCTCTAGAGTATAAAGCTCGTTAACAAATCTAATATCAAACAGAGAAAGTCGCAGCACTTTAACCGATTGGTTACGAGAAGGTGACAATACAAAGAACATAATTCAATGCAATCACTATTTTTCAGCTTATAATTTATATACCAATTCCAACTTTTTTTCAAGAAGATTTAAAAACACTTTATCAAATAAACGTTGTCCTTTCTACTCCTGATTTAAAAACGCCCTTGATACTGTTAATCAAATGTGATGGCATAGTTATATTCCAAATTTCTATTTTCTTAATAATTCTTTAAAAGCTGGTTGGGTTAAACTAGTGCAGCAGATAAACAGAAAAATTGTTCACTTTGTGATAAAAGCATGCAATTTAGTACAAGTATAGCCAAACGTATTATAAGAATATTTAGATATTGGGCCATCCTGAAATTTCTGTATTTCGCAAATGGCAGCCATTTTCAGTTATTTTTAATTCTTCATAATTGGATTTTCTTCATTTTCTTTGGAATGCGAGCAGACATTTCGATGAATTTTGGTGAATAGTCGTATTATGGCAAGATTCGTATCATATTTAAATTAAGTTGCCGTCAGATTATTCAAGCAGAGTAGTTGCCCTTGTATGTTTAAAAAATTGTAGGGTTAATAGTATGATTGAATTTTGGCAATCGAAGTCAGGTATCATGCCAAACGTTAATAAAATGACAGAAATAAAACTATACGGAAAATATTTTGTAAAAGAAACTTATGGCGCTCTGCAATTTTAAATGCAAATGAATGATGTAGATATAAAAACAATGTGTTTATTGAATGTTTTTCTGATATGTACTAATATCATGACAAAAGATTCGAGATGGTCTAATATAAATCTAAATCAACTCTGAAATAAAATGCAAGTGTGAAACTAGTTTTAACAAGGATTGGTATGGAAAAGACATACAATTTCTAGAAAATTGGTTAGACTTTCGAACAAACTTGTATTGCAATTTTTAAATATATATATATACATTTATAAACATGCTTTTATAATAAGAAGATTTTTTTTATAGATAATATAAAAGGTTATCGGAAATACACCAGTTATTATGGAAAACGCAATAAAAATCTGTTACTTCGATAGGTGTCAAAAATTAACAAAAAATAAACAAGAACATGGTAATGAAGAAAGGGTATATATGATTTGTTTTGGGAATTCTAAGAACATGCAAATTAAACGCTTGTCATGGAACTTTCAAAACTGTCGATAACACTATTTTGAATTATATCATCATTCTTATGAAACAATATTTTGAAGAAATTAACAAAAAACATGCCTGCTTTTAACTCGGTTATTAATCATTTGAAATGCCAGATAAAGGTAGAACAACAAATATCTCTATCAAAAGATCAAACTGAACTAAACAATATGAAGAGGATTACCTTTAAGAACCGTTAATCAACTCTTCATTTTCATATCCATTGAAACACAATCCAACACCTTTTTATGCAACATTTAAACTACTTCCATAAAGCATTCATGACGGTCCTTTGACTGAACAAAATGTGTTTGTTAAATAAGAATGCCTTCCCTTAACAATGAGGTAAGTCACTTAGTTAACGCTGTTTCATTTGAATCTGACCATGGTTTTTTAGTTGACTATGTCACAAAGGGAAGTAGCTAGCATGTTATTGTAGATATAAATGGCTCAAAATGTTTCAACATGTTAAAGTTAAAAATACAGACCATAGAGTATACACTTGATTTTAGTTACTTTTGGCATATGGACCTGTTTTACCTGCCATGACCCATATTGACACTTTGGGTAGATACCAACAAGATAAACAATCTGACTAAGTCTCATCAATTAAAGTCAAAGTCTCTATCATGTCCATTATATTTTCTTTATTTAGCTTACTATCGTAGTATTTAACCTGAAATGAACTATATTAAAACTAAGCTTAGCTATCACTTAGTAAAAAGGTTCATCATTCCAGAGTC
This sequence comes from Serripes groenlandicus, assembly GCA_031761405.1. Lineage (NCBI taxonomy): Eukaryota > Metazoa > Mollusca > Bivalvia > Cardiida > Cardiidae > Serripes > Serripes groenlandicus. Next base: position 105,241,019 of record JASEVX010000004.1, on the reverse strand, counting down.
AAAATTGCAGCATCTTCAGCATTTACAAGATATTTCTCAATCTTCACCGAGTGACCTAGTTTTGGACCTAATATCAGACATATTTGAACTTTGCCTATATCACAAAAACATACATAATGACAAATTTTCAACACGCTCAAATTAAAACTGCCGTCTCAAGAATGGCATTAACACGAATACGGTAAGACACATACAAGTGGAAGAAAGAAAGATGAAATTAGCATCATACAACATGCACTCGTAAGAATGACACATGAGATGTCACATGCATGTACGATGTAAGAAAGAAGTCAAATGGGCATGTAATGTTCATAAATAAGAATGTCATCTAGACCCATAGAGTTTTGGCGGATATTCCCCTCCAGAAAAGGTAAGGGTATCAATGGCTTCCTTACACTTAAGACATGTACCATGTACCGAAATAACGAACGTCGTGCGTTTAACCTTATGTCAGTTGTAGATCTATCTCAACACAGTCAAATGGGTGCTTTAGGACAACTTCCCGATATACACTGTACCCACGAGAATGGCAACTTAGAGAGTTACTAACCAGACTGAACATGCTTTAAGAAAAGCTTCACTATAGTCGCACAACACCGAATTCCAAATATCCTAGCAATTGATCCATGTTTTGTTTTTTGTCGTAGACCTGCCTTGTGTTCGGTGTTGCATTGCGGAATCTCTTGGCTTGGAACGATTTGTACTAGAGGTAAAAGCGATTCGCTACCGTTTGCTACGATAAAATGTCAAAGAACGCAAGGCTGTTGTTTACATGTTGTGCAACGAACGTGAACGGAGTTTTACATATGTCTTAAACCTATTTCAAACGTTCTAGGCCCCGTTTGTTGCGCATAAACTAGTTTCGGTTTAAAACTAGTTTCGTAAACCATCCATTTGTTAATCAAACCAGTTTTGAAACTAAAACCAGTTTTTCCATTTGTTTACACAAACTTAAAACTGTTTTCTTAAACCGATCAAACCGCCCTCGAATGTGGTTTCGGAGGTTTGATGTATCCGAATACATGGTCACTTGGAAGAGAGAAAATGGCGACTGAACCGCTTAAATTAGCCCTAACATGTGGAAATGCACTAGACTGGGTTCAGACATAGTCTGATAATGGTCATAAGAATATAATTGGATTTTTAAACATATAAATACTTTATTTACTCGTTTTATTATGTAATTATGACCAGAAAATTAAAAGATAAAAACATTTGTATCAAAGTCAGCCATGTTGCTCTCAAAACCGGCCGTTTGTGGCGAAAGATCCAAACCCTGTAAACCAGTTTTGGTTTGATATTAAACTGTTGAAACCTTAAACCACAAACTAAAACCAGTTTGAGTGCAACAAATTGGCTCCTAGTATGTACATCAAAGAGCAGAGCGAGATACCACTCCAATCGTTAACATAGAAAGAGCTTATTTCAAATTCTGTTCTATATACGACTTTAACGTGTGTCTGTCGTACTATATACGACTTTAACATTTGTCTGTCGTACTATACACGACATTAAACAACACATGTGTTTCAAACTATACACGACTTTAATCAATATGTGGTTATCGTACTATACACGACTTTCATCAATATTTGTTTATCGTACTATACACAACTTTCATCGATAGTTATCTATTGTGCTATACACGAATTTCATCAATATTTGTCTATCGTAATATACACGACTTTCATCAATATTTGTCTATCGTGCTATACACGACATTTAGCAAAAGTTGTCTATCGTACTATTCACGACTTTCATCGATGTTTGTCTATCGTACTATACACGACTTCTTTCATGAAGAGTTGTCTACCGTGCTATACACGACTTTCATCAATATTTGACTATCGTATTATACACGACTTCTTTCATGAATAGTTGTCTATCGTGCTATACACGACTTTCATCGATGTTTGTCTATCGTACTATACACGACTTCTTTCATGAAGAGTTGTCTATCGTGCTATACACGACTTTCATCAATATTTGACTATCGTATTATACACGACTTCTTTAATGAATAGTTGTCTATCGTGCTATACACGACTTTCATCAATATTTGTCTATCGTATTATACACGACTTTCATCAATATTTGTCTATCGTGCTATACACGACTTTTATCAATAGTTGTCTATTGTATTATACACGACTTTCATCGATATGTGTCTATCGTACTATACACGACTTTCATGAATAGCTGTCTATCGTGATATACACGACTTTCATCAATATTTGTCTATCGTGCTATACACAACTTTTATCAATAGTTGTCTATCGTGCTATACACGACCTTTATCAATAGATGTCTATCGTATTATACACTACTTTCATCAATATGTGTCTATCGTACGATTTTACAAAGCAATTGTCTACCGTACTATACAACTTTAAACAACATTTGTCTATCGTACTTAACCCAACTTTAAACATTATTTGTCTACCTTGCTTCACAACATATTTGTATCGTATGTTACACGACTTTAAACAACATTTGTCTGCCCTACTTTACGACTTTAAACGACATGAATCTATCGTATTATACACGATTGTAAACGACATACATGTATCGTATTACACGACTTTAAACAATATTTGTCTATCCTATTTTACGACTTTACACAGCATAAATCTATCGTTATAAACACAACCTTAAACATTATATGTGTATCGTACTATACACGACTTTAAAAAAAACATATGCGTATCGTATAGTACACGACTTTAAACAACATACGTGTATCGTACTATACACGACTTTAAACAGCATGAATCTGTCGTGCTATACACGACCTTAAACAACACGTGTGTGTCGTACTCTACACAACTTTAAACAACATATGTGTATCGTATATTACTAGACTTTAAACAACATGTGTTTAACCTATTATACACGACTTTAAACAACATACATGTATCGTACTATACACGACTTTAAACAACATGCATTTATACACGACTTTAAACAACATCGTACACTATACGACTTCTTTCTTTCGTACTGTTCTAAACAACATTTCTTTATCGTACTACTTGCGGCTTTAAACAATATATGTATATTTGTCTATCGTACTATATGCGACTTTAAACAACATTTGTTTATCGTACTACGTACTGCTTTGGACAATATTTGTATATCGCATTAACCCGACTTTAAACAGCAGTTTTCTATCGTACTATACGCGACTTTAATCCATATTTTTCTATTGTACTATATGCGACTTTAAACAGCATTTGTCTATCGAACTATATATACAAAACATATGGCTGTCGTATTAAACGCAATCTTTTAATAGCATTTACAAATAATGTAAACAAGATTAACCCCCACCTTTGTACCATCTTATCTTGGTCTACATTATTCGCTTCTCTTTTATCAAATCTTAGTAAATTAGATTCAATATATATACCACAAATTGCTAAATATCAATAACGGTGATACACGTTGCTGGAATTCAGCCTCGGTGATAGAGCGTCCGCCTCGGGTGCGTGAGGTCACGGGTTTGATCCCCGGCAGAGTCATACCAAACACTTTAAAAATGGTAGTAATGGCTGCCCTCCATGGCGCTCAGGGTTGCGAGGTTAGCATTACGACTGAATGACTGGTGTCAGGATAAATTGACTAGTAGAACTGATAACTTACCCAGGAAACGATATAATTGAAAACTTGTTGAAATCGGCATAAAGCACCAAACACTCAATTAATCAATGGCATTCAGCTGCAAAATGGTAAACCTTTCTCCCGTTGAATTTACCTTAAAACTTCATTTCGCCACATGGCGCATTATTTGCACGTTTTCATCATCTGTTATGCCATTGCATGCGTATTAACAGTAGTTCGCATTACTAAGAGTACGACGTTGCTACTTATATTTGTTTACTTTAAACTTCCAAGGGACGCTTCATTGCTTTCATTCAAAGTCAACAAATGTTTGTTTCTTTTTTCTTTATTTAAATATTTAAGCCAATTATAAAAAGCAATTTGTTTTCAAATCAATCCCAAATGCTTAGATTAGTTCGTTATTAGTTTACAATCAAAAACGTCACGAGAAAAAACAATAATGGTAGATAGATAGGGCTAACCTGCTTTGATACGTTTGTCATATTAAATTAATTTCAAGTTAAATTCTCAGTCGCGCAAGGTTTGCTGAATGACATTTTCATTTACTTGTGCCGTGTTGACCTTTATTCTACGCTTCCAATAGGCCGAAAGTATGCCCGAGGTATATTGCTACTGGTTTTCAAAATCTCTTAGAGATAGCTGTGTTATCGACCAACCATTTAGTCGTGAAATATGTATCAAGTGGTTTTGGTTTTGACTGTTGTTTGACAGAATATAAGATTGCTTATCGACGTAAGGACGTGTTTCGTTTCAGGTAAGAAGGCATCATTTGCATGTGATCCCCCTTTAATGGGAAAGAGGAAATGTTTTATTGTCTGGACAGTGTACATGTATGTTCAAATCAGCCTGTATATCTGTGCTCCGTCTAATCGTATTCTTGATAATATGACAGAAGTTTCTAACAATACTGTGTAATAAGGTGTGAACAGCGTAGATGTTGATCAAACTGTGCGGATTCACAGGCTAATATTGATCTACACTGTTAATAAGAGCCAACTTGTACCATCTCCCCCGGACATATTTAAGCCACGCTACTCGAATTGTGTTAAAATGCGATGTGCAGAGGTTGCCATTAAGCTTGTACTATCAGCACATGCGCAAACTATCCTGATTATTTGTGTATATGTTGATCTGGATCATCGTCGATTTGTAGGACACGTTTCGTTTTTATTTGTTTCTACAGGTGACATCTTTGCATCAAATCTAGCGTTAAAATGAGACTGGAGCAATGCAGACCCATGGTAATTGGCCTTCTTATGTTGATGACGTGCATCTTTGCCACTTCTGGTTACGTAAACAGAATGCTAAGATATGAAAAGATGCCGAAATCAGCGAATTTAGATGGACTAGGATGTGCTCTTGAAAAACAAACTATTGCTCGTGGTGTGAAGGTCAACGTTCACACAAAGGACTGTGTTTCTCTGACTGAGTCTTGGTTTGCAACACAAACACAGGAAGCTAACTACACGTACTTCAAACTCTTGATGTTAGAAGAGCCATTCTCATCGGTAGGGTCTTTCATATATATCTCCTCTCTCTCTCTCTCTCTCTTTATATCTTTATAAATATGTTTTCTCTCGTGTGTGCGATTAACATGTGTGTACATTTTTGTAATTATTTAGAAGCTTTTTACCTTCCTCTATGGAAGATTTGTTCCAGCAAGCATTTATTTTCTTCACTTTATACTTTCTATAGTTTCCAGATAATATATATATATATTAGCTAATCTGTTAATTTCAAAACAGAGCCATCTTGTCGGAAAAGCAACTCATGTGGCATCTCATTTGTGATCAGGTACGATAAAGATCAGCATGTCTATCTAGTTAATTAAATCTGGATATGCACTGGTCACTTCTGATCAGTATTGTTAATTTGGTAGTCTTTTATTGGCGCGTTGATAGATGAGCAAATCGATTATACACTACTGTTCTTTTTTTCAGACAGCCATTGTGGGACAATGGCTACCATCAACCTTTGTCGTTGGATCGTCCGTTGTCATGTATATCAAAACTGAAGAGATTAAACAATTGTTGACGTGAGTAAACGGTTTAGTTGTTTCAACATATGAACTTTGACGCATCTGGTGCAGACGACTTTTGAAAACATTTTCTAATTTTCAACTTCTGTTACATTTTTTTTTTTTAGCTTTATTCAATACGCATAATTTCATTTATACCTCGAGGAACCACAATAGATCGGCCGACAAGCTCACGCCTGTATATCCCCTTTACTAAGTATGTGTGGGTATGATATAAGTGGTGTATGTCTGCAATATATTCAATGCATATCCTGCATATGCAATGCAATATCTGCAATGCAATATCTGCAATGCATATCCTGATTAGTCTAATCTTGGTCTCAATGTGTCGCTATTCATGGTTCAGAGTAAAGGAAAAACTACTCCATGATATTAAAATATCCTTTAAAAACGGATGATGATGATGATGATATCCCTTTTGGTTATTAAGCTTGGTCTGGTTTAACATACATATATATGGCTACACGTTGCCTCCTGATTCGTACTGCATCTGTGGAGTTGTGGTAGAGCGTCCTGACCAGCTGTACTGATAACTTACCCAGGCAACGACGTGATATAATTGAACAAGTGTTGAAAGCGCCGTAAAACACCAAACAATCAATTGTATCCTGATTCGGTGTATTGCCTTAACATTTCAAAATGCTTTTTTGTCATGTCGAAATTGGAATGATGATTATGTTATTTGGTTAGATTTCCGTCAATTAATTTTAGAAACCAATTCACCATAGTATGTAACCTTGACCTCGAAATATGTTATTATGTTGTCAACAGTTAAGAATGATCATGATCCCATAGTAATTTATGTGTCCGGTATGTGGTTAGGTAAATCTGATTATTGTAATAAGACTAAGTTCGCTACTATAAGTTATTATGAAACGGCGAACTTATACCCAGGATGTGCGATGATACGAGTGATATAACGTATTAGTGATACCCCCTGTTTTCACTATCGTGTCAATTATTTATTTTGTATTTTATTTCTGATTATCTAGATATAATTATCCTCGGTTTCATACAGTACATCCACAATTATGTCTTTGCAAGGCCACCACATCGGAGGTGTAGCGGTATAAATTGCCTTCTTCGCATTCGGGAATTGTGACGGAATAGATATAATTTACCAAAAAGAACGCCGTGATAAACTGTTGAAAGCGGCGTTAAACTTCATACAAACAAACATAGGCTATACACCTACACATCATTTGCTTAGCGGTTTTTGATCTGGCTTCTTTCTTATGCTTTTTTAAATAGTGTTTTATAACGCTTTAACGAATATGTCATGGTTATATCACGGTGTATTGTGTAGATCATCTGTACGTCATGTTAATGTTGTCCTTAACGCTACAGTCCGTGTACTATCCCTGCACTTCTGAGCGCCAAGGATGGAATCCGCAACTGCTATTTGTAAAGTCTTTGGTTTGATTTAAATGGCAATCATGCCTGGGTCTCCCGATTACGACATGGGCGCTCTTACTAGTGAATAACCGAGTCGATATTGAAACCCCTTACATCAGAAATTATTTTGAATATGCTTTATATTTTTAAAAAAGATTTCTTTATTCGAGTGCACGTGACATGCGCTAACATGCATTAAATTGCCATTACATACTCGACATTTTAACCCGTTCCCTGTTACAGACATTTGGCGTATTTCGAGAACATTGTGCAAAAAAGTAGACTGTAATGTTTTAAAACAAAGTTCTCATTCTTTTCTCATAGTTATTTCGATCTAAATAAAAATAAACTTTCAAGATGTAACAAATACTGTCTTCAAACGTTTTCAAAGGAGACCAGACTTCCAGTATTATCAGGTCAACACTAGAAGTACATGTAATTAGTGTACAGTAACATGGTAAATGACAGGCTTTACACTTAAACTAAGTACATGTTGGGATTGAATATGTACGCTTAAGTTCATTAAGCCTTTTTATAACAATACCAGAAGTCTTTTTTTTCAATACTAGTGAGCAAGTAATGAGCACACGTTGGACTTTATCGTTTTCATTCACCATAGGTCCTTTGGTGCAACAACATAATATTATTAATTTAATATCAAACACATATTATGCAAGATGTACAATGTCATATGTAATCAATTTGTCTTTTACTTTCTAAAGGTTGAATATTCAATTTAGAAATAAAGCAACAGAAGGCATGATAACAATGTTGTTTCGTGCTGATTTTACAACATATGGTGCAGCTGTTGTTATAATGAACGCTTTAATCGATAGCAGAGGCTGGCTGAGTGAAGAAATATTGACAAATCCTTTTAAAAATTCGTACACAGAATACAAAGTGGAGTTTGTGCTAACAGAGACACATACGGAAGTGAGTATTGTGATCTAAATAGTTATATTTAGTATTATTCAAATTGTATCGGTTAACAGAATATTGTCGGAATAGATGATGCATCAGTTAAACCAAACCAACATTATTTTGCATATCCGATAATTACTTTAGGCAATGATACGTAGATGCTCACACCGAATGACCTGAAATGCAGAAGAGAAGACCATATCAGACGGTTGACAGTCTTTATAATTCGTAAGACATCGTTTGTCCGCTTTCCATTGGTGTGCCACACTGTTGTCAATGAATATATAAACATATCGTTTGATGTGATAAGTATGTATATATACCGAAATATGCATGTTATTTGTAGATGAGCGATGGTTCTGTTCAGTTTCGTTAGTGTTGTCATTTAATCAAAGAGATCTTGTCTACATGTTTATTTTTTCCAGGTGATAGTAGACGGTTCAAGCTTCTACTCGTTCGGACACAAGACTTCAATCTCAAACTACAAATGGGTCGAATTTAATGGTTCCAAGCTCATGACGTGTCAACGAATTCAATTCCTTAATGCAGTGTAATACCTATTCATACACTATTACTACTGCAACGGATTCTAACAAATCAATCAACATACCCACCAGAAACCAAGTTCTCACTTACACATACTATGTGACTCTATACATAGTCGCTAGCGGGATGAATGATTAGTGTTTATTTCTTTAACAAATACAGTTCTTATTTTGCAGTTAATTCATACAATTTCAAAATATGGACATGTTTGGCCATCATGGTATTCTTTAAAAATTTAATCAACTAGGTTACTTTTAAATAGAGCTAACGTGTGCCCAAAACTTGACTGTAAGTTCGTGAAAGTTGTCATTCGTTGAGACATGTTTGGCACACATTGCTTGCGTAAAGCGTTCAAATGGGTTCATATAGGTGTGCTTGGGATAAACATATTTGTTCGGGCGGGCGACAAACTTGTGATAAATAAAGTACGTCTACATTGATCATTCGCAGTGTGAACGTTTCGCATGTTTCTGACATATACGTCCGACCAATTCGCTAACGTTTTCATATGCGTCAAGCGAATATAGCGAACACATAACCGATGAATACACAATGTTATTCAGTCAGTTCGTGACTTTAGATAATCAATGTAATCGTGCTGAGTTTTGATGCGTATTTATATGTCAGTAAGACGCGACCGTCCACAGAAGGTAAGCACACATTGTGCATTCGTTGTTTACGTTCATCATTTGTTTGGTGGACACTCAAAATACGTTACCATGTATAAATGCAAGAGGCATACGTAGGGCATTCGTCTTAAAAATCAGGAGTTGGCTATAAAGCAGACTTTGGTCGATACTGTTTGAGCGTAATTTATACCATTTACGAGACAAATCATTCAGTAAGCTTTATCTCTTAAGTTAGTTCTCTCTAATACTTTGTGGCAGGGCCATACAATGAACGTGTGTGTGGCGACCTGGCAGCAGAAAAATAACATACGCTTGAACTGTGTTTTAGAACTTGCAAGTTATATCCTAAACTAAGAATACATTTTTAAAAAAAAGAGTGTTCAAGAAGGAATGGATACTGTAAATAAGATACTTTATCACGAAAGGACATTTGTAATAAAGCATTGAATTTTCGAACAATTAGAAAGAGGACCACCACAGGAACATTCCTGTTTGAAGTATACCGGTCCGGTGGTTTAGGAGGAGATGTCGATTAAAAACTAAGAATTATTTTACCCATTTTCTGATGGCCCCTGTCAGCTATGTTTTTCAACCAATATATATGGTTTGAATAATATATGTTGAAGGCTAGTAAAGCAACATATATGCTCAATTATCTTGAAGTCTAACAAGAACGTGCAGAAGAATGGAATACAAATTGTTGTCATCTTGTCCCTTGTCTGAGGCCGCCAGTTCACCAATTTTTTCACCAAATCAATATTGCTTTACAAAATTTGGTAAAGGGTAACCTAAGAAACATTTCTGCCTTATTGTCTTTGAAAAAGAGGAGAATAATTTAAAAAATGTTAGACATATGTCCTGCCACCTTCTTCTGATGCCGCAGCAACCAAAGTTCTGAATACATTTTTTAAAAAAAATCAACAGCATTGACGGAAGATCACAAATAGAACATTCCTGTGAAGTATGGTTAACATTGGTTCTGTGGATTAGGACATATCATTTGAAACTTTATTTTACACATTTTCTGAGGCCGCCACAAGTTGCTATGTCTTTCAGCGAATCAATATGGTTACTAAGGGAACATGTTCAACCAATTTATCTTGAAATCATACAAGCACATTCATAGTAATAGAATTTAGAAGTGCTGACATCTCCCCCTTTCTGATGCAGTAGCAACCAAAGTTCTACATATAGTTTAAATCTTTGAACCATTTGTGATGAAGGCTACCTAGGAACTATTCCTGCAAATTTTAGTTAGAATCGGCCCCGTTGTTTCAGTAAATTTGAACGGACGACGAGTTAACCCTTTCCCTTATATAGACGCCTTCTGACTTCTCTGCAGCAGACAGCTTTTTGAAAACATAGTGACAAAAGAAGAACTTGCTCAAAATGAGCAATTTCTCCTTTTGCCACAATATTTTCCACTTTTAGTCATTGGTTATCCATTCAATTATAGAGATATTCCATTTTTGACAAAATATGTTCAAAGTCGTCTGCTGCAGAATTGCCGTATGAGAGAAAGGGTTAACACAAATCAATAGCTTCGGCCTTCAGCTCAGGTGATCTAAACTGTAAACCTGATTGCGTTTTATTGTAATGCTGCTTCTGCGTCAAGTTTTATTCATTTACTATAATGCGCTACATACCAGACTAGATACCTTTTGGCAACAAGTTGTTTTTCGTTTGGGAACTCCGGGCATTCTACACTATATTTTGTCTGCGGCCAAATGAGGAAATTGTGGCTTTATAGAATTGTATAAAATTGTACCTTGCTGTTAGAATACTATTTATACGTTTATAGTAAATCTGAGTTTGTGGTAAAAAAATGTTACATGTAAAATTTTATTCCAAGTGTGTACATGTATTGTAAATTACATGCATTATGCAAACTTGCTAAAGGAAGTTATTTCGACTTTTCTACGAAGCTACTAGAGAGATATTTATTATGCTAGTTTTAGAGTAAGGTGTATATGCAGGTGCAAACTATAATCTATATACATATCTCCACAATGATTGTATAGGCACACTTGATAAACTGTTTGTCTTTCTTTCACGTTGTTTCACGTGTATGTTAAATAATATGTCCACAACTAATAAACTTTCCTCTATCCCAATCTGAGAGCTCCTTAGTTTATTTTAGTTTTGAGTTGTTCGGCTCGGGACAATTTTAAAATTTCTAAACCCGTATTTCCTTTTGGTACCAACGACGTCACGTCATACGAAAAGTGACCTTCGCACACTTTGAAATGAATGTTTTAATTATCATCGAGTCTATATTAGCCTATTGTCAGGTTGTGTTTTTTAAGTTAATTATCATCGAGTCTATTCATAGCCTATTATCATGTTTTGGTAATGCCTGTCCATCAAATGATCATTTGTGCTAATTGATTTTCAAATCGGGTCTATATTTGCCGAGAAAATCTGCTTTATAAATGGCATTTAATTATTTAAACAATTTGGAAAGATGACCACGTAAGAACCTTTCTAGTAAAGCTATTTTTAACATGATGCATTGGTTTAAGCGGAGAAGTTGTTTCTATGAAAATGTGAGCGGAAAATCAATCGGACGACAACGACGCATGGTGAGAGATCGGGTACAAATTTCTTCACGCTAAAGGTATAAATACAATAGCAGTGTTTGACAGAAAAACAATGTTGAAACGTCAGCCGAAATATTAATGTCGAAACACTTACGCCACATTTATGTGAGAGCATGATTACAAAAATGTTGATTGATGTTTTGTTTTTTTACGCCACTTCAATATTTGTTCAGTTATATCACGGCGTTACATGGGTTTGTTATCAGTTATCCTGACACAATTCAGTCAGTCGTAATGATAACGTCGCAACTCTGAGCGCCAAGGATTGCAGCCATTACTACAATTTTTAATTTCTTTGGTATGACTCGCGGCGGACGCTCTACCACTACACCACGGAGATTGTCAAAAAGGAAAAGATATCTAGAATATTATTTTTAAATTAAGATTATTGTGAAATCGACGTTTATTGTGAAAACTGATAAACAGCGTTTGATAATTAGAGTATATTCTCTCTCTCATCAATACGTCCATCCACAAACGTGTAAGTTAATAAGGGGAAATGATGGAACAGGTTTATTTATATAATTGTAATACATTTATTACATATATCTAAGTAATCTAGGTCACCGGCCTATTATAAACAATTTAAAGAACATATCAAAATACATAAAAGTACAACGTTAAGTAATGATCACAACAATTGAAAACATGTGTGACTTGTAGTATATCGTTTTTTCGTACAATATAGTTTCCTGATTCGAAAAGCTACTATCGGATATTTCAGGAGAGACAAGCTCCATTTTACAATAAACATACATATAATAATATCAAGTCACAATGATACAACAGCATAGGGTATACTGAGAGAAGAAACGGTGGTTTTTGCTTAATAACTTTTTCCGTTGAAAGAGTTCGTTTATGGTCTTATCTGATATCTGATATGGCTTGCATTTCCAACGTAAACACGCTCAATATGTTCTCCCTGATGACTTAATTAACCATAACCCGCGCCGTTTGTGTGGACAAATCCTTAAAGGCAGAACCCGCAAAATACAGATAGAATAATTAGATACTGATTAACATAAAAATGTATTTACATGTGCCTGCATAATAATAACTTCTTTTCTTCAAGCTTCATTTAAATATCGGCTTCAAGGAATACAGAACATACCTACAATTAACCAAGGTCAAATTGCAAAAATAAACTAGAATTGTTTTTGCAAAAAACAGATGTCTCCCCTCAAATATCTGTCAAAATCTCTCAAAACATTCCAACCTATACATTTGGGACAAACAGACAGACAGTCGAGACACGGGTTCTGCACATCGCCTTGATGAGGTGAACATTTGACCCAAGTTTCATGAAAGACCTTGACCTTGACCCTATATTGTCGAGACGCGGGTTCTGCGCGTCGCCTTGATGAGGTGAACATGTGACCCAAGTTTCATGAAAATCCTTCAAGCCGTCTGGGAGATATGGAGCGGACACGAAATAAAGCCTCAAACCTTTGACCTTCAAGTGTGACCTTGACCTTGACCCTATATTGTCGAGACGCGGGTTCTGCACGTCGCCTTGATGAGGTGAACATGTGACCCAAGTTTCATGAAAATCCTTCAAGCCGTCTGGGAGATATGGAGCGGACACGAAATAAAGCCTCAAACCTTTGACCTTCAAGCGTGACCTTGACCTTGACCCTATATTGTCGAGACGCGGGTTCTGCACGTCGCCTTGATGAGGTGAACATGTGAGCCAAGTTTCATGAAAATCCTTCAAGCCGTCTTGGAGATATGGAGCGGACACGATTTCGGACAGACGGACAGACAGACAGACAGACAGACAGAAGGACAGACAGACGCCCAGGACAAAAACAATATATCTCCCCTGTATACAGGGGGAGACATAATAAATTTGTAAGGGGTTGAAATACATATTTCAAATCAGCATGAAGATCTCATTAAAGCGAACTCAAATAGCTATACATTTTTAAACATTTATACGGATTTAGGCTTGATTGATTGGAGCTTAACGCCGTTTCAACAATTGTTCAAAATATCACGGCGGCCAGTTCACATCATGTGTTTCCTAGCTTCTTACACAAAAAATCCACACAGAATACTTTTCAATCAACTGGCTGCTTTTCCACATATACGGTTTGTCCATTGGTGAAATGCGAATGACGCTTGTCACTGTGACCTTTGTCAAACGTCAAAAAGAATGTTTACCGAGCTGGAATTCGCACTCACAACCCCTGGACTGAGAGCCCCTGTCGCTACCGACTGAGATACTGGGGAATACCAGCCCCGATAGCCTCAGTCGGTAACGATGTTGGCTATAAAGTCAGAGTCCATAAATTGAAATAAAAATTCGACCCATTCATGTTTTGGCCTGGGGCTTTAGCCCCTGGTCATAGTAGTAATACCACTTTTGTCGGAGTTGGCAGCCTGCCAATTGCTGTTAGCACCAAACATCGCATGAGAAACTGCGCGAGAAAAATAGTTCATCATGGATTCAACAAAACTGCATTTAAAAGGTTAGGATCTCCCCAATAAATATCATTTTAATGTTGTTGGAACATCAGTGAAAAACTTAAGGCTTAAACTTAAGTATTCCAATATAAGTTTAAGAAATGCTTTAGAAATTAATGCGGCGAGAGGTCAAATATGGACGCTTATTAACATTATTAACATTCGCTAAGAGGAACGGAAAAAAAGAAAGAAGTCACGTGAAATATACAGTGGCGGATTAACCGTCAGCACTGCAGTGCTTTTAATGAGATAAGTTGCCGGGTAAGAATAATGTGTTGGGTAAACGTGCAAACACGCTAAGTGAACTGGCCTCCGTGATATAACTGAAAAACCGTCGAAAAAAAGGTTAACAACTGTATTGCAATTACAAGTAGAAAATTTACATATAGCATCTACATTTAATGGAAATGTTAGAACGTAGTACTGCATTTCAACGACAAATGACTCAAAAGAAGCTGTCCATGTGCATTTCGTGAATCCAGGGTAGTTTTGATATTAATGACATCGTACGGTAGGGCGTGATTTGTGACCATGATGTAAATAAGCAAATACTTCGTTCAGATATTCGCATATTTCTATTCGGCATTCGAATAAATGAAGGCGATTGTTCTCAATAATGAATGTTTTGCTTTGCACATTGAAGCTTTGATTATGTCTGGATAACTCACTAAGCGTAAAAAAGACGAACAATAATGTCTGGATAACTAACGAAGCAGAAAAGACGAACAATAATGTATGTATAACTTGCGAAGCAGAAAAGACGAACAATAATGTCTGGATAACTAACGAAGCAGAAAAGACGAACAATTATGTCTGGATAACTAACATAGCAGAGAAGACCAACAGTTGTTATGCAAAAACTAATGCATTTGGCCAAACGCGAACATGATCTTTAATTGTCTTGACACGTGGTAACAAATAACACGCATGTTAGCGTCCAATACAATGTCGCTGTATATCAAAATGTACCTTTTGTTTATTCAGTTATGACATGCTGATACATAAAACACATTTCTATACATACTATCTTATATCTGACTTTAACCTGATATATATAAGTTAAACGCATTGATACAATGCCTGCCAGCTTTCTCAACATATTGTCAGGTAAGATCATTGTTGATTCCTATGCATAAGCCATGCAGTTGTCATTAACCAACTTTGAAACTTCGTCTCTGTACATGTTCACTCTTTCAGCGCAAGCAAAACGTCCAAAAGTAGATAATTTGGACGAATATTTTTCACGTGTAATAAAAAGGTTGAAATATTTCGATAGCTAGAATGCAAACAATGTTGATTTCATGTGAGCCAGCTCGTTACGAGAATACTCACTTGAATCTCGAGGGCTTGGCGTGACTAAAAACCTATTTTGAAAACCCTGGTTTAGGGGCAATTTTGACCCTTTTGTAAACAATGCAAATGTAGGTGCCATTGCCCAGAACGAGCAATGGCACCTAAATTGCCATTGTTTACCAAGAACAATGATTTAACGCTTTCAAAGTATTTATGGCGAGGTGATTAATCTTGGTAAATAAATACCAATTTTAGTTACAACCGTTTCACGCCAAGCCCTCGATATGTAGTGTTTGCAAAAACCTCACTATTACCTTTGGCGCTGAACTGAAAGAGGTAAATAGAGGGTATCTCGTTAGGATGTAATATCTAAATATGTTTTAAACAAATATAGAAATCTAAACAGCTTATTCGTCTAATCTAGAAGAGCACCGCAGGGCGGTTCAAATTACCCCCCGAACTGTATGGTAACTCTTGCACTAACAATTCCCAATATATACGAAACTCGTAGCAGACGAATTTGAACCTATCTCAGTTAAAATGGGAAAATCTTTATAAATGGAAGTATGATTATTGACAAGGAGTGATAACATTGTAGCAAAAGGAGATATTGCTCAAAGAAAACATCCGATAATCAAAATGAAGCGAGCAGATTACACATTAACCCGTAGTGTGTGACTTACCACTGTTATGGAGGCTTATACCTGTCTATATTTAGAGGTATATCTTAACCGTAGACATAATGAATAATTTGAAAGGTATTTATCTTTTAGATATTTTTATAATTAATTGATTTAGAATATTCCATTACAGGTCCTTTGGAGAGTTGGTCCTGTTAAGAGAAACTTTTCTTCATGAATTTGATTTTCTCACGAAAGCCCACTCAAAGAGCCTCTTTTAGCAATTTAAGGATATCGTGAGGACATCGAACTCCGTCTATGCGAAATATTGAAGGCATGTGAATCATAGGAAGAGCATGCACGATCATCCTAATAGCAAAAGGGAGTGTGTCTACGATTAAAGTCGCATAACTCATCCGACCTTGATTTTAAATATGTAATACAAGTTTATACTTCATGGTAGGACATTTCCAAGATCATGCAAGAAAACCTGGTAACGGACGGGCAGACAACCAGTGTCATTGACATAATACACCCATTCATCAGTTACAGTTCGATTTCGGAGAGACAGTCCTGTCACCGCATAGTACACTAACATTAAAACATGTATGCTTTAAATATACTTATGAAATAACATATTTACTTTTTACTCTTAAGCCTGTTGTCTTTTTCTTTGAAAGGTATCGGATAACGTTGACCTTGTGAAATACTCATGTTTTAAAACCTGTATATATAAATGTTTCAAAGATGTATGACAGAATGTCGAGCAGTGAAGAGTCTGATCAAGCTGCGAGGTGACACATGCTGATCTTGGGTTTTGTTGAACCTTAGGTCCCACAGGCCGGTTGCCCTGTGACGTAGATTGTAGTCCATGTTTAGAACGCCCCTTACAGACATGTACGTATTAATGTTAGTCTACTATCCGTTATCTCTGCCATTTACACATGTTCTATAGTCTTATGTTTGGTACACATATTGTATTTGTTGACACATTATGAAATTGTTGCTGCCAGAATAAGTGATGACGTTGTAGTTTGAAATCGATGTCCTATGTCTGTAACTCTGCCACAACGATCCATCCACCTTTATCTAAAAAATAAATGGATTAAGTCACACGGGACACGACATTTCGGACTTTGCGACCAGAGAAGACGCAGATAACCTGCAAATCCGCCCAGTTTAATCAGTCTCAACCCTGTTGACCATTTTCAAATACTGCAGGTATACTTGAAGATCTCCAGAGCAAGCCCGATATTCTATCAAAATGACCGGAGGTTGATAATAGTCCCATAAGCCGTTAGGTTCCGTTGATTGGTTGCTTTACAAATTGTCCTCTGGTTAACATTGTGTCTGTCAAGAAAGGCCGCATCATGGAATTTCATCAAAATATAATTTATAATAAGCTAAACTTTAGACATTTCAGAAAGCTGGGACCTTTCAACTGCACGTTGAAATCATATTTAACAATTGCCAGTCAAAGATATAACAAAGGGGAATAAATCAAAAGATGTACATGTTAGATTAGACATGTAAAATTAGACTGATGATGGCCGTTCAACGAAGGAGAAAACTATATGGACACTGCTCATCTGGAAAGTTAGTAAAAACAAGAAAAATCTTTAACAAAGATAAACGGCGATCAATATGAGAATACACTAAGAAATAGAACATGCGCATATTATTTGACTTGAATATCAGAAAGGTTTTGTTAATAATCAAAACAATCAGTAATGTTTCATGAATTATAAAATTTGCGCAATAATGTTGTATATCTAGGCATTCGACAGCTCCTTGAATTGGTAATGCATTATAATCGTGAACCAGTTGGAACATTGTTCGATTAGAACATTGTTCTTTAAAATATATAGAATCGGTAATCGAGTGTAGCTTGCGCGTGTTTTGTTTATCTCTTTCTTTTTAGACCCACGTGTCAGCCAAAATTATGTAAACTCTCAGAAATTATTAAATACTAAACGGAAACGATGGAATCAACTTGTTTATATATTTATCCCAGTATCAACTACTAAATCATAACAATAATCTATGTGTTTACCAAAGGCTAATGGGTAATCTCCATCCAGCTTCAGTTTCTATAAATAGATTATCAAGGCCGAGAATACCCGTTACATGACTTGAGATTACGCGAGGCTCCCAAGAGGTGTATAAATTTCAATTGACGATAAATAATTGAAAACATATCATGTTTCAAAAATAATTAATATGTTGCTCTTAAATAATATATTTCTTACGTTTTAACTGATTTTTTTCACTGAAATTTATTTTTAAGGAAAACAATTAAAGGTAAGTATGCAGAACATTTCATTTTCAAACTTCACCTTATTAGTGCCTCTCGTAGGATATCCAACTTAACTATGAACCAATCAAAACGTTTCATTTCCTTCATTTCTTCGGCATTATTCATTAAATACAACATTTGATTGGTCTACAATCTAGACCATTTGTTTAACATCTAGGTCAAAACCCAGGTTAATCAGCTATCGCCGAAAAAAGCTGCGCAAAAAAATATAAGATTGACATATACCGAAATTCGCATGTTATATTTCTTGTTCGATTTTCCTCATCACCAGGTATCAGTGTTGAAACTTAGAAGGGAATATGACCACCTAATGCAAACAGACATGCGGACTGTAGACGGAGAGATCGTCAGGCGACAGAGATGTGATACATATGTGTCTCCCTATCATACAGACAGATGGCACACAACTTAAAGTTGCGTTTCAAAATGTATAAAAGCGGACACAACTCACGATTACTTTTGTTTTGCCAAGCTTCGTAAGCGGTCACATTTTAGTGCTAAATTCCTCTTTGCATTTAAGAGGAGAAATGATGGTATTTAAGGTTTGGACATAGCTTATGGGCGAATAGATTTTCGTTTTAACTCGTTAGGTATCGGCATCGTTCATGGAGAGTTCTTCCATCGGTAATGACATATAAATCAGTAAACAACGTCGATAGTTTACTACTTCTGACGAAAGTTGCTGAGGCTATTTACTGTTAAGAAATACCGACGCCTTACGGGAATCGCCGCGCCCAATAGGTATGTTCTACGCTAAAATAATCAGGCATGCAGTACAATTCAATATTCGTCATTAATAAATACGTGATGGTAATCGTCTTTTCTTTGTACTGACAAAAATTACTTTGACAATTTAACAATCATCGAATTATATTTATAATTAAACAAACAAAATATTAAAATATGTTCGTTTTGTATCTTAACATCGTATGATTTGGATATTATAATCGTATCGAACCCTTTAGGCACTCTATATACAGTTTTTGTCCTGGGGCTTTAGCCCCTGGTCATAGTAGTAAAAACATTTTTTCGGAATTGGCAGCCTGCCAATTGCTGTTAACACCCAACAACGCATTTTAGGGTGAGACTGCGCGAGAAAAATAGTTCATCATGGGTTCAACAAGAGGAGTACAATTAAAAGGTTAAGATATCCCTAAAGAATACCGTTATAATGTGGTTGGAAAATCAGTGAAAAACTTAAATTAAGGCGTGAGTATTCCAATATAAATATAACAAATATTTTAGAAATTATTGCACCGACAGGTCAAATATGGAAGCTTATTGACATTTGCGAAGTGGAACGGAAAAGTACAAATGAAGTGGCGGATTGAGCAGGGGGACCTTCGTCTCTTTGCCCGACCCCCGCCATCACCCCCACCCCCGCGCGCTCAGAGCCCGGTCGGAAATCGGGCAGACATTGACCGGGGACAGGCCGGCGACAGGCCGACCACCCACTGTGGCTCAAATGTTATAAAAGCCGGCTAATCGCATCATTCATCAGATCATCAAGTCGCGCTCTTCACAGAAGGTATCAATTTATTAACACACAGATTATCACAAAAGTGTCAGAGTAACAGTACTACAAGATGGAGAATGAGAAGGAGAGGGCAGTATCCACACGAAAGGGAGCGTGGCAGTGAAGTGAATGAGACCATGCCTCTCCTTATCAGCCACCAATGCACCAATAACTAAGTTGTAGCGGTAGCGTGCAAACGTCAACCTCCCCTCAATCGGGCTACTCGATCGTGCTATGCAGGTGCCCGCAATCGCTGTTGAGGTATCAACGGCATTCTCGTAAGAATGTTTGTCTTAATGATATCTAAGTCAAGTTCGAATATGGGTCATATTGGGTCAGAGACTAGGTCACTAGGCCAAATTGAAGGGAAATATTGTTAACACTCTGGAGGCTGCATCTTTAACTGGAGCATGTTGAAACTGTATCAGAATGTTTGTCTTGATGAAATGTAGGCCAAGTTTGAATATTGATCATGTCTGTCCAAAAACTAGGTCATTAGGCCAAATTGATGGAAAATATTGTCAACACTGTAGAAGCCACATGTTTTAATACTTGGTCAGAATCTTTATCTTTATAATATCTAGGCCAAGTTCGAATATGGGTCATGCCGGGTTAAAAACTAGATCACTAGGCCAAATTGAAGAAACATCTTGTTAATAATCTGGAGGCAAGATTTTGTACATCAGCTTGAAAGTTGTTAGAATGTTTGTATTGATGATATCTAGTCCATGTTCGAATATGGGTCATATCGGGTAAACGAAAATAGGACACTAGGCCAAATGAAGGAAAATCTTGATAACACTCTTGATGTTGCATTTTGAATCTTTTGTCAGAATTGCATTATTCAAACACTCTCTCCCAGTCTAGTACATGGTTTAGAGAATTATTCCTACTCGATGAAAGTTGATTTAACATTGACATATTTCTCAATATAATAAGGCAGAAACCTCAAAATATTCTGCCTAAACCTGCTGTCAAATTTTCCTTTGATTCTCCATGTCTAAAATGTGTATATTTGTGAGCTCTTGCATTCTGGTGAGCGATATAGTGCAAAACAAATTCCTTCTGTTTTCAAATTGGAAGTTTAATAATATTTACTATTTTTGATATGAACTTTCAACTTCTTTACAATAAATACATAAACATAAGCTGCAATTGTTATTTCCTTTCACATTTTCCCTTCTTCTCCAACATTCCTGCAGCCCCCAGGCCGTCAGTACTTCAGTGCTTTGATTATAGAACTCAATGGAAAATGAGATATACAAGTGTTTTCGTGCTTATGTATTCCCTTCAAACATAAACCAATTCTACAACAGATTTCAAAAAATGATAAAATTCCATAAATCAAAGTTTATTTTGTAATTAAACAGGACAATTTCTCCGTTGAGCATAACATTTTCTGAAGCCGTCTTTGTTATATTCGTCATAATGCTTATGTTTGCGTGCCATGGTCTAAGACGACTAAAACGTGACTGGCAGTTGAGTAGAAATCTTGTTTCTGCGGTATATGGCGAATTTTGTAAGGTACTAGTTTTCCTTAGCCGTGTCGGAAATCACGCCACAGGATAAATTAATATAGATGTCATTTAATATAGATGTAATTATATATATTTACCAACACCTTGTCATCGTTAACAACGAATTCCAGTTTGTACAGTGTGTATGAAATTCGAAATGGACTGCCACTCACTTGCTGCCGACCCCAACCGCCCTTCCTGGTGTTGAGTGTAAGGGTATCAGGATTGCTTGGTTTACCCAAAATCCGAAAGCTAATCCCAATAATAGTACCGGCTTTGTTCTGGATATTGATATACAATCTGAAAGAAATGATACAAATAAAATTCACTAATGGTTACATTATCTTCATTATAAAACACAGACATATTGTTATAAAAGCAGTGAGATGTAGTCAGTCCTCTTCCCACGTTGTTAACGATTACGGTACAAGTTTATTTCCATGTTTTGGTAATGCAAGCGAATATTATCAGTGCATGAACATGCAATTTGTTTGGCTCACCTGAGCATGAAGGGCTTGAGGTGAGCTATTGTGATCAATCAACGTCCATCGTCCGTTCAAATCTTCTTTTGTAAAAATATTTGTCCAATTTCAAAATATTCATAGGAATATTACCTAGTAGAACTTTGGTTGTAACAGCATCAGAAACAGGGGAAATTCTAAAACTTTAAAAATCTTCTTTTACAAAACATGGCTGCCAGGGAATTGGGCTTGTTTTCCTTACTTGTATAAATAGTGAAATCTCTAAAACTCTTCTTGTGCAAATGCTTTGGCCCGAAATATAAAAAAATTGGCAAAAAGGTTCCAATGATGACCCTCTACCATGGTTATCTGATATGTATATATAGTGAAAACTTTAAAAGTCTAATTGTCCAAAAATAAAAGGCTTTTTTTTAAATAAAATTGCACACATTATGTTCTTTATGTGACCCTCTACCAAGATTGTTGAAATATCCCGATTCGTTGATAAACATGGCCACCAGGAAGCTTTTCCTATTTTTCTTGTATGCATTGATTAACAACATTAAAAACTAATGAATTTATATTTAATCAGGAGAGCGAGTAAGGACCATCACAGTCCTCGTTTTGACCATTCTTCTGTTAAATTTAGAGTTTTTTCGCATCAGTGTCATCCGACTTAGCATAGAACAACATATATAAAGGGAATCACAATAACGGTTGAATAAATATAATGGATGAATATCATCTAGAATTTAAAACTATTCCACTAATTCATTTTCCAATATACAGAAGCCAATGACTAGACATGTATGGACGGGACACTGATCCCCCTACTTATATGCGCTCTGATAATTGTATTTCGAGGGTCAATTTCGTTACCTATGTATAACCGAGCGGAGGAAAATAAAACCCATAAAGTTTCTTCCCAAAAGATCAAATAATGTACATGTCACGAACATTCTTGGAGTGACAGATATACGAACTGACTGTCTAAATGATTGATAATCCGACAAACTGACAGACGGACTATTGCATTATCTCCTTTACATAGTGGGAGAATATATATTTATCAATGAGAACCTTAGCCTCGTTTTAATTTTGTTATAATTTCTAAAAGCGTTTAAACTAAAAAATGGTGGAGTTCCAACTACTCATCTTTAAGTTCACCTGTAACACTTAAGTTACTCCTGTCATTCAAACGAACATTATGGAGAAACTTTTCATCTCTGAATGACATCCGTACGAATATCCATGTATCACTGACACTACTCATCAATGAATGATAT
>JASEVX010000004.1:105202793-105212793 GCA_031761405.1 Serripes groenlandicus | reverse complement strand
ATGAATTGTTTCATGTAATCCTCCTGGCAATTTACATTCAAATTCAGTCATCTTTTTTGTCCCAATCTGCACTGCATTGTACACGTTTACTCGATATGTAGACAATTCCCCAGTTACAATATTTAGAACAGCCCCATCCGTGTGTTTGCTAAGGTCTGAAGGATCAATACAAGTCTCAAGCTTAAAACTTATACCTTTTCTGTCCTTCGCATCATTCTCAATGCGCAGTTTGCCTTCCTCTTTATGCCTCATAACACTCCGATCAGCAATATTGTCATAATCTATCATGTCATCCAAATCCGATTCGAGCTGACTGCATGTGTGCAGACTCAGGGCCCAAACCTTCAACGTTTCAGGCTTTAGCGTAATGTCAATGATACCACCTGGAGCATGACCATATCTCATGAAGGTGCTTTCTATAAACATATCGCTCCAGACTCCGTTCCATATTCCTTTCTCGTGTCGCATGACATGTTCGCCATTTAAAAACTTAGATAAAACTGATTTTTGAAGGAGTTCCATTGAACGCAGATAGCATATACCGTATCTTGCGTAGTGAACATGGCCAGCAGCAAAGGAATATGGAAGCATCTGCCTATATGCTTCAAGATGGAGTGGCCAGTCTGCCTCTCTCTCAGCTCTCACGAACATCATCATAATAAAGACAGGTTTAATGAACACATCAACCCAAAGTTTAGCTGTCAAACTCTGTTCGGCGAGACTGTCCAGTATTTTCATGAGGTCATATTTGGAACAAAGTATTTGGTCATGGACTACACTTCGTAATATTTCTTCTGCAACCAGGCGCATTGCCCTTATGTTCTGGGGAAACTTTTTACCTGTCAGCATTTTATTTACTCCTCCAAAAACATTACACATAACTTCAGATAAGCCAGTCTCTGCCATCAACGTACCAATAGCACCTATAAAACTCATTAACGAATGCATCCCGCCCAGTCTAAGAATGACATTTGAAAACCGATCTGGATACGCCCACTTTACGTCCAGCGCAACTTTATATAGTTGCAGATCGCATGTGAATAATACAAATTCTTGACCAACATTGCGCATGACCTCTTGTGCTTTCGCTATTGCAAAAAGGCAAAATCATTTTCCTCAGCTCTACGCTTTGAAATAACTTGACTTGCAAGTATTTTGAGTGAAAGCACTGATCTGACAGCTGCTTCCTTTGGCATTTCCGTTTTTTTAGGACCGTTATACCTCTGAATGTCAACATCATACTCCAATTGGTCAGTCATATTTTCTATGTTGATCCGTACAATGGTTTGTGACATTTCCTGGCCAGTTACTTGCGTTTCTGGTTGGGTTATAAGTACAGCCAATGAATGTGTGGATAACTTTCCATTCTGTGACGATATGTCGGCATCGAAATTATCTACTACAACTTGAACTAAACCTGAACCAGCATTATATGGCAACATCAATTGTAGCAGCCTTAGCTGCTGATCGCTTGAAACGTAATAACTCGTCATAGCTACAGGTCACACCAAATGAATGCAAAATATTAATCTGCTGTTTTGATCTACGCATCTTCACACCGAGTGCAACCTGGATACATGTAGGATGCTGTTTAAGGACTGAAGTAACAATAGATCCTATTAAAAGGGCAGGTAATGTTTTATTCAGTTTAAGAGATAATTTTGACAACAGATCAATCAAGTTATTACTGACAGATGCAATATACCTTGCAGATGATACATTAGTGTCATAGTGACCTTTATCAAGCTCAAGTTGTTTAACATCATGGTTGATTTTCTTACTGAGCTTGTTTAATAGCATGTCCAGGTCATCTTCCTCATCATCAACCAGTCTCATAGTTTCCACTACCTTGCTTCGAAAGACAATAATGTTTGCTATACCCGGCGAATGCAACACAAGAAGGTCATCTCCAAATTCCCACATAATTTGCAGACAAGTGACTGACGGGTGCATATGCTGCCTCCATATTCTGAGTACACTTTAAACAGCTCAATTGAGTTCCAAATTTGGGAACTGTCATCGTTGATGAGGGCAACAAGTGTTTCAGAGGCAATATCAACAGTTTGCACTGTATCACTTTTTGTAGCTGCGGCAGCTACAGATTTTACAGAAAGAAAACTGGCTCTACAGTCAACATGATATCTTGCGTCCGCAGCTTGCAGATCGCTCAAGGTTCCTTCCACCCTAAATCTTACTTTTTCAGCCCAGTCATCGTTCCTTTTATAGCATGTTTCTACGATAGACTGTTTTAGAGATTTTTTAACCCCTTTACTGCCAATTTCTCGACACAAATACGCTGGTCTCCAACGTGACGGATGCTTAGGATCTTTTTCAATGTCGCATCTATCGCCACAAAATATACATTGATGTTGAAAACTGAATGAAGATGTATCGGTGGATGGTGTTTCAGGATTTTTCCGTTTATGTCGTTGAATCTGTGTGTTAGATGTGTAAGTGGAAACACAATTCTTGTGGCAATTAATAGTTAGTTCAGGATCAACGTTCAGTTTCTCCTGCAATGCATCATGCACAAAATCACCATATATCTTGCTGCATCTAATTACATTTTGAATTCGGGAAGGTCCGGATTCAATAAGGTTTTCAGTTTTGTTGTCACAGTGAAACTTCCAACCAAAAAAGCACTGTTCATCAGACATATTTTGTCTATAGCATATGCTTCTGTACCTTACTATTGAAATATTAAACACAATGTATCACTAACTACTGTTAAAAATATTGTTTTACAACTATCGTTTGAACAAAGTGTGTTCAAAATTTGCATCTAAACGCAATGCTATTCAAGAGCAAAAATGTATTTGACCTGAACCAAATAGATGACGTCAGACAAATGCATACGGTATTTACTCTGTGTTGTCGAACGTCATGTGCTATGGCTGCCTTTAAATAACGCTGATGAAATAAGTAATGTCTAGCGGCAAATACTAATAATAACGACTCTATATAATGAGGCTAAAGATTTGTGAACGTGGGTTGATTGTAATATATGTGTACATGTTCATGGGTTAAGCGTGGGACATCGGATGTTCCTTGCTGATGACATCTCATAGAAAAAGTTCAAGGTAATTTTAAAGACACAACACATTCCCAATATTGCTTGACATGTATGCAATGTAAAACAAAATATGATACTGTTTTTTAAACAACACATAGATTTTTTTTTTTAAATTTTGATATTTTCTAAAACAAAGGGTTTTTGGAATGCTTTTATCTCCAAATGCCCAAGTATGACAGGGTGTCACACGCCTTATTATTAAAAAGTAAACCCTAAAGTACACAAAACAGCTTGGGAGAAAAACTTAAGACAATAAAATTAGGTTCAGACAAAAAAAGCTATTTGGCTACCGGACTACTATATCGATTATTGTCCAAAATGTCGAATGTTGGTTCTCATATGACGCGGCTTAAAAGAGAACAAACAAGTTGACTGTTGTGAACAGGGTAGATACATATCAGTATTTGCATCCACATAGCCTGATCAATATCTGCACAGCTCACATACAACTTAAACAGACATGGTTTTTTTTTGTCGAATTGAGTAGAATCTGATAACACAGCAGATGTACAGGCTGATCTGAACCTACACTGTTCCGAAATTTCATATTGTACATTTCCTATGACAGTCTCAAATGTAAATGAAGCATCCTCACTTATACTGAAACATGTCCCGTCCAGGTTAAACAATCTACTATTCTGACTGAAAACGATGATCCTCTTGATTCAGTTAATGACTTAACAGTTTGTCAACCATAACTCAATCTGTCTAATAGAGGTTGGTATCAAAGCGCCGAAAACACTAAAGGTACAGACCAATCTGTAGGACGTAAATTGGTGTCATAGTGAATATGAACAAACTTGATGCTAACAATGTATCATTGCCCCTTAAACATACCAAAATTGTTTGCAGCAATACACTATTTTTGTCAATAATCAATACCCATGTAATTGCCAACTCGATGCTTTAACCCATAGGCGTCTGAGTTTATATGTGTGATAAACAGTTTCTAATTATAGCTTCATGTCATATGAAAGAAATAGCATGGTTCACATTCCATAAGACTAATGACAATGTGTGCATCGCGGTTTTAACCCCCTCTTACAGTTTAGTCAGAAGTTAAATCGAAAATACAGCGATGGTGGCATGTTTGTTTGTAGAAATAGGTCCAGAAATTATTTGTCTCATGATCAATTTCATCTAAAGGTTTCAAGCAACCAAAACGTCGCTGAGAGCCGCAGAGCGAACGCCAACGCTCGTACCTCTTTTTCCAAGTCGAAAAAGGGGGCATTACTGAATAATTATTAAAGCCATAGTTATATACCTTGGTATATATAAGATCTGACATGAGTTGTCATTTCATATAAAGTTTTATTTAACGAGTTCAAGTAATTTGTTATTAAGCGAGCCTCTGGCGAGCTTTATGAATACAATTCTTGGACGAGTTTAATTAAACTTTAGGAAATGACAACGTTTGTCAGATTCCTTTTATCCCATGGCGAAACACAAAGGAAAATCGTTTTTTCGCTGTCAGAAAATAGTCCAAACATGTAATACTTAATAAACTGTTAACTAATAACACAAGCAACTATTTATATGACCGATAATGGTCCCTTTACCTCGTCAATCTATCGTGACGTTTGTGTTTACCGGATACACGTTCTCTAACATTTTGTAAACATTCGCGGATGAATACAAAAATAGTGATTCTGTCATGTTATATTACACATGTGACATATACAGAAATACATAATGGGTATATTAGAACGGATACAAGCATTGTCATGTGATAAAGACATGCGTATTGTTCCTAGGAACATGTATAACAAGTTTCCTAAGAAAATGTTGAACGTTTTTTTTTAGAAATTAGGTAAAAAAAAAAAAATTGTGACGCTGACGACGACGCCATTGGTATCACAATAGCACGACCTTTTTTTTTCGAAAATCAGACGAATAAAAAATAACCATCACGAGATTAATGACGGCCGGTTGTTACCATATCATGTTTTCCGATTAAAGATGAATAAAAACAGTCCTGAATTTATACGAATGAGTTTGTACGCTTTCAAATGAAGTCGGACAAATATTTAAGGGGCATGTTTGAAATCGTCAGTTTACTAATTATTCGCTGTGGAACAGAGAATCTTGTGATGGTAGAACATGGCGGATAAGCTTACTGCATCTTCTCATAATTAATAAATATTAATCTTCAGAACGTCGGCGTATTGGTCGGTTGACACGTTCCGGGGGGTTGGATCATAAGAAAAATCAACAGGCCAGTGTCGGCTTTTTTCGGTAAAATTCTGGAGATAAAATCGCGTTGCACACCTTATCTTTTTAAATAATAAAATATGATATGATATAGAGACGAGAGTTACAGTACGCAGTCTCATGGAATTATCAAACTCTTTTTAAACGAAAACACGGACTGTGTTTAACCGGAGTAGAAGTATAATGAAATAAAAGATTGATGACAAACAGATAGGTATCATGTTTCCTAGTCATGGAACACATAAGATCCTGACTACAGTATACCCTCAAAAGAACGAACACTTGAGAGACGATGGTACTTGTAGGAAGAGATTGCCCGATAATGCTAAACCTAGACATTCAGACCAAAAACAGTAGCAAACTTGAAAAGACCTGTTCATTATGGAAAAAACTGAAAATTTTGTATATGATGGTGGGAAAAAAACCTTCAAAATTCACTGAACAGTTTACCAATGAGACTGTAAAAATTTACGCATTACCTGATATTTTATATATTTGTAATCGTATACTTTGAAAATATGTGTGAAACATGTGTAATGTGGAAACATCAGAACTTCAGAAGTATCATTAATGTACATTGAGAACATTTTGGCTAAGAGAGATATTGCTCGTTTGGAACAGTTCCTCTTTCCAAAGTCGTCTGCTGCTGAAGTATCTAATAGTGTATGTATTAGGAATTAGTTAATTTAAATGAATTGTAACGGAGACAAATTATTACAAATCAATTCAGTAAGATTATGTAATTTACATTGAAAACATCATTTTCATTAAACTGTACAGCAGTGTATAGAATCTTAGTTGATCACCAATAAAACTTGTCTTTTGTTTCGTCCCAAGTTTCTAGTGGTGAAAACATGATGTTGATATTTATAATGTGAACTTGTATGAAACGGCCCTACATTTCCAATAAAGAAAAAGGAGGGTTAATATTTTAATGGCGTAACTCTGATTATTGAATATTATAGGTTATTGCATCTATATGGGAAAATATTGTGTTGGGCGAGTTCCTTCGACTCAGTTGCCCGAGCTTGCGAGGGCAAAACTCCGCCGAAGGAACGAGTCCCAACACAATAGATTCACATAATCATGCATTAACCTGTTTATTGTAAAATTTGATATTGGACATTTAAATTGTATCGTTTTGTTTGTTTTAATCGTTTTGGATTGTTTAGATTATTAAACATTAACGAGCTATCGCGCAATTAAACTGTCCTTTTCGATGGTTGCTAGGGTCGTGTATGATATAATTAACGAACCGCCATTGCTGTTCCCCATTTGGTCTCGACTTTGAGTATGTAGCAAGTATATGTATAAACGAAACAGTACAGCAAAATACATGTAATCCAAATACAATGTGGGAAGTATTTAAAGGAAACACAAGAAACATCTCAATACATGCCCAACTGTGCAGCCTCTATAAATAAAGTCTTTATTATTATTATTATTATTATTACAATATTCAATGCAATTAGGAATGATCTTAACCCTTTCCCTCATATATACGCTTTCTGACGCCTCTGCAGCAGACGGCTTTTTGAAAACATAGTAACAAAAGAAGAAATTGCACAAAACGTGCAATTTCTCCTTTTGTCACCATGTTTTCCTCTTTTAGTCATAGGTTATCCATTCAATTATAGAGATTTTCCATTATTTGAAAATATGTTCAAAGTCGTCTGCTGCAGAGTTGTCTTATGAGGGAAAGGGTTAAACAATATCATGTCGAATCTATGAATTACGCATTAATCCAAGGTTCCTTAACACCACTACAAAAGCAAGGACTTATATCCGTAATCCCAAAAACAGGGAAATCATTAGAAACCCTGTCGAATTGGCTATCAATCAGCTTGACAAATACAGGCTCGAAGTATAAACCATCGCAAACAGGTTTCATTAAAGGTAGATATATTTGAGAGAATATTAGATTAATACAAGAAATGATAGAATATCTACATAATGAAAATAAACCAGGATAATTGTTCTGCGCTGATTTTGAAAAGGCGTATGATAGCATGGACAGGGGTTTCATGAATACATTTTTGGTAACATTTAATGTTGGCGCCAATTTCATAGAATGGGCAAAATTATTCCATAAAGGCTTTAATAGCCAAATTATATATATTGGTAACATTTCTGACATTTTTCGAATTGACTTAGGCAATGATGTCCGTTGTCAAACTTCGTATTTTGATTGCAATATTATCTAATTATGATACCAAAAATAAATAAAATAAAGGAATCCAAGTATAAAATACGAATCGTCTACACTTTGATTAATACACTAACATAATTAAATAAATATCAGATTTAAAATTGAGCGGCCAAAACAGACAAATATGCTAGTTGTTTTGCTTAAGAACAAAACATTAACTTTTGTAAGAATACACATTTCAATTGGACATTGAAATTTGCAAAGACATTGGGCATTGTATTTTCTTAATACTAAAATGTAACATTAAACGAAAATATGATTCCAAAAGTACAGGAATTTAAGAATGGTTTGTCATGCATTAATGTCTGTGTATGGACAAGAGAGTCTTGAAGGCCTCAAAACACAAGTTGCATGGATAGAGGTTGCCCGGATGTTTTCCCAGTGCTGAAACTTTCATAACTGCCTGGTAGCAATTGATGGGGAAAACAAAGCTATTCGTTATACTGATTATTATACAACTACTAGGTTTTACTTTATCGTCCTGATAGCCCTTGTTGATAATGCCGACGAGTTAGTTGTTGTTGACATTGGAGCCAACGAATCCTGTTCAGACTGGAGAATATTCAAAGAATGTAACTTCTACCAAGCTCAGAATCAAGGTACTGTTACTGTGCCAGAACTTAAACCTCTACCATATGATGTTCCAATTGCTGTTGTTGGAGGTGATAACTTTGATCTGCCGACATAGTTAATGAAGCCATACCCACTTGACCAACCAAGGACAACGTACAGGATTCGTCGAATAGTGGAGGACTGGTGGGATTTGCGTTGTCGATGATGATGCATATTCAATGAATTGACGATCAATATTCGATGAAACCTCTCAATGCGGTGCTAATAGGGAAGCCTAGTGCTGTCCGTATAGTGACTCCATGTGAGAGGAGGGGATGGGATAATTGGGTTGATTTTAAACAATTTTTCACGAAAATATAGGTCTTGGAACGATCAAAGCGCAGTATTGATAGGATCGAGAACAGGTCTTCGACTATTCATGAGTTATCCCGACCTCACCACGACCAGTCCGACATTGCAACGACTATATTACGACGTTCCAATACGCAAATTTTGAACATGTTTGCTCCGAAAAAATGTCCTTCCCGATGCTGCTACGACCAATGCAGATGTTTTCTGATAAACCACGATCACCTCCCTATTATAGTTATAAAAGCATTTGTCTTACCGAAGGTTATCTATCCACTCACATCCTTACCAAATCAACCAGATATTTTATTTAAAGGACATTAACAAAAGTATTTATGATTTTATATCGGAAAAAAATATCCGACAAAATTAAGAGATCTGCCATGATACAGTTAATTAAAAACGGGGGAATTGCAGTACCAAACATATTTTAGCAGTTAAATCATTAAAGGTATGTTTTGTGAAACGCTATTTAGATTATCTAAGTGCCTGTGTATGGGAAATATTTATAGATAAAACATTAACAATAATATCGACAAATATCAAATATAAAAAAGCAGACATGCCTGCATATAACATTAAAGTAAATAATTTGGAACGACTCTTGTATAAAATGTAATGCGTATTTAATATTTCACGACTTTGGAACATTTATCTTCTTATATAATATACAATCAACGGACGTCTTAAAATAACAAGATATCACAGGAAGTATAGCAGTTAAAATGGAACAAAAGTAATAGGCAGAACTACTAGTTAACGAAGACACATAATTAGTTACAAAATGTTTAGAATTAAACATAGTTAATAAATATTTATAAACAATTCAACACTTGAAGGCAAAAACTTCTTACCAATTCAGAACAAAAATGGGAAAACATATTAGTTTTTAACTAGAATATAACCAACAAACGAACGATTGTTCTGGTTTAAATTAAAATCTTCAAAGCTTTGTGATTATTGTGCAAGTAATATTGAAACATTATAACATTTGGGACTGATCTTATTCCCAACTGTTGTGGAACGAGTTAAACACCTCTAAATAACAAAAGGATTAACCTGAAATTGCAATCAACTGATGTTTGTCTTGGAATGTACATAGTAATATAATCATAAATTACATTATTATTCTAGTAAAACAATATACTTTTTAAAATGACATACACAAATCAGTTACCGAAGTTTAACATGTGTATGGTTTATCTTCAAATATGAATACAAGTAGAACATGAAATAGCCTTATAAAAAGACCAATTAGACATTTTTAACAGGAAAAGGAACACTTTTATACAATTTTAATATTCTTCTAAAACAATAGAAAATATGTACTTCAAATCATAGTTCAAGATACATCCTTCCCATTTATATCAAACCTCACTAAAATTCCTTCTCCTCAAATGTTACTCTAGTCTTGTTTTATTTCTTTTTGACTCCTTATCTACTATAGAAATACAACATTATCAATCAGTTTGCATGATGTGATATATAGAATTTCAATGATGTATTGATTCGTATCGTTAATTTTGCGATATATACATACATGTATATGTATAAAGTAGCATATGAATAAAAGAAATATCAAAGTA
>JASEVX010000004.1:104950293-105200293 GCA_031761405.1 Serripes groenlandicus | reverse complement strand
TTTAAGTTTCGTGGCAATGTAGACAGATTCTGTCTTTTCTAGTTAGGTTTTTGTGACGACCCGTTTAACTTCTAAATGTATGACTTGAACAACGACATTTAGCTAACGCTTTTCTAAGCGGAAATTTAATATCCGTGTTTAAATATATGTTTCAGGAGTTAGAACTACTAGAACTGTTTATGCTAGAATTCCATGTCTGGGTTGCACAATCTATGACTCTTTGTTTGAATTGTGAAATAAAACTTGCAATATCTCCTACATCGTGTGATATCCAGACAATTCCATAACCTTGTTGGAACAGAAGATCTTTCACTTCAGAGGCCCATGTTATTCTCCCCAAATCGTCTAAACCTTTTAACATTTGATAACAATGTTTAGGATATCTTGTATCTTGCATATGGATGAGTTTACACCAATATTTAATAAATTTGTTTGATATGTAACACTTAAAGGTAATTTTCCACATTCGCCCAACGCCATACAATTATTTGTTGAATTGTTTACACCTAAAAATCGTTTACAAAACACGATTTGGACTGAATCGATGATTTCGCTATGTTCGTAGACCCAAATTTCGCTGCATAGCAGAGGATTGGCTTAACCAAAGAGTCAAATAGTTTAAAAAGGTCATTTTGTAAAAGGTAGCCATATATACGTTGGAAAAATTGTATTTGCATAATAGCTGTTTGTGCTTGTGGTGTGGCTAACTTAGTTTTAGCTGATGTCCATGATAGCCTCGGCGTGAACAAGATTCCCATGTACTTATACATCGATGTTGTTTTTATTATTACTCTTTATTTGTCCATTTTTCATAATTTCGCATATAATCCCCAATTTCTAAATACTATGATTTCAGTTTTATCAAGAGTTACATGTAGCTCCATACCAGTACTATAAAAAGTATTCTATAACACTTATTTGTTGTTTTATCTATATCAGAGCAACTAGCTACGTCGTCTGCAAATAGTAAGCAGAGAATGTCCTCAATTGTATTATTTACAAATAGTCCAGGTCCACATCTCCCTCTTAGTAAAGACGAAATTGACAATGCATGAGGAAGTTGATATATCCCCGAAATGATTAACTGATCACACACAAGAAACAAATCATCGGCGAACTGTCCCCTTAAAAGACATCGATCGCCGTGACCAAACACAGCCTTAGTTTAAATGTGTTTGGGATCAAGTGTCACTACCCAAATTATTCCTCAAGCGCAACGTGCGCGAGTGACGGGCATAGCGATATAACGATTATCCTCGCACAAACTATTTCTCGCAGTGTAGGGCTGCTTTAAAATGGAAACGGTTTCGGTGGCAGTACGATGACGAACAAGTGAACAGTGCGAAAACACTGTTTTGTCGTTGCGGTCAGTCGGAGACCTGTCCACTATCTCTCAGCCGTGGGACAATGCGATGTATGTTTAAAATAGTTACTATTGAATGTCGAGCATTTAGTTATTGCCTTTGACTTTGTATAAGCATCGTTAATGTTTCGACCCCTCTGAACTTTCGTAAACCGTATTATGTTGATAGACACCAATGTCATTCAAACACTATTGTGTTATCGAGCCACCGGTTTATACACTCATCATAAACATATTTAGAGTAAGGTATAACACAATATCAAATTAACAAATATACAAATGCCATATCAATAAAAAAGCGTCCTACCAAGTGTTATTTAAGTCCTTTATAACATACATGTTTTACAATAATCATATAATAAACTTAAGCTGAAAAACCCTTGGTGTATATATTTGTCTTTAGGCTGTGTGCATATTAATGAGCTGTCCCGCGAGAAAACCAACATTATGGACTCTGCGTAATGTATTGACCAGATCAGCCGGCGCGGTCAGTTTGAATATGCTATTTATTAGCAAGTTCTGCTTCCGTACAATGTTTTGATGTGTATCTTTTGCAGTCATCCAGTCTCCGTAACTTTCTTATATCTTCTTTTGTTACACGGCTAAAGAAATCATTCATACTGCGTTTATATGTCTCTGTTCATACGCCACATTTACCAGTACATGTATACAAGTGAAGTTGTAGTAACTATCATTCATTAATAAGATTCTTTTTTTTATAAATAACGAAGACTGTTGTAAATTTAAAAATATCTGAACTTCCAATTTAATCAGAAAAGATGTCGTTTCGACTTGAGAAATAATACAACGCCTCTGAACAAAACTAGTAAACAGGAGAAACATGTGTACTCATCATATGACTGAAATACTTAGAATGAGTAGATTATATAAAGGTTATACCTCAGTAAGACTGTGTGGTGGTGTAGTCTAATCTGTATCTTCACTTGTCCCAGTATCCTGAAGGTCGGTGTTTCCAAATAAGACCTCTATGAATAATCTAAAATAGTTTACCTAATTCCTATTGCACATGCATCTCAGTCAGTCTACAAGTATTTAAATAATAAAAAGAAGATAATGCTGCCATTCGATATTTCAAACGTGTGTTCTAAAGAATGAAGCAATTGTTATGCATGGCTAGAACCACTTAAGTCATGGAAATGTAATAAAAGCAAACGAAAGCAACAAACTGAAACATTTTAGGCATGATCACATTGAGAATTTGTTTTAAGTTTGTCATCAATAATTAATCTAAAACCTTTCAGTGGAACAAACGATAATGGAATATTGTATATATCATCATGCTGATTGAATTTTCTTTGTCCTCATATACATGTACCAAAGTCCCAGATTTTCCACACAAATTTGTGAATGACTCCGGTACCATGGACATTGTATAACCAGAAATGTCATAATATTGTCATTTATATATGTCTTTACAATAACTTACATGCAAGTTATTTATATGATATAATTCAAA
Organism: Serripes groenlandicus; assembly: GCA_031761405.1. Lineage (NCBI taxonomy): Eukaryota > Metazoa > Mollusca > Bivalvia > Cardiida > Cardiidae > Serripes > Serripes groenlandicus. The sequence continues at coordinate 105,197,453 of JASEVX010000004.1, read as the reverse complement.
TTATTTGAAAAGCTCAAATATGAAATTACCAGAATCGGCAAGAAATGCCAACTACTGGTAAATAATATGAGAAAGTTAAGAGGTGAAACGAATATCTTTAAAACAAACGGCTAGATCTTTGAGAAACAAATTGGTGTTTGGGGGTTATACAGGACAATGATAATCAATGTAAGAATGAAAGTTGTGAAAACGTGAAACATTTAAAAGAAAATAAAGTTCATCTCGATGCCTCATAAATGCTTGTTGAAAGAGCACACCGTAATCCAGCAGTAGCAGGACCTCATAGTAAGTCACTTAAGGTAATGTCCTCTGTTTTGTATATTCTTGACACATCTGAGCTAGTTTTAAAGTAAAATGAAGTTTAACCCTTCCTCACTGATACATACTGATCTGTCAACTTCTGATAACATGGCGGCAAACAGAAATCAAAGCACCGGTATGAGTGGAAAAAGATGGTCAACTGTTCCACTTTTCGGGAAGTTACAACACAAGTCACACAATTTCAAATAATGTAATCATAAAAGCAGAAATGCTTACAGTTCAAACATTTATTTAAGACAGGGTTAACCTTATTTCCAGAGGTCTTCAATTCAATTCTTGAACAGTAGACATAGTTTAGATAACCAAATAAATATGTTATAGGTAATTTTCAAACGCACTGAAATGTGATTTTAATGACAAAGGGTTAAGCAGACTGTAAACATATCTTGTAAATTACATGATATGTTTACAGTAGGCTTAACCCTTTATCACATAGACAAAATATACAGCAGATGATTTGAAAATGTCTCGGCAAAGATATTGGTAAATCTCTATTAATGAAACTAAAAGTATTGACTTATGAGGAAAACATTGAGGAAACTGTCGAAATTGCTCATATCATCCGTCTGTTGAAGATTAGACAAAATGTGTCTGTAGTGTAGAAAGGGTAAAATAGTACCTGCAGCAAAACTATTTATTATCTAGAGTATCTAAAGAATCAACTTGGATCAGGTTTAAAAACTTTATGTAAAAAGGGTTAATTGCTCTTTTTGATTGATTACTTGATATTTCCCACAATAATTTCAAAATTCGTCTATTACAGTAACCATTTTCCGAGGCAGAAGTATTTTTACGCATTTGCTGCAGAATACATTTGAAAACAACGGGAAGCAAGAGGGCCTTGATACCATGGATCGCTCAACTGAGGATGTGTTATTTCAGACTTAACAAGATAAGCCATGCTTTTAACGGATCATATCATCAAACTTATTTCAACACTCTTAGTAATGGGTCACCCAAGGAACATTTGAGAAAAATGTGGTCTCTAGAATGTAAACAAGATTGTTCTCAATATTGTCCTAGTCACCTAGTTTTTGACCGGACCATATTCAAACTTAGCCTAGATGTCACCAACATAAACATTCTGGTAAAGTTTCAAAATGCTTAAGTTAAAAACACGGCTTTCAGAGTATTAACAAGATTTTCCTTCAATTTGACCAAGTGACCTAATTTTTGACTCAACATGACCAATGTTCGAACTTGGCCTGTATATCATCAAGAAAACAATTCTGGCAAAGTTTCAAGCTGCTCAAGTCAATAATGTAGTCTCTATAGTGTTAAAACAAGATTGTCCTACAACTTGGCATAGTGACCTAGTGTTTGACCAAATATGACCCATATTCTAGTTGAGCCTTAATATGACATAGTTTCAACATGCTCAAGCTAAAAGTGCGCTTTCCAAAGTCTTAACAAGATTTTCCTCAAATTTGGCCTAGTGCCCTAGTTTTTGACCCAACATAACCCATATTCAAACTTGGCCAAAATATTATCAAGACAAACTTTCTGACAAAGTTTCAAACTGCTCAGTAAAAATGCGGTCTCTATAGTGATAACAAGACTTTTCTATAATATTTAGCTTAGTGACCTAGTTTTTGCCCGAACCTGACCAATATTCGAACTTAGCCTAAATATCATACAGGCAAATATTCTGACAAAGTTTCAACATGCTCAAGTAAAAAAGGCGGCTTCCAGAGTGTTAACTATATTTTCTATAATTTGGCATAGTGGCCTAGTTTTAGACCCGATCTTTATGAAGATTGGATGATAATAGTATCCTAAAGAGTGCTAACAAGCAAATTGTTTGACAACGGACGAACGACGGACAAATAGGGATCACAAAAACTCACCAGCACTTTGTTCTATGGTGAGCTTAAAAACAAGATATTGCTTATCCTGAGCAATTTCCTTTTTTTTGTCATAATGGATTCAACTGTTTTCAAAAAATAATACTTTCATTGATAGAGATTTCCATATTTTAACCTATATCTATTTAGTTGTCTGTTTTAGAATTGTTGTATGTAGAAACGGGGTTAAGAAGCATCTCCTATTCAAGACAGAACGAGCCCAGTTAAGTTTAATTTGATATTTAGTTTTTGTGAAATTACTTTCTCGTTTTTCTATGATATAAAATATAACGAATACTTTTAGTACATTAACTTTAATTTCTCATTTCGTTTTCAATTTTAAAAAACCAAAACCAATGAAACTAAAATGGTTGAGCACTTCTGAGAACAGCCTGTACATTGGAAATGATTATGAACGATGTCAATCATTTAACTGAATAACGAAAGATATCAAGCTCAGTAGCCAGAACAAATAATTAACATCTACTTTTACAGTTTTCACTTTGTTTTTAAAAGTACTCTAACTTGACCAAATTTAACCACAATCCCTAAAGAATGAGAACCAATTGACAACTAATATATAATATGTTTACACCAGCGATAACAGACATAACGATGACGACACAGAGCTCATCAATTGGTAGAACGCATGCAAAATACAAAGGTCACCGATTTAGGCCTGTCACAGGAAATAGGGCTATGTTTCTGTATATCTCCGCGTTCTAAACATCAACAACTTTTAAAAAATAAATCTCGAATGGCTCATTGTGTCCGCATAATAACACATATTTAAATCGTACATTCGAATTATTAAGATCCGATATTGTATTAATATTCCTATGTACATTTTCCAAATTGCGTAAAAAATTATAATTTTTTTATTAAACTCTCAAAAAAACAATAAAAGTTTCTAAAGCTAGCCAAAGACTAAGTTTCGTATACACATCCATTGCGTATCCAATAACAACAAAGGACGCCATTTCACAGGTGCGAGATGCCTCCAAAAAAGAAGGGCAAGGGCAAAAAGGGGAAAAAAGGAAAGAAGGGTAAGAAGGGAGGGGATGGTGCAGACGGTGAAGGTGGAGAGGGAGGTTCAACTTCTGAACCAAGTGAAAAAGAGAATTTGTTAATTCAAGAGTAAGTAAATTTATTTTAAATTTACCAAGGGAGATAAGCCCCTTTCCTCAGTGTTATGTTCGTTTCAAAAGATAGTCTGTGCCAAAGTATACAATTTAAAAGTGCGAGCAAGATCTATTTGTTCATTTCCTGTGTCAAATAACTGAAAAAAAAGGCACATTTCAATCTGGTCAATTTACAAAATACATCATAAGCAACACACTTGAATAGGAAATACAGTGATCTAGTAACCAGTAGCATATATTTGGTTTATAATTTCGTAACCATACGTAAGTTATTTCGAAACCGTCTTTTAAACAATCTGTTTTAGATAAATTCGTACAAATCATACATTAGTCTAAAAAATGTATTTCGTAACTTATTTTCTAAGTTGTCTGCTACAGGTTTTTACAATGTGAAACAATTGTATCTTTGCAGTCATAACTGTTTATCTGTTGTGTCCTAGTTTCGTGACCGTAAGCATCGATTTCCGCACATGCGCATTTCGATATGAAGAAGCGAGTGGTCAAAATATTGTTTTATTTTAGATAAGTATCGACATAAACTGGTAATATAAACAAAAATAAGAAATTTTTGAAAACATGTCTTAATATACGCCTGATTATCGGTCGTGAACGTCAAAACGCTTTCTCCTCAGTTCGTGACCTAGTTTCATATTGCCAAAATATAAAGGAAAGTAACCGGAAGTAAAATGTAAACTTAGAAAAACGCTTCCATGACATTGACGATTTATGCAGATAAAAAATATCACTCACAAAATTGATTTCTTATATATGTCACGAAATGAGTGCAAGGGCCGAATGTAGGAGAGAGAAGGATACAGCTTTATCAAAGCTGACACCTCATTATCAATTTAACCATAACTAAAGTGGTTAAGAAATGACATATAGCTTTTTAATTAATTATTATTAATATTTCTACTAAAATTTATAGAATACATTTTGTTAACATATTTGATTGGAAATGATTTATCTATTATTTAATGATGGTTACAAAAAAACTGACACAAGGTTACGAAATAACCGAAATATACCGGTTACCAGATCACTTAAGGTAACTAAATAACTGGCTCCTATTTGAATAGAACAGCTTAAATTATCAGCTTGCACATTTATAACGCACTAATTTTCAACTCTATCAGATAGTTAATTTATGCAGGTGGAAAAGAGTTAAACTAACAAACTTGTGCTACAATGAATGGAACACATTTATTTAATAGTTCCTTGGGTGCTTACTTGCATTGTGTGAAACCTGATAATCTGTATATTGTCAAATTATCAAGTTTGGTAATAGTTTTCCCATGTACATTTACGGCAGCAATTATTGGTCATCAAAAGATCAATGTTTCTGCTTAATTAATTTTAAAACGGTTCAAAGCTGTCTCTTGTACTTAACCCTTTCCCTCATACGACAATTCTGCAGCAGACGAAATTGAACATATTTTGTCAAAAAATAGAATATCTCTATAATTGAATGGATAACCTATGACTAAAAGTGGAAAACATTGTGGCAAATGGAGAAATTGCTCGTTCTGAGCAATTTCTCCTTTTGTAACTGTAACGGGAACGGGGAATAGGTTTAAATCATGCTTACCAACCCTCCAGATTCAATCGTGAGTCTCACGATTTGAAGGGCGTAACCCCACCCCCACGATCGTGAGGGAGAAACTCACGATTTTCGAAAATTCGAAAATTTAAAAAAAAAAAAAAAAAAAAAAATTTTTTTTTTTTTTTTTTTTTTTTTAAATCATGAGGATAAATGTACTGAAAATTGCTACAATCATTTTCGAACTTCTTAACATATTTTCACTGATTAAAGGCCCTTTCTTTCAACAAGTTCATAACAATGTGTGTAGCTCAACTACATGATTAAATTTAAATGTACGTATTTTTCTTCTCCCTGTGTCTTTATTCCATTGGTACCCGGGTTTTTCATTCAAAAGTATGTCTATAAATTAAAATGTTGCTAATATTTTTATTTTCTTGGATGTAATATAAAAGTCTTTGACATAACAGACAACTTGCATGCTTTTCTAGTTAACCACAGTTAAAACATTTCTTAATATCAAAGCACAGATTTGAAAACAGGCCAAAATAATACTTAAATGCTAATATACAGTCGAAAATAATCTGTTTAATAGAAAACATTCTCAAAATGAGTCTTTTTAATTATTTTCCTATATTAAATATTGAAAGTATTGTACATGTATCCCTGCATAGTTATCTAAATTCCGTTCTATTGTGAAAATTTCTACTGTTAACTACATGGCGTTGAAAATCTCCCCCTTCGAACCCCAATCCCCCACTTTGAGATCATGAAACTCCCCCTTGAAGATGAGAAAAGGTTGGTAAGCATGTTAAATACCACTTCTACGGCTGGCTTTTATAGCGACGTTGGTAGAGTGGTTGACCTTTTCGTAAAGTTAAGCAACGTTCATCCGGTTAGTACCTGGATGGGTGACCCGCGATGGCTTAACGGCGGTACACGTTACTATGTTTTTAAAAAGCCGTCTGGTGCAGAGGCGTCAGAAAGCGTCTATATGAGGGAAAGGGTTAAATGAAGGAGCACTTTTGATTGTTCTGCCAAGGTGTCACAAATCATTTTTATATTGGGTTATGTACTGATGCATTTTTTTTTCAGGCTTACAAAGGTGACAGAAGAATTGGACAGTGCAAAAAAGAATGTTGATGATCTGTATCCTTTAATTATTTACCTGATATGATGATTTATAGTTGTCTGCTTTGAAAATTAATAAGTGAAATGTATAATATCAGGGATAGCTTTATTAGAGTTTATATTTATTGATTTTGTTAAAATTAAAAAAGAATTATTTAGTTCTTGCGCATAAGTAGCTAGAATTTGTTGTAAAAAGGTATTTAAAGATTAAACAATATGAAAGATGATGAATTTGAAGTAAATCATTTGAAAAAGGTTAAATGAATGCTTATTTTAGTTGCAATACAAGATTTTAACCCTTTCCCTCATATAGACGCTTTCTGACGCCTCTGCAGCAGACAGCTTTTTGAAAGCATAGTGACAAAAGAAGAAATTGTTCAAAACGAGCAATTTCTCCTTTTGCCACAATGTTTTCCACTTTTAGTCATAGGTTATCCATCCAATTATAGAGATTTTTCTATTTTTTGATAAAATATGTTCAAAGTTGTCTGCTGCAGAATTGTTGTATGAGAGAAAGGGTTAAGCCTGTGTGTGCCTGTTAATTACAGTCTTTGTGAGGATGCTTAGAATTTTCAAAATCACATTTTGTTTGAATGTTATGTTTGACTCTACGTTAGTCTTGAATGTTATCTTTGATTCTATGTTAGTCTTGAATGTTATGTTTAACTCTATGTTAGTCTTGAATGTTATGTTTAACTCTATCTTAGTCTTGAATGTTATCTTTGACTCTATATTAGCCTTGAAGGTTATCTTTGACTATATTAGCCTTGAATGTTATCTTTGACTCCATAATTAATGTCGGGCCATTTTTACAATCGATTATCGGTTACAATCGCTTTCCTCATTCGATTAGACATTGATTATATAATCGGTTCATACAGTATTGTACTTAACAAGCCTCAATGTTCGCAATGCTTCTTATTATTTATGTTTGATAAAAAATATACCGGCTTAATGTCTTGTCTTTACTAGGTTGTATAATTTTATTGCCAAAAAAACACACTTTTTTTGGATCTCAAGTTGTTGTATTTACATGCTAGCCCACCAAACATGAGTTTTCAAACATGACTGCGAGAGTAATCTCCCTTGTGGAAGTGAGAGTATTAATCAAGCATAATGAAGCAAAAAGGGTGAACCGATTGATAATTGATTGTGGTAAAATGCAATTGATTATCGCCAATGTGATGCATATCCGATCAACTTTCGATTATAATCGATCATCGGCCCAACACTATCTATAATAGCCTTGAATTGTATCTTTAACTCTATGTTAGTCGAAAAGAAAATGAGTGGTTGCAGCAGGAAGCACAAAAAGTTAGAGTTGAAAGTGTAAGTTTTTATATAATTATACCCCCGGTTCCGAAGGGTATACTGTTTTACCCATTTCCGTCCTTCCGTCCGTCCATCCGTCCGTAACACTTTCGTTTCCGGGCTATTTCTCTGCAACCGCTTTTTGGAATTTGATGAAACTTCATAGGAAGGATCACCACCAAGTGTAGATGCGCATATCGTGTTTGCGTTCCGGTTGGATTATTTTTCACGGAGTTATGGCCCTTTACCCCTATGTATGACTAAATTCATTTCCGGGCTATTTCTCTGCAACCGCTTTTTGGAATTTGATGAAACTTCATAGGAAGGATCACCACCAAGTGTAGATGCGCATATCGTGTTTGCGTTCCGGTTGGATTATTTTTCACGGAGTTATGGCCCTTTACCCCTATGTATGACTAAATTCATTTCCGGGCTATTTCTCTGCAACTGCTTTTTGGAATTTGATGAAACTTCATAGGAAGGATCACCACCAAGTGTAGATGCGCATATCGTGTTTGCGTTCCGGTTGGATTATTTTTCACGGAGTTATGACCCTTTACCCCACCATCAGGCTATGTATGACTAAATTCATTTCCGGGCTATTTCTCTGCAACCGCTTTTTGGAATTTGATGAAACTTCATAGGAAGGATCACCACCAAGTGTAGATGCGCATATCGTGTTTGCGTTCCGGTTGGATTATTTTTCACGGAGTTATGGCCCTTTACCCCTATGTATGACTAAATTCATTTCCGGGCTATTTCTCTGCAACTGCTTTTTGGAATTTGATGAAACTTCATAGGAAGGATCACCACCAAGTGTAGATGCGCATATCGTGTTTGCGTTCCGGTTGGATTATTTTTCACGGAGTTATGACCCTTTACCCCACCATCAGGCTATGTATGACTAAATTCATTTCCGGGCTATTTCTCTGCAACCGCTTTTTGGAATTTTATGAAACTTCATAGGAAGGATCACCACCAAGTGTAGATGCGCATATCGTGTTTGCGTTCCGGTTGGATTATTTTTCACGGAGTTATGGCCCTTTACTCCACCATCAGGCTATGTATGACTAAATTCATTTCCGGGCTATTTCTCTGCAACCGCTTTTTGGAATTATATGAAACTTCATAGGAAGGATCACCACCAAGTGTAGATGCGCATATCGTGTTTGTGTTCCGGTTGGATGATTTTTCACGGAGTTATGGCCCTTTACCCCACCATCACATATGTCTTTCAAAACATGAGCGGGGGTATCACTAGTGAGCAGTAGCTCACATATTTCTTGTTTAATTTGTTATGCTCCAGGAAGCTACGAATATCTTTCTGTGGCAAAAACTTTAATGTTGACCCATCAGAGATAGGACGAACATTTTAGATATTTGTATTCTTTGAGATAAGTCCTTTCCAATAATACCAACATTTTTATGTTGTGTGACTGACATTATCTATGTATAATCTACTTCTAAAAATATCTAGCATTTCAATTTTGATGCTGCCTGGGGCATTTGAGTTTTACAAACCCGTACTATTTCCATATACTCAAAGTCTTATAATTCCACAAAATTGAACATAAAATAGTTTGATAAGGGGAAATTAAATAGGTGTTATAAGATTATTGAATAAATACCTTTTGCCTCAAATAACATTTTTAGTTGTCTGATTTAAGAATATCTCAAGAAAACGTAATGTATTAACGAGCATGACATATGATTTACACTGAATAGGAGTTTGTATCTCCATAATATTAGTCTTGTCTTCTATTCAACAACTGCTATCATCATTTTAAATACATGTCAGAAAATATTGCATTGAAGATCTAGAAATTTGGAAGTATATTTATGACATAGAATTGAAAATACAGTGAAAAAAGGAGAAATCCCTCATTTAGAACAATTTCTCCCTTTTCACAATGATTTTAAAAGTGATCAGTATCAAGGAAATGTTTAACCCTCATATAGACGCTTTCTGACGCCTCTGCAGCAGACAGCTTTTTGAAAACATAGTGACAAAAGAAGAAATTGCACAAAACGTGCAATTTCTCCTTTTGCCACAATGTTTTCCACTTTTTGTCATAGGTTATCCATTCAATTATGGAGATTTTCTATTTTTTGACAAAATATGTTCAAAGTCATCTGCTGCAGAATTGCCGTATGAGGGAAACGGTGATCAGTATCAAGGAAATGTTTAATCTGTTACTGATCATTCATTGTTTATACCACAGCATGAGTACATGGGTTACATGGAGAAGAAGACCACGAAACGTCAAACCACGATTATAACACTGAGTGATCACAATAAACAAGAGATTAGAAATATAGAACTACAGAAGGAAATAATGGAGGAAGAATTCAATGATCACGAAAAAAGTAAGTCTTACAAAATGAAAACACTCTCAATCAGGAGGAACGGTCAGAAAAATACCAAGTTATAAAAGTTGTATAATTCTATAATACTTTGAAAACAACTTGGCAAAGAATTAAAAAATCTCTTAAAATTAAAGTATTATTATTGAAAAAGTCTTCTGCTACAGAAGTGTCAAAATATGTCTTCATTTTGGAAAGGGCATTTGCATGGAAACACTGAATATTTTCTGTGGGCAAATTGGATATCACATGTATTAAAACTATGATGCATCAATATTTGGTCAAAAGGGAGTTACCATAGTATTACACTCAGGGAACAGTGCATAATATATTGAAATATATTTACATGTTTGAATTTAACACAAGGTGTTTTTGTGAAAGAGTACCTGAATATTGATTTTGATTTCTATAGTAGTCATTGATTTATTAAGTTCCAATATCAGCATAGATTTTAAACTATTTTCTATTACTAAATAACCTGTAAGGTTAACCCTTTCGCTACACCTCACATTGGCCATTGCGACAGGGAAAGGAAGTCCTATTAAGGATTTAAATAATTAAGATCAAAGTTGATTCATAGGCAAGGTATTCCTTATATTTTATTTTCAATAAAAACTTAATACCTTCTTGTTTAATTGAGACTCAATGACTTTCTTAACAATTTTGTTTTCTTTATTTTGAATTTCAGCCTTGAAAGATTTATTGTTGGAGAAGCAAAATTTACTGACAAAGACATCTCAAGAGCTTAGTGAACTGAGTTCATTCAAGGTGAGGTCTTTATGGATTTGATACAAACCATTGTAACCTTTTTCTAATATACAACAAATCTAAAGCAGACAACTTTGAAATCATCAAGGAAAGGAATTTTGAAAGTCTCAAGATATGAAAGTATAATTGTTGAATATGGTGGAAACATTTTGGCAAAAGAAGAAATAGTTCGGTAAGAGTAATTTCGACTTGTTGCCACAATGACTTTTACAAGTCATCTGCTGCAGATGCATGAATATGTGTCTGTATATGGCATAATATATCCTGTTATCATATTCTATTTACAATTGAGATAACTGAAGAAAATATAACTAAGAACATCATGAGCTGTGCTCCAAGATAACTCGCCTTAGCATATTTATGACAGATAGATAAAGATCTTTCTATCCATGTGTGCTATCGGATCCACATACACAAGGTTTGTCTGAAGTTTCTTGAAAACGTCTGTGACTACATGAGGGCAAGATCATAATGTTTATATGAAGTAGCACCAGGCTTAAATGGTTGTTTTTTCTAGAGCATACATCATTGGAGACATTAAGCCTTTCCCACCTGCAGACACATTTTGACTCATCCACAGCAGACAATTTAATTTTGAAAACATTGTGGTTAGAGGAGAAATCAATTTCTACTTTAACCACAATGTTTTAAGCTATATTTAGTAATTAAATTGTCATTAATGGAGATTCTTCACTTTAAGGTCGAAATGTTTCAATGTCGTCTGCTGCATGTTTGTTGTATGTGGGAAAGGGTTAAAGAATAAATTTCAGATAGAGTAAACTATTTTAGGAGATGAAGAATTTGGTCATCATAAGCAGTTAATGAAACAAATTCAGAGAAATGTTAAATATGTGTAAAAGAAGTCTATCAAGTAGATGTGGCAGGTCACCATGCGATCATGATTTCAGTAAAAGAAGTCTATCAAGTAGATGTGGCAGGTCACCATGTGATAATGATTTCAGTAAAAGAAGTCTATCAAGTAGAAGTGATAGGTCACCATGTGGTAATGATTTCAGTAAAAGAAGTATCAAGTAGGTGTGGCAGGTCACCATGTGATAATGATTTCAGTAAAAGAAGTCTATCAAGTAGATGTGGCAGGTCACCATGTGACAAAGAGTTCAGTATCAGAGAGGAGTTATTTTACATTTCAGCCAAAACCCTTGTTATTGATTGTTGATTTGGTAATATCTGTATTGTTCAAATGTTGTTGTTTTCACTTAAACATCTTATCTCATAATCAAGTTTCAAAAGGGCACACCGAAAGGAATATGTAGAAGAAAGAAAAAAGGTTATTGCTTTAAAATTTGCTACATGTATTTCAAATTACACATCACAATGGTTCCACTAAATTTGTTGATATAGTTAAGTTTGTTCACATTCTGCCTTTTTTCAAATGTTTTCCTTAGATTTGAGTAATTTCTCCCTTTTCCATCTACTGCAGATGTGTCTCTGCATGAGGGACAGGTTTAATTCATATACATTATATGTACCAGTATGAGATGTCACAATCAAAACAAGCACTTGTATATATATTGTTCATTTCTGTCAATCTATTTTATCAAAGTTACTTGCAAAAGATTTAAATATAAACTGACTTCAGAGTTTATTCTTTATATGTTTGATGTTTTAGAGTTTTATTTTATAATTAATAGATTTCAAGACATAGTTATTTTTAAATTGACTATTGGGAGAAATATAGGATCCATCATGAGTTTTCTTTGGAGATCAAGATTTCTTAAATGAGTCTAGAAAAAGACGGTTATTTATTATAATATATATAAATTAACCGAGCCTCTTGGCGAGGTTAATAACTCTCTTTTTCGAGACGAATTTAAGAAATCTTCTCCAAAGAAAAACGAGTGATGGATTCTTTTTATCACCTAAACAGTGTGTTTTAATGAAAAATATTGACAACATCAAAACAAAGACCGAATAACATATTCTTCATAAGAACTTGTGATTCACCGCATAAAAAAGTAGTCCTCATCATTTTTCAATAAGAAGAAAAAACCAATTAAGACTCGTTATTTATTCAAAATAACGTATTATTTCATTTTTCAATGTGTAAAATTTAACAACTTGACAATAAACATAATAAAGATAAAGGTCAAAATGACGTCATCAGTAGTCGCGTGTATGACATGTTTTTGTTATCACACATGTATGATAACGTTGTTCCGTGATTTGTTCTCAACTTGAAAATAAGGGTATTTATGTGATAATATGAGAGCTACAGTATGGTACTCACCCTGGCGTCAGAGTCTGTGTCACACCTTGTTTAATGTTTTGTATGGAATTACATATATAACACCATAGCTCAGTTACTATTACATGTATTGCATTTAAACTGTCTACAAGGCTTCCCAGTCATCACAGCTATGTAAATAATAACAAACTCTTGTTGAATAAATGTATTGGTAGTTTGAAGGAACTAACAGCAGAAATGACAAATTCTTTTAAAAAGAAAACACAGATCATTTATGACACGTTTTGAAAAGATTTACCAGAGGAAACCATTGAATGTATAAAATAAAAACTATTATTTTAATAGAATGATACTTGTACTTTAAATCAGACTTGTTCAATTAATGACAAAACACTTACATTGATACCTACACATGCATGATTTTTTTATACTTCAAAATTGAATGCAGAAATGAAAGAAGACAAATAGAAATAGAACTTTAATATAGATGTTTACCTGTTATGTCATGAGTTTTCTGCTTAAAAATATACTTAGAAAGAGCAATTTAGTTCTGGATCAGCTGAAATACACTTTTGAAATAATGTCGGAAAGGAAGAACAATGTTTTTAGACTCATCCGCTGTTGCATAAGTTTAGTGTTTGGAAAAGGTTAACTAAGTAGAAAACATTATGTTTAAGGACAATTCTGAACTATCATTAGCCAAGAAGTCATAGTCATCTTTATCGGATGAAAGGTTTAACCTCTATCTCAATGGAATTGTATAAAATTATTTCTATTTTTTCATTTTTTAGCAACTACAAACCGAGCAGTTAACAAGTATAAAGAATTTGGAGAAAGAAGTAATGAAGCTGCGGTCAAAGCATTCAGAAACAATTCAGCAACTTAAATCCCAGTTTTTAAGGGACAAAAGAGATTATCAACAAGACTCAGAAAATAAAATTGCCACCCTGGAACGAAAAGCAAATAAGGTAATACTTTTAATTACCTTTCCCACATTGTGCAAATCTGCAGCAGGTGACTTTGAAAACATCTTTACTAAAATGTTTGAAATCTTTTAAAATCTAATTTTACTGTATAATATTTAATGTAATGGAGTTGAAAACGTTGTGGCAAAAGAAGAAACAAGCAATTTCTCTATTTGTCACCATGTTCTCAACTCTATTCAATCATTGTACTTTCATTTACTGGGAGAATTCCAACGTTTTTGGGTATGTTTTCAAAGTTGTCTGCTGCAGTTATTTCTATATTTGGGAAAGGGTTAAGATAGCAAAACATAACATAACATGAACTTTATTACTCAAACCAACAAGGTACATGTTTTATTACAAAAAGCATATGTGACATGGAACAATAAACTATAATAAAAAGAGATTTAGAGAAAGAGAGAGAGAGAGAGATTTAGCCTTTGGTAAGTTTTAAATGTGTTATAATGTGTTTATAAACTCTGAAAATATGTATTTTTTATTTCAGGAAGCAATTATGTGCCTTACAGATCATACCAATAAAATAAAACTTGAAAATCGTCAATTGAGAAAAGAACTTTTAGAACTAATCCGTAAAACAAGAGCATTGCAAGAACATAAGCAGGAACTGGAAGATCAACGGCGACAATTAATTCGTGAACAGCAATATTCTGGTGACCTTAAAAAGCTGCGAACAACACGCCAACACAAAGTCTTTAAATCGTTTGGTCTGTTAGGAGAGGGTGAAGGGGAGGATGATAACTTAATGTCAATAGAAGAAGGGACATCTTCAGCTAGCTCTGTACATTCATGAATTTTGAACAGTGCTTTGCTTTGTCAAATATTAACCTTTTCCCTCATATAAACACTTTCCGATGCCTCTGCAGCCGATGACTTTTGAAAACATTGTGACAAAAGAAGATAATTGCTCAAAACAAGCAATTTCTCCTTTTGCCTTAACGTTTTCAACTCTTTTCAGTAATGAAACCTTCATTTTCAGAGATTTTCTAAAACAATTCTAGATGTTTTCAAAGTCGTCTGCTGCAAATTTGTTGTATGTGGGAAATGGTTAAGTGACAGGTACAGACAACATTTTAATAGTTTTGAGGGCTTATTTAAGCAAGACTAAATGAAAGGTTTTAAGATTTATGATAAGCTTTATGACAATTTAGAATACATGCTTTAATGGTGTTCATGTGACCATAACACATTTCTAGAAACTTAACCCCCTTTCCCACATACAACAAATCTGCAGCAGAAGATTTTTGAAATATTGAGAATCTCTATGAATGAAAGTGTAATTGAAAATAGTTGAGAACTTTGTGACCCAATGAGCAATGTCTTCTATTGACACAATGTTTTTTGTTAATATCATCTGCTGCAGAATGCAAGTGGGAAAGTTAAGAATCTATAAATGACTGGTTTGTTAACTCTTTCCCTCATATAGACGCCTCTGCAGCAGACAGCTTTTTGAAAACATAGTGACAAAAGAAGATTTTTCATTTGTCACAATGTTTTCCACTTTTAGTCATAGGTTATCCATTCAATTATAGAGATTTTCCACTATTTGACAAAATATGTTAAAAGTCGTCTGCTGCAGAATTGTCGTATGAGGGAAAGGGTCAACTTGGAAGACACTGGTCAGCTTGCATGGTGGCACAGACTGATCTTAGTTTTCGGAAATATCAGAAAATGTCCTGTGACAAGGATCATTTGCGTTATAATAAATTGGTTTTCCAAACATTTCAATGTAAAAGATTTTCAAATAAAAAAGATCTTATATTACTATTTGTGTCTGACAAACTTTGTATCAGATGAACTTGCAAAAAAATACCACAAGAAATATTTTTGCAATACTGGTTCAATAAAGAGATGGTCACGAGGATTTTCTTCCCTGTTATGATTCAATCTTTTTTGACTTCTGTTCCTTTTTACTTTAGGCAATATAAATAAGTAGTTGTGACATTTTGTAAGCCTCTGTTGCTTTTCACATACTTAATTTTTCTGGAAAATGTTCCACCTCTTGCTATAGTTCCATTATTATGCATTTAGTTTGTAACTGTAAAACAATGCAGTTGATATATATTAAAGAATATGAGCCTGTCTATATATACCGGTAGATATAACGAATATTGTAGTCCAGATAAGACTGAGTATTAGCTCACATATTACTTACACAAGCTTGTAAGGAACTTCACTAAAATTTGTCCTATGTTTATTCTCGTAAGTACATGTTTGAGCAGATGTACAGACTGATCTGAACGGGTGCTGTTCAGAAATGCCAACTTGTATGTTATCCCATTGACAGGTTCTTATGAAAACTGAATACCAAAGAAATATGGAAGTGAAACTATTGTGTGATATAAGTTATAAGAGATATAAGAGCTTGTTTTGTAATCATTTAAATGACTTCATCATAAGTCATTGATGTTCTTATTAAATAAAAACATGTTTTTGTGTTACCTTTGTGTTAATGTTTTTTACATATACATTTTTATCAGAATTAAGATACTTTGTTCTCAGACCTAATGAAATTGCATGGACATCTTCAACCTGCAACAAGAAAAAGTTTAGGGCTGGTATTATCCTTTATCATTTTCATAAGTCATTTGCTGCAGATGCATCAAAATGTGTCTGCATATGAGAAAGTATAAATATAGCTTAATCCATTCAACAACACTGAGCTAAAAGAAAAAGACATCTAAAGATGTAATTAGGTATTAACTTAAAAATAAACAATGAATGCAGGGAATTCAAAGAAATGTTGTTTCAACTCGGCTGACAATAAAATAAACGAATTAGCTTGGTGCTAATTCGTTTATTTTATTGTCAGCCAGTAAAGTATGGAGACACAAAAGTACCATGTAAATGTTGCCATGTCAAAATTTAAGTCAACCTGTCCCCTCATACAACAAATCTGCAGCAGACTACTATAAAAACGTTTAGTCAAAAATATGGAATCATTCTATAAACTTATTAAATAAAGTTGAAAACATTGTGGCAAAAGTAGAAATTGCTCATAATGAAGCCCAGAAGAGCTTATGCCGTGGTGTCCGTCGTCTGTGTGTGCGTGCATCCGTAAACAATTGCTTGTGAACGCGATAAAGTCTTCAGTTTTGATTGAATCTCAATCAAACTTATACAGTAATTAGATATCTATGAGAGCTCGGTTCCTTTCGCAAACCATTCAGATCCGCCTATGCAAGACTGAATTATGGCTATAATAGAGCTTGTGAACACAATAGAGGCTCCATTTACTATCTGATCTTCACCAAACTTGCACAGTAGTTGGGTATCCATGAGATCTTGGTTCCTTTTGCAAACCAGTCAGATCCGGCCATGCAAGACTGGATTATGGCCCTTGAAATTGTCAGAATTGCTATAATAGAGCTTGTGAACGCGATAAAGTCTTCAGTTTTGATTGTATCTCAAACTTATACAGTAGTTAGATATCCATGAGAGCTCGGTTCCTTTCGCAAACCAGCCAGATCCACCCATGCAAGACTGGATTATGGCCCTTTAAATTGTCAAAATTGCTATAATTGAGCTTGTGAACACAATAGAGGCTCCATTTACTAACTAATCTTCACCAAATTCAGATAGTAGTTAAATATTGATTAGAGCTCGGTTCCTTTCGAAAACCAGCCAGATGTGCCCTTGCATGACTGGATTATGGCCCTTGAAATTGTTAAAATTGCTATAATACAGCTTGTGAACACAATGGAGCCCCCATTTACTATTCAATCTTCACCAAACTTAGAGAGTAGTTAAATATTGATGAGAGCTCGGTTCCTTTCGCAAACCAGCCAGATCCGCCCATGCAAGACTGGATTATGGCCCTTGAAATTGTCAAAATTACTATAATAGAGCTTGTGAACACTATTAATAGAGGCTCCATTTATCATCTGATCTTCACCAAACTTAGATATTAGTTAAATATTGAAGAGAGCTTGGTTCCTTTCGAAAAACAGCCAGATGTGCACTTGCATGACTGGATTATGGCCCTTGAAATTGTCAAAATTGCCATAATACAGCTTGTGAACACAATAGAACTCCATTTACTATCCGATCTTCACCAAACTTAGATAGTAGTTAAATATTGATGAGAGCTCGGTTCCTTTCACAAACCAGCCAGATCCACCCATGCAAAACTGGATTATGGCCCTTGAAATTGTCAAAATTGCTATAATACAGCTTGTGAACACAAAAGAGCCTCCATTTACTATCCGATCTTCACCATACATACATGCTCTGGATTGAAAATGACCAAAGAACAATACCAGTAGAGCATAGGCCCTCATGGACCTCTTGTTACTTAGAATATTTGTTAAGTTCTTCGTACCACCCAACTTTTTTCCAAAACCATTAGAGATATAGTTTTTTGTTTGAATAATAGCCCTTTTTCAACTTTTAAAATACATTGAGTCTGGGTACAATCCAATTATTGATTTAACCCTTTAGGATATTGCTGTGAAACTTGGAACATTTGTTTACATCATCACCCCTATCTATAGACAAGATAAGGTAACTCTGTCAAAGTATTTTGCTTTGCCTATTACTGCAAAAAGTTTTGTTTTTATTGGCAAGCTCTAAATATTCGAGTGTGCCGTCTTACGGACAGCTCTTGTATGTAATTAGTAGGTAACACCTTTGTTTTGTATATTGTGTGATTTCATTGGACTAAAAACCTGTTATGCTTTGTAGTTAGATCCAATATACATACTGCAAGGTATTTTGGTCTGATTTTTAATGACATTGAACTATCTAAGTAACTACACCTCTAATGTTGATAAAACTTGTCAGTGCTACTATAATATATAGGAAGGACATAATAATAAACTAGTCATTAGGCTCCCCTCTATCTCCAAGGTCCCTGTTGGTTATACAATTAGGCTGTTTGGAGTTTCATGGCAAGTTATGTTTCATTCTTTTATCTTTGCATCTACAACTCACTTGATGATGAAAGATAATGATTTATGGTTTCCCAAATACAGACACTTTCTGAAGCCTCTGCAGCAGCCAACTTTTGAAAGCAATGTGGCATAATGAGAAATTGCTAATAATGAGCTATTTCTCCTTTTTCCATAAATGATAATGTTTTCAACTGTTATAAAAAATTGTTCATATTTTTGCTAAGGTGTTTTCAAAGTCGTCTGCTGCAGATTTGTTGTATGTTGAAAAGGGTGAACCAACACATAGGTTAGTGCTAAGTTAGGGAAAAGTACCTTCAAGGTCACTGATAGTCATTCTTTTTTCTTCGCAAGTACAGCTCCGATGTTGATGCAAGTTGATGAAATAACACACCACCAGATTAAGCAGTATATTAATGCAAGATGTAGTCACAAACTGTTTTGCATGAAGCCATCACTACTGTAATTTACAAATACAACTTGGGTCTTCATAAGTTAAGGGAAATAGAAATAACCTCATATACATTATCTAGTTTAGATCAATTTATCTATGAAAAAATAAAAACATTTAACAAGAAAAGTGGACAAAATCTGTGTTCTACACGTCTAACATTTAATACAAGTATAAATTATGTAACTATTCATTTACATGCTTTTTTCAGACACTTCCATAACATATATTTGCCATGCCAGAGAAATATATAATCAACTGCTGTCCTTTCTCAAATTGATGAAAACCTGATGCCTTTGCAGCAGACTTCTTTTGATGACATAGTGGAGGGAGAAATTGGTCATAATGATCAATTTCTCTTTTTCCTACAACATTTTCACTTCTGTAAAAACAATTGTGTTGCCAGAACAGTTTTTTTCAAAGCAGATGAGTAAAATGTCATAACAGGAAATGGGTTTAAGTGGCAGCATCTAAGGATGGCCTGAGCTTAAATGGCTTAACTTGACTATGTAGACATGATAATCAGTAAACCCTATGGACCTTCCACCAAAACGGTTTAATCCTTTCCCATACATGCACGTTTTGAGCAATTTCTCCTTTTGTCACACTGTTTTCAAAAGGCGACTGCTGCAGAGGCGTCAGATAGTGTCTATATGTGGGAAAGGGTTACAGTAAAATATGTAACAAATAAGTAGAACCAAGCTTGTAATATGGATATCCTGTTGCTTAAGATTCTCACTTGATTTCATTTAATTCTGGTCAGCAAATACTGAAATTAGGACGGACACAGACATGTTAGTGAAGCATAACACCTGAATGCACAGCCAAACTGAAACATGGCAACCACCTCATGCTTCACCTCAACCTTTCTGCAACATAAAAGTTGAGCTTAACTGATGTAAATAGATTAAAACAATCTTTTTGTTTTTGTTCATATCAATATTTTTTCTGAAGAACTGTAATAGAAAACAACATTGTATACAAGTAAATGAGTGATTTTCATAGTTGCTGTCTAATAAATCGTTAAGGCAGGGCTAGAAAAATGCATGATATGATAAAACACTGAAGTGTTTATAACAAGTATGTTTTCGTTATTATTAAGGAAAAAGTGAATAAAACCATGAAATGAAACTTGCTATAAAACTGATATTCTGGGATTTATATTTTAAAAAACACCCTTGTTTTATTATAATTAGTATAGAACTATCAAATAAAATACAGATATTTCATTTGTTTATACATGTTTTGTTGTAAATATTGCTTAACAATTTATATACAACTCACAAGTTTGTTTTTCTTTTGTTTTTAATTCCTTAACATTTCTAAAATTGTTCTGGAGCTTTTGGCGATTCTACGGAAGCGTCCTAGTGCCAAATCATAATGTTCTATAAAAAAAAAAAATCCTACGTAGGAGATAAAAAAGCCTAATTAGGACTTTGTAACTCCTACGTAGGACTTTATAACTCCTAATTAGGCTTTTTTATCTCCTACGTAGGAGTTATAAAGTCCTATGTAGGAGATAAAAAAGCCTAATTAGGACTTTGTAACTCCTACGTAGGACTTTATAACTCCTAATTAGGCTTTTTTATCTCCTACGTAGGACTTATAAAGTCCTACGTAGGAGATAAAAAAGCCTAATTAGGACTTTGTAACTCCTACGTAGGACTTTATAACTCCTAATTAGGCTTTTTTATCTCCTACGTAGGACTTTATAACTCCTACGTAGGACTTTGTAACTCCTACGTAGGAGATAAAAAAGCCTACGTAGGACTTTGTATCTCCTACGTAGGAGATAAAAAAGCCTACGTAGGACTTTATAACTCCTACGTAGGAGATAAAAAAGCCTAATTAGGACTTTGTAACTCCTACGTAGGACTTTATAACTCCTAATTAGGCTTTTTTATCTCCTACGTAGGACTTTATAACTCCTACGTAGGACTTTGTTACTTCTACGTAGGAGATAAAAAAGCCTAATTAGGAGTTTATAACTCCTACGTAGGAGATAAAAAAGCCTACGTAGGACTTTATAACTCCTACGTAGGAGATAAAAAAAGCCTAATTAGGACTTTATAACTCCTACGTAGGAGATAAAAAAGCCTACGTAGGACTTTGTAACTCCTACGTAGGAGATAAAAAAGCCTACGTAGGACTTTATAACTCCTACGTAGGAGATAAAAAAGCCTAATTAGGAGTTATAAAGTCCTACGTAGGAGTTACAAAGTCCTAATTAGGCTTTTTTATCTCCTACGTAGGAGTTATTTTTTTTACAGAACATTATGAATTGGCACCAGGATGCTTCCAATTAGGACTTTGTAACTCCTACGTAGGACTTTATAACTCCTAATTAGGCTTTTTTATCTCCTACGTAGGAGTTATAAAGTCCTACGTAGGCTTTTTTATCTCCTACGTAGGAGTTATAAAGTCCTACGTAGGAGTTACAAAGTCCTAATTAGGCTTTTTTATCTCCTACGTAGGAGTTATTTTTTTTATAGAACATTATGATTTGGCACTAGGACGCTTCCGTACGATTCTCTTTCAAAGTTTATTTGAATATGGATGTAGTTTTCCTTACTAAAATAAGCTTATTATGAAAAGATGTATACATTCACGAGCGTCTATCATAGGTTTAAAATATATATGTTGTATAAAGCCTAATGCATCGCAAATGGATTTAAATTCAGAAGTGAATTGAATACATGACTTATTAACCATTTCCTTTGGAAGGGTTAATATTTCTTATTACTGGTAATCTAATATCATTAAACCACGGACAACATAAAATATAATATAAATATTATCAGTGTCATTTAACAAAATAAATAAAAATGCCTAATTGCACAAAATATAATTAATTAATACAAACAATTATTGCTCACCTTACTGTATTTAACAGAATTTAAATGCCAGGGCTACTTTACATACAGACATTGTCTTTCTGTTATAATATCCCTTTACCACATGCAGACACATTTTGATAAGTCTGCAGCAGACAACTTTAAAAAAGATTGTGGCACAAGACATTTAATTATAATAATGAGCAAGTTCTCCGTTTGTCACAATTTTTTCAACCTGAATCAAGACTGATTCATTTATACAGATTCTCCATTTTTGGCTTAGACATTTTCTAAGTAGTCTGCTGCAGAGTTGTTGTATGTTAGAAAAGGGTATATTCATAGTCATGTGAAAAAGTGCTCCTATTCAAAACACAGGTGAGCCAGTCGTTATACACACAAAAAAGTGTGTGATGGCAACATTTCTTATTCCTGCTACGTTTGACGTCCAACACATTACAATTAAATATTGGACACAAAGCAATTACAATTACTGACCTTGAGCACTTTGTACCAAGGCTATAGGGGTCTAGCTAAGGGGCGTATTGTGTGTATTTACCATTTCCCACCTATATACTCATTTTGATGCATCTGCAGCAGACAACATTTGAAAATATTGTAGCAAAAGTAACAAGAGCGCCGCCAATGTGTGCTCTTTTTTAGTCTGAATAATTATTAAAACCAGAGTTACGTGACTTGGTATAGACATGCATATTGCTCCTAGGAACATGTGTACCAAGTTTCATTTGAGTTATGAGGTAAGGTTACAGTTTTGTGACGACACAGACGACGAGACCAAGGGTATCACAATATCTGACTTTTTCCTTCGAAAACCAGAAGAGCTAAAAATTGCTCATCATGAACAATATCTCACCTTGGGTTGCATTGTTTTCAACAATTTTTGATAATTACACTTTCATTTATAGGAATTTTCCATATTGCTTCCTTGACATTTTCAAATTTATCTGCTGCAGATTTAGAGGTTGTAAAAAGGGGTTAAATCTTGAATGACTAAATGTTGTGAAACTCACAAGGATTTTCTCTATTGAGTACCATAACAGCGTCTATCTGAGTTATAAGAAGGATATAATTCTGTAACAACAACTGTTTACTCCCCCTAATAAGAGTCCCTGGGATAAGTAAAAAACATCACATTATGATTTGAGCAGACGTGCACTACAACTACATATCATACACTAACAATAATTTTTTATTTATATCCATGGCCTACATACCTTACATTATTTTTTCCAATTCAAGGCTATAGATCCATACTATAAGACTAGCTTGGGCTACTTATTATCACCATTATTTTAACATATTTGTGCTTTTCTTTGTTCAAATTATCTTCTTTATACAACATGTTGAAAAAAAAAAAAAAAATCAAAGTATTCAGTAGATAGAAGTAACTGACCATTTAAGACCTTTAACCCTTTTCCACATACAGCAAATCTACTGTAGACGACATTGAAAAGATATTGGCAAAAACATGAAATCTCTATAGATGACAGCTTAAGTATTAAAATAAATGGAGTTGAAAAACTTGTGGCTTTAGGAGAAATAGCTCAATATGAGCAATTTCTTCTTTTGCCATAATGTTTTCAAAAGTGGTCAGCTCCAGAGGCGTCAGAGAGCATCTGTATGTGGGAAAGGTTTAATTTGAAAATAACCAAGGAAAAAAGAATCTAACAGCTGGAAAACTACAAATACACTTTTCATAAAATTAGGGTAACAATAGCAATTTCAGCTGGAAAACTACAAATACACTTTTCATAAAATTAGGGTAACAATAGCAATTTTGAGCAAGTTCTAATTTTCCAACAAGGTTTTCAAAAGTTGATTGCATCAGGGTAAGGGTTAACTTGTTTATGGCTATTCATCCCCAGAAATAAATATTTCAATGATAAGACAGTCAGACATGAACTAAGTACACCCAGATCAAAAAAAGACCACTTTCCCTTTCCCAATAATGAAAGCATTTTGACGCATCTGAGTCAGATGACCGCTATTCTTCAATTAAACTTTCATTTATAGAAATTTTCCATATCTTAACCTATAAGTTTTTAAAGTCTTCTGCTGCAGAATTTGTTGTATGCGTTAGTCCCAAACCTGTAATGTGGTTTTAGACACTTCGAAATTGAAATAAAATTAGTTAATAATAGGGAGGCAGGGGAAAACTTAATAATATGTGTAAATAAACAATTAGAAATAGGAGACTTAAATAATGATAATATGAACTATCACATTGATTAACAGACGACTTTGAAAACTTTTAGACAAAAATACAGGACATCTCTATTAATTAAAGAAACTTTAATTAACAGAGCTGAAAATCATTATGAGCAATTTCTACTTTTGTTACAATGTTTTCAATAGTTGTCTGCTGCAGAGGCATACAAAGATGTCTGTATGTGTGAAAGGGTCAAACATGGTAAATTGAGACATATATAACCTCCCTGAATATCAGATCTATACCAAATAACATTTCAGATCACTGTTTGAGATGCACATATACTGGAGAACTGTAAAAGCCTCTTGGAGATGATCCTGCTGAGATTGTAACCTATACTTTGTTAGATACAGGAGGCATTTAACATGTCATATAACTAGTCATAGAGCAACTTCTTCTTTTGCCACAAAGGTTTTAAATCTGTATCTAAGGTATACTCCCAGTTGTCCATATGTTACAGTGTCTTTAGCACATATTCACAGTATATTTGAAATACAGTTGTTCAGTTAAAGGGTTAAATTCAGAGCATCATCTGTACAAGTTTATTAGTAATTGGCACCTTTCTATGTTTACAAATGTACATGTAGTAGTTCTAACAGTTATTTTACATTCAGAAATCATCATCATCATCATCAATTATACTATTCTGTGTTCTGTTATATGTAGTGGTACTCCTGGTAGAACCTGTGGAAATCTGCAAAGAAAAAATAAACATGAGCTGTGCTCTACCAAATTCAACCTGATGGCATCTGTGAATAGTGTAAATCCAGATTAACCTGTGCATACATGCAACTTGGTAAGGGTCTGAACTATTTGCTGATTGGTCACAGAGAGACTAAACAAGAAGGCCACGATGGCCCTAGATCGCTTTCCTGAATTATGCAATGTGATTGCTAATGCCAAACACATCAATACAAATATTCTGACAAAGATTTAAATGATACCTCCAGTGTTAACAAGATATTCCTTCATTTGGCCTAGTGACCTATTTTCTTTAGCTTATATGACCCATATTCGAACACTGACTAGATATCATCAAGACAAACATTTTGACAAAGTTTCAACTTGCTCAAAGTAAAAATGCCTAGTGACCTAATTTTAAACCCAATAAGACTCATATTCGATCTTGGCCTAGATATCATTAAGACAAACATTCTGACAAAATGTCAAACTGCTGAAGCAAAAAGTGCGGCCTCTAGAGTGTTTACAAGAGTTTCCTTCAATTTGACCTAGTGACCTACTTTTTGAACTGATATGACCCATATTCAAACTTGACCTACATTTCATCAATACAAACATTCTGCTCAAGTTAAAAATGCGGTCTCAATATTTGAACATGACCTAGATATTATACAGACAAACATTCTGACAAAAAATGCATTCTCCAGAGTGTTAACAAGATTTTTCCTCAATTTAGCCTAGAGACCTAGTTTTTGACAACGCATGACCAATATTTTAACTTGGCCTAGATATTAAGCTACTGAAGCAAAAATGCGTCTTCTACAGTGTAAACAAGATTTTTCTTCAATTTGGCTTAGTGACCTAGTTTCTGACCCAATATGAACCTTATTTGAACTTGACCTAGATATCATTAAGGCAAACATTCTAACAAAATTTCAACATGCTCAAAATAAAAATGCGGCCTCCAGAGTGTTAACAAGATTTCCCTTCAATTTGACAGTGACCTAGTTTTTGATCTCATATAGCCCAGTTTCGAAATTGTCCAAGATGTGATGGAGATGATTTTCTGACTGATAACAAGACAATTGTTGACGACGTACGACGGACGGAGGCCGGACAAAATGTGATCACAATAGCTCACCTTGGGCAATTCATGCACTGTCAAGCTAAAAATCTTCTACCAAAAAGTGACTATTCTGATCAGATAACATGGATACATGTTTGCAGACAGATCTTAATCTACACTTGTAATAGATATGTGTAGGTGTGATTTCCAGGAGCACGGAATGTATATATTGTACCAAACTAGAACTATCACTAAAGGTGATTAATACCCCCGCCCCAACCTCTGACACATATTATATCTCACAGTATTATCTTTGACTCAGACAATTCGAATATCAGTATCAAAAAGAAATACTAAGATGATATCAAAAAGCAATATACAAATCTAATTTTAAAAAAAATCCTATTTCAAGGTCAGAGGTGAAGGTCACAGGCACATGGAATTTGCATGTTGCACATCTACTACTCCTGATTAACATTTATGCCAAGTATGAAGTAAATCAGGTTGAACTGAAGGAGTACAACAGATTAGATTTTAACAAAAAAAAATCCTATTTCAAGGTCAGAGGTCAAGGTGAAGGTCACAGGGACATGAAATTTGAGTCTTGCACATCTACTACTCCTGATTAACATTTATGCCAAATATGAATGCCAAGTATGAAGTAAATCAGGTTGAAACTGAAGGAGGAGAACAAGAGATTAGATTTTAACCAAAAAAAAATCCTATTTCAAGGTAAGAGGTCAAGGTGAAGGTCACAGGGACATGAAATTTGCGTCTTGCACATCTACTAATCCTGATTAACATTTATGCCAAGTATGAAGTAAATCGGGTTGAAACTGAAGGAGGAGTACAACAGATTAGATTTTAACAACAAAAATTCCTATTTCAAGGTCAGAGGTAAAGGTCACAGGGACTTGAAATTTGCATGTTGCACATCTACTACTCCTGATTAACATTTATGCCAAGTATCAAGTAAATCAGGTAGAAACTGAAGGAGGAGTACAACGGAACAGATTAGATAAGATTTTAACAAAAAAAATCCTATTTCAAGGTCAGAGGTCAAGGTCACAGGGACATGAGATTTGCGTCTTACACATGTACTACTCGGACAGACCGACCGACGGACCGACCGACGGCATGACCGACAGGCTGATTCCAGTATACTCCCTTCCAACTATGTTTGCGGGGGTATAATGAAACAAGAGCTCTTCGTAAGACAGAGCGCTTTACTATTCCACCGCTTATAGACATGTACTCTAATATAGTTGCATGCATAACTTTAACCAGAATTTACATGTCAAAAAATGAAGGGCAATAATTTGCATATTATGCACAAAAGAGTTATCTAACTTAATCATGTTCATAGGTGTGATAGTTGTGATGTGTTGTACAACGTTTCATTGCAATGCACAAAGTAGTTACTGAGATATTTACTCTTAATGTAGTTGCAGGCAAAACTTTAATGAGAATTTCTTAGTAAAGTAAGGGCCATAATATGCATTGTATGCAGGATAGAGTTATCTTAATTCATTGTTTACATAAGAGTGGTGGTTTAGAAGGCTGTATACAGTTTCAATGCAATGCATCAAGTAGTTACTGAGATTTGGACTCTTAATGTTGTTGCTTACAAAACTTTAGATGGTTGTAAAGGGCTGTATAAAGTTAAAATGCAAAGCATCAAGTAGTTACTGAGATATGGACACAAAACTTTAACCAGAATTTCGAAGTAAAAAAGAGCCATATCTTATAAATCTGAACAATCTTGGTAAAGAGTCAACAAAAGGCACATTTGTGCCAAGATATTTTTAAATCAGGCCTAAACTTTTGGATATGAAGATTTTTAAAGTTTTTACTATAAGCCGTATAAGGAAAACAAGCCACCCCTGGTGGCCATGCCTTTTTAATAGATCCGAGTTATTTGAACAGCCAACGAACATTTTGTTCGAGAAGACTTTTAATGTTTTCACTAAATATACATATAAGGAACACTATCCCAACCCCTATCCAACTTGGTGGCCAAAGAGATTCAAATCAGGTCAGTATGTGTTGACAAGAAGGCTTCTTAAGTAATGGCATTTTCCCACTTTCTGATGCCACAGCATAGCTTCTAAATACATGTACATTGTATAATTTAATTATTTGAACAATTTTGAAAGAGGACCACCTAAGGTACATTGCTGAGAAATTATTATGAAATTGGTCAATAAATTAAGGAGAAGTTGTTTGTATGTAAACAGACAGACCACGACAGATGGTGAGTAAACAAAATATCTCGCCCTGCTCAGGTGACCTAAAAAATCGAATCAACTATCCATTAATTAATAATCTTCAGATATGGTCTGTGTAAATTGAACTGTCAAATTGTGAATACATATCAAGCTTACCTCACATAGAAAATATAGCAAAGTGACCTTGTTATTCACCCATCATGTGACAGTTGAATATACAGGAATAATATAATGTTTTATCACTTATAATTGTAATATTATTGAAAGTGTATATACTGTGTAACTTACCTTTGAAGAGGACGGCCTTTGTCTCCCTGTGAAAAAGAAAACAATAATTGAGCAACACTCAACAAAAACATTTGCATATGTGACCAGTGTAAATCAAGATCAGCCAACATGTCAATACAGTTTGATCTTGCTTTGCACTGTTTGGAAATTAGTGATAGAAGATTTTCAATAATTTTCTGTAAAGCAGTATCCATTTGATCCTTTACAAGGATGCGTGGGCAGGTCTTGTTTACAATTATGTAATAATTATGTTAAGTTTTTATTCTCCTGGAGCTCGTCTCAGATCTTAAACAGTCAATTTAATTCAAAAGTCATTTTGACCCGATATCATATTTTTAGTGTTTAGTGATTTGAGACTTATCAGGTTATGATGATGCATAACAGTAAAACACTTTTGAGGAAAGGATAAATTACTCATTTTGAGCATGGTTTACTTTTACCACATTCATTTTACAAACTGAACAAACAACATGTGATGAAAAAGGAATCAACAAAGCATAATTCTTGAAATAGATAAGATCAGAAAACATTTCTGGTATACAACTGGTTTGCTGTTTTCATCTCGGATAAAAGAAATAGTAACGCACTGATAAATAAACTAGCAATTGGGTAATATGCTTACTTTTACATGTATATACCAAAAACTGTTTTATATTTTATAATAGGGATTCACATACCTGACCCTAGAGACTTATTATATACATTGGGTGACTGTGGACGGTTAGAAAGTGAACGACGTTTTGGTGCTTGTTGTATGATGTCATCATCATCTTCATCATCTTCATCTGAATGTCTACAATGATAAATATTGTTTTAATTAACTTTTTCCAACCTGCAGTGGCATTTTGCGTATCAACAGCAGACTGCTTCTGAAAAAATTGTCACAAAAGAGAAATTGCTCAACATAAGAAATTTTTCTTTTTGTAACAATTTTTCCGACTATATTCAATAAATATATTTTTATTTATAGATATTTTTTCATATTTTTGCAGATTTGTTGAATGTCGGAAATGGTGAGCAAGTTTTGTCTGAAAAACGATTGTTATTATAATTGTCTGCTCTGATAATTTTAACCCTTTTCCTCATACAGAGGCTTTCTGACACCTCTGAAGCAGACAACTTTTGAAAACATTGTGATAAGAGAAGAAATTGCTCATGATAGAGATTTTCCATTTTTTGACAAAATATGTTCAAAGTCATCTGCTGCAGATTTCTTGAATGTAGGAAAGGGTTAAAGTTTAAAAAAGTTACATACTTAGAATTAAAAGAACAATGTCCGCTGCATGTGTCAAAAGTTGACAATATCCAGGAATTGAATGATACAGAGAAGAAAACATAGTTTGTATGAAGAGAAATAACTCATCATGAAAAAAAAACACTTTTCCTATAGTTCTGTCTACTACTTTTGGCTTCTTCAGAAGTGTCTTAACCCTTTCCCACATACAAGAAATTTGCAGCAGACGACATTCAACATATTTTGTCAAAAAATGGAAAATCTCTATAATTGAATGGATAACCTGTGACTAAAAGTGGAAAACATTGTGGCAAAAAGAAGAAATTGCACGTTTTGTGCAATTTCTTCTTTTGTCACTATGTTTTAAAAAAGCTGTCTGCTGCAAAGGCATCAGAAAGCATCTATATGAGGGAAAGGGTTAAGCTACATATATCTGACGATCTATAATTTCATTAATTAACTCCTACCTGAAGTCCCTTATCTTGGATTTCCGACTCTGATGACCAACCATGGCTGATCGAATAAGGTCAGCACATTCATTATAATCCTCGTCGTCTTCATACTCGTCATCAGATACATTCTGATACCTCGACAACTGTTGCTGGCGTACATTGTGACCCATCAAAGCGGAACGGATTAACTCGGATGCCTGAAAATAAAAACATTTTAAAATCATTCATCATTTTAGTTCTACATAAATTAAAGTTTCTGTTAGTGCTATATATGTTAAATCTTTCCCACTTGCAGACACATTTGAACGCCTCTGAAGCAGACAACTTTCATATCAAATGATTTCACCTTTTGCCAAAAGGTTTTCATCTCTCTTCAATAATAACACTTTCATTTTATATAATAGCGAATGTTTTCATATTTTTGCCTCGAAGTTTTCAAAGTTGTTTGCTGCAGATTTGTTTTATATGGGAAAAGGATAATCATTTACCTGATGGTATAGTTCAACAGCTGTTTAGGTACACTATAATTTTGATACAACGTTAAAGTCATTGTGGGAACTACAGTTATTGCTCATATTGAGCAATGGATCAGAGAGAGGGGTCAAATTGTTGCCAACGATCAACCACATGCCATCCGTCATTTAAAAAGGTTGTCATTGATAATGGAAATACATTTACCATTTTTTAATTCTAAAATAGAGGTCTTAATTTTTTGGCTACAAAAACTAGATGATTTAATAACCCTTTCCAACGTACAGCACATTTACACAGGGAAATTGTGACATCATGGCAAAACTATTAAACATCTCTATGAATGTTGTCTATTGAATTGAGTTTTGATACATTGTGGCAAATGCTATCTGCATATACAATTTAGAAAGGTAAACATTATTTTTTGTATTCATCTGTAGTCTGTACAGCTGGTTATGTAGACTCGACTGAAATCATTTAATTTCTTCTCACATAATATAGACACTTTCTGATGGCTCTGCAACAGCCCACTTTTGAAAACATTGTGGCAAAAGGAGATTGCTCATCATCAGCAATTACTCATTTTATCACAATGTTTTCAACTGTTATTCAATTCTAGAAATTTTCCACATTTGTTATTTAAGGTTTTCAAAGTCATCTGCAGCAGATTTGTTGTATGTGGGAAAGTGTTAAAACATAAACATATAAAAAAGAAACTTTAAAAATAGATTTTTAACATCAATGTGAGCAAGGTAGAAATTCATTAGATTTGATTGGACCCAATTTGCCTTTTCTCACAATGACTATAACAAGAGCTGTCGGAGGACAGCGCGCTCAACTATATGCCTCTTATTCACATAAAGCACTATTTCATTATATTGCACTTAAGTACTAATGTGAAGAAAGGTATAAGATGTAACTATATTCCAAATATGAAAGCCCTAGCACAAATAATTATGAATGAAAATGCCAACTTGCCCTAAAACTTTACCCCAAAAAGAAGTTCAAACTCAGCATCTTCAGCATTCAATGTGAAGAAAGGTATTATATGTAATTATATTCCAAATATGAAAGCCCTAGCAAAAGTACATATTGAGAAAAACTAAAAATTAAAATAAAATTCCAACTTGCCCTAAAACTTTAACCACACAAAATCATGTTTTTTACCCCAAAGAGAAGGTCAAACTCAGCCTCTTCAGCATTCAATGTGAAGAAAGGTATAAGATGTAACTATATTCCAAATATGAAAGCCCTAGCACAAATAATTATGAATGAAAATGCCAACTTGCCCTAAAACTTTAACCGGACGCCGACGCCGGGGCGAGTAGTAAAGCTCTCATATTCTTCGAATAGTCAAACTAAAAAGGTAGTAATCTGTTGCAAAGTAATCAAACTTTATTATTATAGCCAACCTCCTCAACTTCTGCTTGGTCTTTCCTGTATTTGTATCCTGTCCATTCCTTCTGTATTTTCTTTGCTGCCCTCTGTTGTTGAAACATTTCTACTTTTTCATGCTGTTTGTGTGCCTGTAAATAGAGTTAATATAACAGTTTCAAAATATCCAAACTAACAATGCATTAAACCTTGGACGTCCAAAGAGGAATAATATACCATGCCCCCATGATAAACTCAGTAGCAAGTCAGTTTAAGTGTCTAATTATACATAAACTACCCTACATGTAGCCTGTTATATTTTAAAATCTGACCTTGAATATTTGAAGACTGAGAACATTGTAGGAGTTGTCCAGTGTAGTACAAAGCCCCATTGTAAAATTCCTAAAATATCTAAACTAGAGCATTGTATTTTAAGTTTCCACTGCGTTGATCTAATATGCAGCTTCAAAAGTTATTAAAATTACAAACCAAGACATGTGGCAGATAGTGGCTCACAGGATGCTGCCCGTATGGATCCATCAAGACATGTGGCAGATAGTGGCTCACAGTACGCTGCCCGTATGGATCCATCAAGACATGTGGCAGATAGTGGCTCACAGGACGCTGCCCGTATGATCCATCAAGACATGTGGCAGATAGTGGCTAACAGGATGCTGCCTGTATGGATCCATCAAGATATGTGGCAGATAGTGGCTCACAAGATGCTGCCCGTATGGATCCATCAAGACATGTGGCAGATAGTGGCTCACAGGACGCTGCCTGTATGGATCCGTCAAGACATGTGGCAGATAGTGGCTCACAGGACGCTGCCTGTATGGATCCATCAAGACATGTGGCAGATAGTGGCTCACAGGATGCTGCCCGTATGGATCCATCAAGACATGTGGCAGAAAGTGGCTCATAGGACGCTGCCCGTATGGATCCATCAAGACATGTGGCTCACAGGATGCTGCCTGTATGGATCCATCAAGACATGTGGCATATAGTGGCTAACAGGACGCTGCCTGTATGGATCCATGATAGAAGGGTCATAATTTGGGACCCCCAAACACATGCATAGCAAATAGTAATTTAATTTTTTGGGAAAAGTCATCAAAAGTGACTAATGTAAATAGTAAGAACACAATTAATGATAAAACCAACATGATTTCTATGAAAGGTGGAGTATTACCTTGGTGTCCTGGTGAGATCGCCAGTGTTTCTGTATTGTTTTTGCAGATTTATTTTCTTTAAACTGTTGTATTTTTTGTTTGCGCGATGCTGAAATATTACTCTCCATAGAGTTCCTTCTTTTAGCACTTGAAGGTCGTCTGTCTCTAGATGCACTTGTCGGGCGGTCTCTGGCTGCATTTGTAGGTCGTTCCCTCTCGGCACTGGATTTTCTGTCTCGTGCGCTGGGCAACCTCTCAGTGTCTGACCTTGCACTTAAAGGTCGAGTATCCCTACTTCTAGCACTCAAAGGCCTGGAACTTGGAGGTCTGTAAAAACAAATATGTTACTTCTAGAATCTGGTTTTTACACCGAGCAAGAAAAATAAGATACTATGTTGCATAATGATTACTTTACCATGCTTCGTCTTTGGAGATTCTGCTTTTTATTTTCTCTAGGCCAATTTTTACGAATCTGATTTGGTCACAAAAATAGCTTAATTTAGCAGCTCATTAAATATATAAATACATGTAAAAAATCACAATTACTAAATAAATTGTCCATACCTTGAGGAAGTGGTAGTTGGTCGTCTTGCCATTTCGTCTGACACATAAGATGATCTCCCCCCATCTTTTACCATACCCCTGGAATATATAAATGAGCAATATTACATGAAAAAGGGTATCTTATTACACCTCCATTTTGGCAGAACTTTAACACTTACCACATACAATGAATATGCAGTAGTAAATGAACAAACTGCTTTTGAATAAACCCACCTTTTGCCACAATGTTTTAAGAGACACCTATTGCAGATGCAGGGAAATGAGTCTGCAGTTGGAAAACGGTAACTTGTTTAAGAACTAGAGGGGTAACAGTCCTTGTAATTTTAATACATACCTACAGCTATTACAATTGAGATCTAACCAAAAGCTTATAATTTTGTTACTCTATAACACATACAATTGCATGATATATGCTGTTTGAAGCAATTTCTCCATTTTGCAACAATGTTTTTGACTTTATATTTTCAAAGTTCATTGCTGCTGTTAACCCTTTCCCTCATACGGCAATTCTGCAGCAGACAACTTTGAACGTATTTTGTCAAAAAATAGAAAATCTCCATAATTGAATGGATAACCTATGACAAAAAGTGGAAAACATTGTGGCAAAAGGAGAAATTGCATGTTTTGTG
Source organism: Serripes groenlandicus (assembly GCA_031761405.1). Classification (NCBI taxonomy): domain Eukaryota; kingdom Metazoa; phylum Mollusca; class Bivalvia; order Cardiida; family Cardiidae; genus Serripes; species Serripes groenlandicus. The sequence continues at coordinate 105,163,283 of JASEVX010000004.1, read as the reverse complement.
CAATTTCTTCTTTGTCACTATGTTTTCAAAAAGCCGTCTGCTGCAGAGGCATCAGAAAGCGTCTATATGAGGGAAAGGGTTAATTGGTGTGAGGAAAGGCTTAAATAAAGTGAAAGACAAACAAATCTTCTCCTGCTTTCTATAAACCATCTCATACAGAGTGTTTTAACTCTAGCCCATATACAACAAATCTGCAAAAAATCTAGGCAAAAATATGGAATTTTCGAAAAAAGAAAGTAAGATTATTGAATAAAATTCAAAGCATTGTGACAAAAAGAGAAATTGATTATCATAAGCAATTTCTGCTTTTTGCCACAATGTTTTTCAAAAGTTTTCTGCTGCAGATGAGTCAAAATGCGTCTGTAAGTTGGAAAGGGTTAAAGTCAATTCCATGAGAATAGACCATCTCTATGAAGAAAATAATTAAAAGCCAACTCACTCCAATTCGTCACATCTTCTCTTCCATCTTTGCTTCTCGTCAGACATTTGTTTGATTTGCGTATTTTTCTTTTCTAAGGCGTCCAGCAGTTCAGACTCTCTCTTATCTAACTGATCCAGTCTTTCAGCTAATGAACCATCAAGAGCCAGCTTACCTGAAGTAAATTAGGTATAAAAGATAAACATAATGAATCTAGATCTGGTGTACATGTAATAAATATTTTCTAGTTCTCTATGTGTTGATGACAGATATCAGAAATTACTTTGAAAGCCTTGTAAGACACATTTACAAATAAGGTGGATGACATATTTGCAAACTTTTTTTAATTGAGTTTGACAAATTATGAAGTCATACAAAATAAAAAGTTTCAAAAGATGGATAATAAAATAAGCAAATCGAAAACAATTAATAAAATTACGCAACCAACAAATCACAAGACTGTATAAGTTACTAAAACTTAAAATCCCAAGGGGGGATAATAAGATAATGCTGTTTAAATATTGATGAGTCCCTGATATGCCAATTTTACATGGTTTGAAACAGATCAAGAAGAAGAAGTAAATGGCCATGTTATTTCAAAATCAGGCCTATACTTTTGACAAGTTTTTTAAAGTTTTCACTATATATTCATACAAGGAAATCACCCCCTGGCAGCCATGTTTTTTTCAACGGATCGGAAATATTTGAATAATCTTGGTAGAGGGTCACCCGAGGAACATCTCTGCAAAATTATTTTAAAATCGATCCAGGACTTTTGGACAAGAAGATTTTAAGTTTTCACCATTTATACATTTAAAAAAAAAAATCCACCCCCTGGTGGCCATGTTTGTTAACCGATCCAAATAATTTGAACAATTTTGGTAGAGGTTCAACCAAGGAACATCTTTGCCAAACTACTCTCTAATCTGATCAGTACTTTTGGACAAGAAGATATTTTAAGTTTTCACTATACACATACATGGAAAACAAGCTTCGCCCACTGGTAGCCATGTGTTTCAACAGATTAGAATTTGAATAATCTTAAAAGAGGGCCACCAAAGGTACATCTGTGATCAATTATTTTAAATCAGGCGAGTACTTTTGGTCAAGAAGATTTGCTAAGTTTTCACAATACACATGTTTTTCATCGGATCAGGATAATTTGAACAATCTTGGTAGAGGGTCATCAAAAGAACATACTTTTGGACAAGAAGATTTTTTTAAAGTTTTTCCTTTCCTTTGACATGGCAACCAGTGGGAACTACCAATGGAACATACCTGTAAAGTTTTATCAGAATTAGCAAAGCGGTTTAGGAGGAGATACAAAATGTTGACGGACGACGGACAAAGACTGGTCACAATAACTCACTCTGCAAAGCGGTTTAGGAGGAGATACAAAATGTTGACGGACGACGGACAAAGACCGGTCACAATAACTCACTCTGAGCCTCTGGCTGAGGTGAGCTTAAAATTTGAAAAATCAAATGTATAATTAGTTGAAGAGTTAAAAACAATTTGGTAAAGAAAGAAAATGCTCATCATCCTAACTGCATTCAAAAGTCATCCATTCAAGAGAGAAAACAAGAAGGCCAAGATGGCCCTAAATCAATCACCTGAATGATAGTATAGTAGAAAATGTGAAACTGCAAATATCTGGGGAAATTTGAGAGAGCAGGATTAACAGTATAGAAAGTGTACACTGTAAATGAAACAGCTTATCAGGAAAGGATCTTTGTAATAAAGTATTAAATCTTTGAACAATTTGAAAGAGGACCACCAAAGAAACATTTCTCGAAGTTTTGTTGATATCGATCCAATGGTGTAGTAGGATATGTCATTTGAAGGAATAGGTTAATTGTACCCTTTCTTTTATGCCACCTAATTACTATGTCTTTAAATGAATCAATATGGCTGTAAACAAGAGGCCCAAGAGGGCCAGTATCGCTCCATAAAAATTAAATCTCCAAACAGCCCGCCCCCTGATGCACATGTTTTTTGACCAATGAACATGGCTTGAAGAAATCTGAAAGAAGGTCAACCTAGGAACATTTCTACAAAATTATTTGAAAATCAATCTGACGCTTTCGGAGGAGAAGATTTTTTAAGTTTTCACTATAGCCATATGAGGCAAAATAGCCCCACCCTCTGGCGGTCATGTTTTTCGACCAATCAACATGGCTTGAAGGAATCTGATAGAGGGTCTACCAAGGAAAATTGCCAAACTCTTTCGTCTTTCACTATAGCCATATAAGGTAAAATCAACTTGGCTTGGAGGAATCGGATAAAGATTCACCCAAGGAACATTTCTACAAAATAATTTAAAAATCGGCCTGACACTTTCAGAGAAGAAGTTTTCACTATAGCCATATACGGCAAAATAGCCAAGCCCCATGGCGGACATGTTTTTCGTCCAATCAACATGGCTTGAAGGAATCTGATAGAGGGTCAACCAAGGAATATTTCTACAGAATTTTGCATGGATCAAAAAACAATTGAAGGAATTCAAGAGAGGATGCTTCCTATGAAGTTTCATCCTAATTGGCCAAGTGGTTAGAGAGGAGAAGTTGTTTGAAGCAAAAAGTCAACGCATGCACACACGCACACGATGGACAATTCACCATGACATAAGCTTGACTGGCTTTCAACCAGTGGAGGTAAAATTGATTACTTAAGTAAAATTTCTGTGCAATTATTTTGAATCAAGAACGTCAATAAGAATTGAATTATTAAGTTTTGTCATTTTGCCCTTTTTCTGATGCAGCCTGGCCACTATGATTTAAACCAATCAATATTGCTTGAACAATTTGTGTCCAGGAATATTTCTACCCAATAATCTTGGAATCAAACAAGCAGATTCAGAGGAAAAGAACATTAAAGATTGGGTACTTTTCTACTTTTCTGATGCGGCAGGAACCAAAGTTCTACATTTAATCTACATTTTTTAACTATTTTGAAAGAAGACCACCAAAGGAACATAACTCTGAAGTTTGGTTGAAGTTAGTCCAGTGGTTAAGGAGAAGATGTCACTTAAAGGTAAAGGTAACAATGAACAGACTACGGAAGGCAGACAACGGACAGAGAGTGATCAGAACAGGTGATCTAAAAGGAATATAGATCAGGAAAAAACTAAAATATGTTTACCTGGAACTCTTGTAGCTTTAGTGTCATAAGAACTCATTGAAGTATTATCCAGCTGCCTCACTGCCTTATCTGCCTTCTGAAAAAGAGATAAACTGACAAATTTAACCCTCTTCCCCATGATGATGCATTTTGAGACATCGGCAACAGACACCTTTTTAAAACATTGTGATTGAATGAGGAATTTCTCATAATGAGCAATTTGTCCTTTGTCACAATGTTTTCAACTCTATTTGATAAATAATTCATAAATGTATATATGTGCTTTTAGTTTTAAAATATTTTCCTAAAGCTTGGTTTCCATTTCTATTCATCACGAACAATAATGAATTCATTTATTATGTATGCTTATAAAATATCTGAGAAAAAATATGGATCACATGGAAAATGTAGATTACAGTTTTAACAGAGAATGGAACAACCATTGTTGCAAACACCTAAGTAAGTTATATGGAAAACTTCTTTAACCCTTTCCCACATAAAAAACAAGAGGGCCATGAGGCCCTGGAATCGCTCACCTGAGAATGGGCTATTTAAGACTTAACTCTTTCAGCGAAAATGGCAATATCATCAAGACAAACTTTCTCACAAAATTTAAAGCTGCTCAAGTCAAAAATGCGATTTAGTAGTGTTAACTAGATTGTTCTACAATTTGGCATAGTGACCTAGTTGTCGACCTAACCATATTAGAACTTGGTCTAGATATCACTAAGACAAACATTCTGACAAAGTTTCAACATGCCCAAGCCAAAAATGTGGCTTCCAGAGTGTTAACAAGATTTTCATTAAATTTGGCCTAGTGCCCTATTTTTTTACCCGAAAATGTGGCAAGATTTTCCTTAAATTTGGCCTAGTGACCTTGTTCAAGTTTAAAATGCGACTTCCACAGTGTTAACAAGATTTTCCTTCAATTTGGCCTAGTGACCTAGTTTTTGACCTGACATGACCTATATTCGAACTTGGCCTAGATATCACTAAGACAAACATTCTGACAAAGTTTCAACATGCTCATGCCAAACATGTGGCTCCCAGAGTGTTAACAACATTTCCCTTAAATATGTCCTAGTGACCTAGTTTTTGACCTGACCTGACCCATATTCAAACTTGGCCTAGATACCACTTAGACAAATATTCTGACAAAGTTTCAACATGCTCAAGCCAAAAATGTTGCTTCCAGAGTGTTAAAAAGAGTTTCCTTCAATTTGGCCTTGTGACCTAGTTTTTGACCCGACATGAACCATATTCAAACTAGACCTAGATATCATTAAGACAAATTTTCCGACATAGTTTCAACATGCTCAAGCCAAAAATGTGGCTTCTAGAGTGTTAACAAGATTTTACTTAAATTTGGCCCAGTGACCTAGTTTTTGACTGGACATGACCCATATTTAAACTTGGCCTAGATATCATCAAGACAAACTTCCGACAAAGTTTCAACATGCTCAAGTTTAAAATGTGGCTTCAAGAGTGTTAACAAGATTTTCCTTCAATTTGGCCTAGTGACCTAATTTTTGATCTGACATGACTGACATGACCTATATTTGAACTTGGCCTAGATTTCACTTAGACAAATATTCTGACAGAGTTTCAACATGCTCAAGCCAAGAATGTGGCTTCTAGAGTGTTAACAAGATTTTCTTAAATTTGGCCCAGTGACCTAGTTTTTGACTGGACATGACCCATATTCAAACTTGGCCTAAATATCATCAAGACAAACTTCCGACAAAGTTTCAACATGCTCAAGTTTAAAATGTGGCTTCCAGAGTGTTAACAAGATTTTCCTTCAATTTGGCCTAGTGACCTAATTTTTGATCTGACATGACCGACATGACCTATATTCAAACTTGGCTTAGATATCACTTAGACAAATATTCTGACAAAGTTTCAACATGCTCAAGCCAAAAATGTGGCTACTAGAGAGTTAACAAGATTTTTCTTAAATTTGGCCTTGTGACCTAGTTTTTGACCCGACATGACCCATATTCGAACTTGACCTAGATATCACTAAGACAAATTTTCCAACATAGTTTCAACATGCTCAAGCCAAAAATGTGGCTTCTAGAGAGTTAACAAGATTTTTCTTAAATTCGGCCTAGTGACCTAGTTTTTGACCGGACATAACCCATATTCGAACTTGGCCTAGATATCATCAAGACAAACTTTCTTACAAATTTTCAACATGCTCAAGTTTAAAATGTGACTTCCAGAGTGTTAACAGGATTTCCTTGAATTTAGCCTAGTGACCTAGTTTTTGACCGGACATAACCCATATTTGAACTTGGCCTAGATATCATCAAGACAAACTTTCTGACAAATTTTCAACATGCTCAAGTTTAAAATGTGGCTTCCAGAGTGTTAACAGGATTTCCTTCAATTTAGCCTAGTGACCTAGTTTTTGACCCAACATGATCTATATTCGAACTTGGCCTAGATATCACTAAGACAAACATTCTGACAAAGTTTCAACATGCTCAAAAATGCGGCTTCCAGAGTGTTAACAAGATTTTCATTAAATTTGACCTAGTGCCCTATTTTTTGACCCGACATGACCCAGTTTTGAACTTGGCCTAGTTTTGATCGAGACATATGTTCTGATTAACTTTCATGAAGATTGGATGCAAAATGTTGCCTCTAGAGTGTTAACAAGCAAATGTTGACAACGGACGACGGTCGACGGACAAAAGGCGATCACAAAAAATCACCTTGAGCACTTTGTACTTTGGTGAGCTAAAAACATACAGAAGATTTTGAAAACATCTAGCAAAAATATTGAATATCTTTTAATTGTACATGCATAATTGATGAATAGAGTTGAATGCATTGTGGCAAATATAGAAATTGCTCTTTAAGAGCAAGTTCATATAATGCCACAATGCTTTCATATATCCTCTGCTTCATAGTTATCAAAATGGGTCTCTAATGAGGAAAACAGTTTAATTTGGAGTATTATTATTGATTAAGATTGAAACCATTGTAGCAACAACAAAATATCTGATTATAAGCAATTTCTTTTTTTTGTCACAATGTTCTCAAAGGTTGTCTGATGCAATTGCGTCAACATGTGTTTCCATGTGGGAAAGGGTTTATGTCAAAGCCTTGCAAACAGATGGACAGACAAATGATGCAGAAGGGATCCCTAAAATCTAAACTCTTTACTCACCCTCTCTAGTTGAGCTATCGAACGAAGGAGTTCTTTTCTATTCATATCTTCATAATCCTCTGAAAAAGAAAGATTGTAAAATATCAATGATTTATTATTTAATTTGAGTTTTACGCTACTTTCAAAACAAGAGCACCGCGTACAGCACAGACGCTTGACTGATAGGGAGAAAACAGAAAAAAAAAAAAAGATGAGCTGAACAAAAAACCTTACCGGACACCACGCCGCCGCCAACAAAAAACAGCGGACAACGCCAGGGTCATGACAATAGCTCTCGTTTTTTCAAAAGTCGAGATAAAAAGGCTTAAATTGCAAATTCTTAACACTGATAGACTTTGCAACTAAAATGTAATTATTTAAGCAATGACAACAAAATTATCCTTCAAGAAGACATCCCAAATAAGAATGACCAATCAAGTTAAAGCATGACAATGGAGATGTTATCCCTGAATTTCTCCATGCCTTACCAACAGGTGACACATTACGTAAAGATTATTTGCTTGGTCAATACCAGCAATAAATATTACTTACTTGACATTGATTTTGAGCCACCTTCTTCCATTGCATTTTTCAAATCATCTTTCAGACTTTTATTCTCTGATTGAAGTTGTTCATTAGTTTTATTCAACCGTAAGACTGTTTCATTCAAAGCCTTGAGCCTCCCTGAACCATCTTTAGTTGGAGAACTGGAAATGAAGAAAAGACATAAAACAATGACAACAAGAATTACGAGTAATTAAATGTCCCGCCGTCCCCTGCTTTGACTATCAATGTAAGTGTAAAAGACATAAAGTAAAACAACAAAATTACACAAAATTAATAAAAAGATTTTCCAATTGTATGACCCCAAAATACCATCAATGCAAGTACAAATGACACAAAGACTAAATGTGTGACTAAACTTGAAATCAATTTAAAAACAACAAAAAATACACTGTAATTCTCAATGCTTTTTAAAAACATACATACATGGTTGTTTGAATTGTTAATTATGCAACTCGCAAATGTTAAGAATGGTATTAAATGAGTTTGTATAATCTGAAATTATTTTAACAAATAAAATAACAAAACTTTAACGTTAAGCTAAACATAATTGTGAAAATGTCAAAAGCACACAAAATTTTTAAAAAAAAAATTCCAAATGTATGACCCCAAAACCAATTTTATATGTTGAAAAGTTATTCATTAAATGTGCGAGCAAAATTTGTAGCAAATCTAACAAAAATGAAGAAGGTATTCTCAAAATGCATCAAAATGCATCAAAATGCATCAAAATTCACAAAATAAATCACATACAACAAATCAGCTGCAGATGACTTTGAAAAACTGGAGTCTAAAATATCGAAAGTCTCTATGAATGAAAGAAATAACATTGAAAACAGTTAAAAACATTGTGTCCACAGAAGAAATTGCTAATTATGAGCAATTTTTTCATTTGCCAAAATGTCTTCAAATGTTGAATGCTGCAGATGCATCATAAAAGGTCTGTACATGGGTAAGGGTTCACATACACAACTCACCTGTGTGACCTGTCCATGCCTGTTTCTTTAGAGTGCTGTAGTCTCACAATCTCCTGAAACAACACTTCTAATTGCTGCTTTAATTCATCAACTTTAGTGGTTTTCAAATCACTTTGTAGTTTTCTGAAATGACAAACAATTTTGTGCTTATATTTCCTTTTATAAGACATTATTAACCTAATACAAAACTACAGGCATACTATTATTGGCAAAGCCTAAACTTATCCATACAATGTCAGTGTGGAAGAATCTTAAAGTCACATTTTAGTCAAAGGCTTAACCCTTTTCCTCATACGATAATTCTGCAGCAGAAGACTTTGAACATATTTTGTCAAAAAATATAAAATCTCTATAATTGAATTGATAACCTATGACTAATAGTGGAAAACATTGTGGCAAAATGGGAAATTGGTCGTTTTGAGCAATTTCTTCATTTGTCACTATGTTTTCAAAAAGCGGTCTGCTGCAAAGGCGTCAGAAAGCATCTATATCAGGGAAAGGATTAATCATGTAAATCTAACTCCTGGTTTAATACTAGATCCAGCCATACATTAAACTTACATGTAAGATGATTCTTTATCTCTGAGCTGTGTTTCCAGTTTGAGTATTTTCTGCTTTAAACCATGATTTACTGATCCAGAATCAGGGCGCTTATCAGCCAAAGTTCTCCTTAATTCCTCACTCTGAAATGAAATAGTGGTGTAAAACTATCATGGTTATTTCTATATCAGGCAAATGTTCTTTTTATTTAACCCTTTCCCTCATACCACAAATCTGCAGCAGACGACTTTTAAAACATACCTGAAAACAGTTAGGAACTCCCTTTAAATGAAAGTACAATAATTGAATAAAGTTGAAAACATGGTGACAAAAGGAGAAATTGCTTGTTTTGAGCAATTTCTTCTTTTGTTGCCATGTTTTTTAAAAATATGTCTGCTGCAGAGGCGTCAAAAAGCATCTACATGAGGGAAAGGGTTAAAATTAGACCAAAAACATCTTTGAAAATTATCAAATAGATTCAATAAGTAGTAACAACAATATCACCAAATAATTGTTTGGTTTACCTTTTCTGGGTGTAAAAGACCATCTATCTCTCTTTCTTTTTTCAAATTGTCTTCTTCCAACCTCCTCACCTTTGCCCTCATTGTTGTATTATCTTGATTCATTGAAGCAACTTGCTGAAAATGCAAAACCAGGAAATGTTTGCTGAATAAATGATATCAATTCTGTTGTGAATAAAAAACTGGTATAAAAAGCTTCAAGTAAAATATCTGACAATAAGTAATGGTTTCAGGTTTTATATGCAGAAAGTACCTTAACAAAAGAAATGCAGCTGGCCACAAAACTGATTTCATTAGTGGTGACTTACCAAAACAAAATACCCTGCTATCACCTTACCCTTTTCTGAGTACAACAAATCTGTAGCAGAAAGTATCGAAAACGTCTATGTACAAATTTAGAAAATGGCTACAAAGGAAAGTTTAACGAGAGATGTTTGTCAAACATTATGCCCCCCCCCTGAGCGCCATGTTGTCAGGAATATTAGGACAATTGAGTAAAATTTGCATGGACCAAAATGCCAGTTGATTTGTCATTTCACATTGGATGTCTTGCCAGTTTTAAGATTATGAACAATGTTCATTCACAGTTTGAGGGTGGTAGGTACAGTTCTTAATCCCATTGTGATGATGACTGATATTTGCAGATATTATGTATCCTTCAGGTCCAGGCATTGTTGAGTCATCACTCAGACAAGCTTAAAAAAGGTTTTTGTGTTCAAGAACACTGTGACCTTGACCTTTGACCCAATGACCTCAAAATAAATAGGGTTCATCTACTGGTCAGGCCCAACCTCCAAGTGAAGTTTGAGGACCATAGGTCCAGGCATTGTTGAGTTATCACTCGGACAACCTTAAAAAAAGGTTTTTGTGTTCAAGATCACTGTGACATTGACCTTTGACCTCAAAATAAATAGGGTTCATCTACTGGTCAGGCCCAACCTCCAAGTGAAGTTTGAGGACCATAGGTCCAGGCATTGTTGAGTTATCACTCGGACAAGTTTAAAAAGGGTTTTTGTATTAAAGGTCACTGTGACCTTGACCTTTGACCCAATGACCTCAAAATAAATAGGGTTCATCTACTGGTCAGGCCCAACCCCCAAGTCAAGTTTGAGGACCATAGGTCCAGGCATTGTTGAATTATCACTCGGACAAGCTTTGGTCTACAGACGGATCGACCGACAGACATGTGCAAAGCAATATACCCCTCTTTTTCGAAGGGGGCATAATAAGTAAATAAAGTTTGTGTCAATTGGTGATATTGCTCATTATAACAAATTTCTCCTTTTCCACAATATCTTCAAAGTTCTCAGCTGCAGATGTTTCAAATTGTGTTTGCAAACCAGAAAGGTTTAACAAACTCCTATTGAGAAGTCTGCCAATGTCTTCTATTGTCTCAACTATTAAGTCTACTCTTATTTTATCATATTACCTTACTTTTCCATATTTGTTTCAATTTGGAAGTCTTAAATAACATATCATAAACAAACTGTTACATTTCAAAACTATTACATATATATTTAGGAATTCAAAGAAACCTTAGATACTGTTTGTTCTGTAATAATGTTGTTGAATGTGAATCTCACTTTGTTATGGTATGCCCTCTGTGTAAAGAATTGCGTTTCAAATATATATCCCTCAAAAACTGTACAAGCATCCCAATTTAAATACATTTACATACTAATAGCAAGTACTGGCAATAGTTAGAAATATATCTATGTTTATATATTATGCCTTGATGAAACGAACAACTAAACTTAAGTTAGCTTCAAACCATAACAACACATGATGTTAGTATGTATGTAGTGTATATGGGCCGGTGGCCTTGTAATACAATACAATTGTGAATAGAATCATATATAGGTCTCATGGTCACTCTCACCATTATGTGATTCAATTTTACATTATTTAAATGCATAATCATAAATGTTTTAACCCTTTTCCAGTTGCAGACCCAATTTGACCCTCTGCAGCAAACTTTTAAGAAACATTACGGCAAAAGCAGAAATTGGTCATGATTTGCAATTTTTCCTTTTGTCACAAGGCTTTCAACTCTGTTCAATCCTTACACATTCATTTAGATTTAGATTTTCTAGACATCTTTTCAAAGTTGTGTGCTACATATTTGTTGTTTGTGGTAAAGAGTTAAATCTAAATAAATAAAAACATCCTTTGATGATGAATAAATCACAAAATAGGTGGGAAGAAAAACGAAAACAATCGTTTTCATCGAGTGATTCCAGATTTTTCCATAATATTTTAAAAGGGGTCTGAGGTAGAGACCTAAAGCATCGACCCAGTTCAGGATGGGATCAATAAAGAATATACCCCTGATAGTTCAATATTTGAAAATCAATTCTACCTTCTTATATTCCAAAATCTGGTCATAATATTCTTCTTGAGATTTATAAGCTGGGGTACCAGGAGCTGCTCTTGCTAAAACAGTAAATAAAACATGCCTGATATTATCTATAATGATAGTAAAACACAATAAGATTTTTAAAAGCATTGGAAGAAATAGAGAAATTAGTTGTTTTAATTCCCACAATAACTTAATAAATTGTACAAGGCATCAAGTGTCATATGAATAAGGGAAATGGTTAGGGAGTAGAACACTTGTCTGTTAATCCAGATGTTCCAGCTCATTAACCCTGACTCCTTTCCCAAATAGCAGACAACTTTGAAAACTTGTTGGCATAAATTGGAGTTTAATTATCAAATACAGTTGAAAACATTGTGGCAAAAGGTGTAATTGCTTGTTTTGGGCAATTTCTCAGTTTGTCACAATGCTTTCAAAAAACGTCTGCTGCAGGATCGATAGAATGTATATATATGTAGGAAAGGGTTAACCTGCTTACAGCTTATGAAAACACTGAGAAAATTCTCCTTTTGTCACAATGCTATCAACTCTATTCTAAATTCAACTTTTATTTATAGTGATTTTACAATTTTTTGCCAATATGATTTCAAAGATGTCTGCTGCAGATTTGTTGTATGCGAGAAAGAGTTAATTAACGTTCATGATTTCCCACACTTTCAAAGTGAGTACTAGGTAATCAATTAAGTAGATATTGAGATTCATTCATACAAGTTTCAGAACTTGCTTCATAATTGATGTAATTTATTTCTAATGAACTTAACAACATCAAGTGTTTGAAGGAAAATATGAGCTGAATTACAAGAAAACCATCATTATAGACTGCATAATGTATCAACCCTGATTAGCCAACGCAGTTTGTGAAGGCTTATCTGAGCTGACACATTCCATCTCAGGGTGATAAAGGTATAGAGTAATGATTCCAGAAACAGAAAATCCACAGGAGGAAAAAAGTGTGTGTCAGGGTTAGCCTGCGCAGCATGCTTAGTCTGTCTGGGTGGATACTTTACGCAGTCCAAAATGTTGGTTTTCTCGTGGAACAGCTCATATGTGTCACCTGCCAAAATGTCAGTGAATGTGCCAGACATAATAATGGATTTACAGACAATCTATATGTGTCTCTCTGTGAAGACATGCAAGGCAAAAACAGTATGTATTGATTTGAAAAATCATACTGGAATATTACATGTATATGTATACATGTTGTTTATTTGTTTTGTAATATGCCCTTAAGAATTAGTATTCGCTGTTATTCCATGCTTCTGTTAAGCCCTCCTTTAAACAGACAGCATTTGATTTCTCTGTAGCAAATAATATTTGAAAAAAATGTGACAAAAAGAGCAGTTCTACTTTCTACACTTTCATAAAACTAAACTTCAAAACCTTCTGATAATGATACTTTTGGCCTAAGATGCTTTCTAAATGTCATATCCAGTAAACAATTAGGAAAATGTACCAAAGTACATGTACTATAAAAGTATGGCATGTATGTTTCAATTTAAAAAATTCCTAAAAATGACTTACACATTGGATCACCCCCTTTTGGATGTTTTTCTGTCCCCACCATCTGCCGGAGGTAACTTGATGTACTGAGATAAGGCATGTCTTTGTCTCTGGGTCTCTTACCATTGAATGTGCTCATACCAGTACTCTCAGTACTGAAACCTACACAAAACAAAACAAGGCATGTAAATGAGAATTATTGCACATGCAATGCAATTAGACATTCTGCAGCAGACAACTTCAGAAAACAATGAGACAAATGATTGGCCACAAATGTTTTCAACTCTATTCAATATTCATCCTTTTGTTTATAGTGAGTTTCCTTATTTTGCAAAGATATTTTCAAATTATTTCGCTTCAAATTTGTTGTATGCGGGAGAAGTAAAAAGGCAATACTACATATCAGGGTTTTTTTAATTACAATGTCACCTATATTGAATTGGCAAGCCATTTCAGACTTAGAATGTTACTTCACAAGTTTTTTGACAGGTATTAGGCAGGTAGACATTAGGTACCATTATTTAACTAGCTGGGGGCTCACCAACCCGCCATATCAGAACGGACCCCATTGTCGCCACTGGGATTCAAACCTCTGACCTCCTGCTCCTGAAGAGGATGCCTTGACAACTAAGCTATATGCAAACATGCTATTTTAAAAGTCTACCTATGAGAACAGTGCAGACACATATGCACAGTCTTGGCCAAAACATTCACTGTCTATTCTGTTGACATGTCAATTCTACTTAATGTGCATCAGAGTTGCAAAATGACATCTGAACAACCTTAAGAACACAATTGTTTAATGAGTACAATTTATTTTCTGTTGGGTCACTTTGTTAAACTATAAAAACACTTGTTCTGGTTTTTCTTTTATCAATAGCTAAGGTATTCTAATGTTCCATAAAAGCACTGATATAAATTAAAGAAAGCAAATGAGGAAAAAAAAAACCTCATTTACCTTGACCAGTCTTTCTGAGTGTGTCGATCCAGAATTCACCAGCAGTTTTGTGTCTCGGACTTAGAGGTCTTTTGTTACTAGCCAATCCAACTGTTAAGAAAAGTATCTGATCATTTTAAAATTGTATTTATCTTTAAATAAAAATACAGTTTTTCCCTAGATATTGATCAATTATAATGAAAATTGTGAGAAGGAGAAATATCTCATGATGAGCATTTACTCCTTTTCTCGATTTTCATTATGAAAAGAGTGCTTCTAATTTTCCAGCTATGACAGGTTTTCAAAGCAGACAACTAAAGAAATATCAATGTTGAGCAAGTTCTCCTTTTGCCACAATGTTTTCAATAGGTGTCTGCTGCATATCTGTAACAAGAGCAGAGCGAACGCCAACGCTTGACCGTTTTTTCTAAGTAGTATTTAGTATTGACTTAGTATTAACATGCGTATTGTTCCTAGGAAAATATGTACCAAGTTTCATTGGAAAATGTTGAACTCGTTATGAGGTAAGGTTAAATGTGACGACGCAGACGATATTACAATAACCGAAAAAACAGACAAGCTAAAAATGTGTCTGCATGTGGAATAGGGTTTAACTAGTATTGAAACAAATCAGAAAGCAACAAAGTATTTCACCTGTGCGTCTGTCTTTCACTGCATTCATCCACAGTTCATGGCCAGTTCTGGTTGAGGGAGCACTCTGTGCACGTTTTATCTTTGTAACTTTCTTTGCAGAAGTTTTGTTTGTTGTTGCTGTAAAAGTCAGAGACATTTCTATGAAAACAGAGTTCTAGATAAGAGGTTGTGTAAACTGATCTCTTCCTATATCCTTTTACCCATAGGATAGAGAGCATGAAATATACACCATTATACTGTTGGTCTGGGAGAGTTCTTTACTAGTTTAAAATTAGGGACATTGACAACCCTGATGAAAGAAAGGATATCATTGCCATAAGCCAGTAGGGAATTAAAAACTTATAAAAACTTGATCTAATTATATGCACGTCATTGTGAATCACTTATAAAAGGTTCCCATAACAGAGTGTTTAGCTCTTTGAAACATACAGACAAAATTAGACGCACATGCAGCAGACAACTTTTGAAAAAGAAATGTGGCAAATGGAGAAATTGATCACAATGCGTAAGTTTTTCATTTGACACATCGTTTTCACGTTTTAATCTTTAAAAGATCAGTTAAGGAAGTTTTGAAAGCTCCCCCTTTTTTCATTCTAAACATTTCCATCATACAGATGCTTTTTGACACCTTTGCAGATGACTTTAGAAAACATTGTGACAAATGGAGAAATTGCTGATAATGAGCAATTTCTCCTTTTGCCACTAAGTTTCAACTCTTTTTATTATTAATACCTGCTTTATGATAGAACTTCCACATTTTTGACTACATGATTTCTAAGTCGTTTGCTGCACAATTGTTGGATGTGGGAAAGGGTTAAAGTGTAAATATCCAATCAATAGAATCTAAAACTAACCAGGTCTAGCTTTCTTTTTTGCTGTAGGTGCTCTGTTTCTCCCAATCTATAAACATACAAAAAACAAATAAATTAACCATTTTACAGGATATATTATTTTGAGAGCCTTCTATTTTAGAACATATCCAAGGAAAACAAAGTTTTATCTTGAAAAATTGTAGCATGATTGATTTACAGAATTGAAAACATTGTGGGAAAAGGAGAAATTACTTGACTTAAGCAATTTCTCCTATTCCTCAAATAATTACAAAGTCTGTAGTATGTATCACCCCATTGGTTTAACAGTTAACTTTATGGGGGTCATAGATAAAAGTGGACTGTAAATCGGATAATATACTTTAAATCTTGCTTTGAGAAGAAAAGATATTTGTTTACCATTTAACTGCTATGTATTGCAAAAAGAATGAGGTTTATGACATATTTTTGTGTCACGCAAATCATGAGCAGTCACAAGCGATACATAAAAATCTAAAGAAACCAATCTGCATATGGCTTTTTAGCATAAAATTGCTCCAAGATGATCAGCGGTGACACAGATTGAATATTACAGGCTTTGTCATCCCGAAACCTACATCTACATATTTAATTTCAAAGACCCAAATATCTAACTGTGTGGTGTATTCAAACTGCTGATGCTCGTATTAGTATTGCCTAGATATATACTTGTTTGCTATGAGATAAACTTGAGAATCAAAAAGAAGGGAAGTATATAAAATATCGTAATCGCTGAACAGGTTAAGCAAATTAGTGTTTGATTCTAGAGCTTTTATTGTTAGAAAGCTTTGTTTAATTTCAATACCAATTATTGCTAAGGTTCTCTATGATACTGGAATTCATTCCATTATTCTGGAATTAGAAAGAAAAGTTTATTTTGTCAAAAAAGTAATCTGTCACTATGAGTGGTAAATTATAATAAAAAAAAACCACAAATTCATCTCTTTTAAGCAACAAACACATGTTTCATGTATTATCATGATTCCAGTTTTTAATTCCAATACATTTATTTTGATCAAGATCTTAGAATGGATGTGACCTTACAGATTACTGTTTCATTGTTCTAACTATTCCAATACCAGATACCTGCCTATCCTTAGGAAAAAGGTACAAGTTGCCTTTTCTGATAATGACTGTACATCCAGATCAACATGTGCATCAAGATTTATACTGTTCCCTTAGAACTTACACCACAGTTCTTAGAAGCTTCAGTCAACTTGTGTAGAATCTGCTAAGATTGAGCTGATGTACAGGTTGATCTGTGCCTACTCTGTTCAGAAATGCCCAACTTGTGCCATTTCCCATAGACAGGCTAACAATTATACTATTTGAAAATACCTGATCTTTAATATAGATACATCATACAGAAAGTTTTCAATTTATTATTTGAAAATATTTTGAAACTCAACCTACAACCTCCCCGCTAATGTTCAATTAGTCAATATACCTACCAGTGTATCTGTTCTTTCAAAATCATCGGACTCATATTCATCCGCATAATATTTCTACAAAAGAAGAAAAACAGAATTTGCTCTGAAACTGATTTTAAATTTACTGTTTTGTACTAGAAATACGTAAACTTGCTTAACAGTAATTTGCCTTGAAAATATTTGTTAGAATTAATCATCTCTATAATATTTCAGATTTCAGTACATACAATGTCCTCTTTTTATTTAACTGTATTTTACATTTAACTTTTTTCAATATCACCAAAATGTTAGAAGGACCATAAGTGTGCCTGAAAGGAAATAATATGTCTTAACACTTAACCACATACAACAAATCTACAACAGATTTCTTAGAAAACATTTAGTCAGTTTAATATATAGAAACCCTCCATGAATTAAAGAACAGTTCTTGAATAAAGTTGAAAACAATGTGGGAAAAAAAGCAGAAAAAGATCATTTATGAGCAATTTCTTTTTTAGACACAATGTTTTCAATTTATGTCTAGTGCAGTGACATCAAAAAGAGTCTACATGTTGGAAAGAGTTAAGTGATGTGATTGATTAATGGGCGTTCTATACCGCTTTAAAAAATTCTTTATTGATATCACAGAGTTTCCTGGGTAAGTAACATGTACTATAGGTCCATTTATCCTGACACAATCCAGTCAGTTGTAATGCGTTACCCCACAATCATGAGCACCAAGGAAGGTAGTCACTACTACCATTTTTAAAGTCTTTAATACAACCTGGCTGGGGATCGAACGAGTGACCTCCCGCACCTTAGTGTATGGTCTACCACAAGACCAACGTGGTGGGGTTAAATAAAACTATGTATACAGATGGGCAAACAAACAGACAGATGATGAGGAAGGATCCCTTTATGTCTACCTTTCAAGGCAAGTGACACAAAAATGTTTGTAATTGGGTTGCAATGTCCTCGCTGCCTATTTTAGAAACAAATTGTAGCTTGACTGCTTACCAGCACAATGGTTCATTTTGAAATTTGTATCAATGAGTCCTTTCATGTGTCCTGGCTTACTTATTTCCCTTTAACTCCATATTGCAATAGTCTGTCTTGAAAGTTTTGTTTTAGTTTTATTGGGGTTTTACGCCGTTGTCAACATTATTTCAGTTATATCACCCTGACAGTTCACTTATTCATGATCCCTGGGTAAACAAGCCAGTACTAGGTTAGGTAGTCCATGCAGGTTTCTGTACTAGGAATGCGATTTTTTGTTTTGACTGTTCGCATCCTATGCAATATGTAACGCCGATATATTGAGACTATAGGTTAGGCAATGTGCCTTGTCCATGGGCACTCCTACATAACTGCTACAACTTGAGATCAAAACCTTCCAAATCCCCGATGCTAACCATTCAGCCAAAGCGGCTTCCTTTGTCTGGGACTTTTGGTAAATAGTTTCAAAAAGGTATAAAAGACCAGTAACACTCCTGAAATTGACTGTAATGATAATGATTCATGGACAATTTTCAGCTAAATATGGCTAATCTTTCCTGTAAGTAAGCTGTAATTGTAAAGAAAAAGGAACAACACTATGAAATGGTCCTTGTCACAATTTAATTTTAGTACAACTACAACTATACCTTTGTTTTTCCTGGCATTCCTTAAGTGCAGTGATTTCAGAATTTAATGTTATCCATAATAGATCGCACAAACATTGGCAACGTGTACAATCAGATGAGACAGCAAGCATCCATGAAAAAAGAATATATCCAAAATGACAGATGAACCACAGAATCTCAACTTGCTCAAGTCTGGACTTGATGAAATTTTACCGGCTTTAAACCTCGAAATTGTTCGGGCGACCTAAAATATGAAGGCAATGCAACACAAAATGCCTCTATCCAATAAATTAGATATATTTTGATGACATTCAAAAATGTTTAAGATGAGTTATGCCCTGTGACCATGTTCAAAGAAAATTGTGTATCTCGATGTAAACAAAGCAACCATGATACTTGATATAGTCTCTAGACGAATTAAATATATTCATAAACTGTTAAATAACCGTATACAATGATTTTATATTTAAGATGAAGAAACATAACATATTTTAACGTGACATAGTTGATTTATAAAATAATTATGCGTTTTATTTTTTATTGAACTATTTTGATTTGTAGATTATAAGTTTTGCAGATCACATGACCAGAACAAAATGGCGGCCGACCTAAGTTTTGGTAGGTGGGAGTTGTCCAAAACAACAATTCAAGATTTTCTCGAATACGAAACATAAATGTTTATGAAAGAACAATAGTTGCTACATCTGTCATTTATAAGTTATTTTATTCATATTTCAGGGTCGATACCTCCCTTCTATCGAGAGGTGTATGATATCGTCTGCCCAAACCAGGAGCATGTTGATCAGGATATGTTCGTTAGAATACTGGTCAAATCGAGCCTACCCAAAGCAACAGTAATGCAGGTCTGTATACAATCTATATTCCGGATATACATTTAATGAAACAAATGTAAGTTCTTAGTTTACACTTTCGCTGGTCCATGCTTGACATCGTGACATGCAAGGATGCCGAGAATTCGTACCAACGCTATTTCGTGCTATTCTCGGTGACTTCGTACCACATAATTATACAATATTTTTTACTTCTGTCACAAACTTGATTGTGTAGGAGACACTAGGGGTTAAAATGTGTGAAAATAGTTTGACAAAACTTTTATTTATCTTTAGCCTAATCTTTATTGTTATTGATCATTTCAAATCATGCCGACACTGACCTTTAAATACAGGATGAAATGGAATTTTTAATAAATCAACCTTCCATTGCTTCACATTGATAATTGTAATAATACGAGTATAGGTGCTACCTATTTCGGGTAAACATTTATTAATTGTTGTGATCAGTAAATAATTCCCCATGAACTGTAGTTCGTCCATTGCTTGCAGCAGAGTGTATGTCAAAACCCATATGGTCAATTTTTGTCATAGTTGTCAAAACCCATATGGTAAAAAAAACAGGGTAATCAAAACCCATACAATAGAAAATGCAGGGTAGTCAAAACCCATACAATGGAAAAAACAGGGTAGTCAAAACCCATATGGTTGAAAATGCAGAGTAGACTGTCAAAACCCATACAATAGCAAAAACTGTTACCACCAAATCAGAGGTCAGTACAGAGCCTTCTGCGAAACCTATGTGAGCATTCCCAATGTATAGAACGCTTGTTTTGACATCTCTTTGTATAAGCATACACTTCATAGAGAAATTTACATTAACCTTTATTACTTGTGATGAACTCCATGTTGAATTATGAAACCAGAAGACACTTGGTAACATTATATACAAACAGTATTGTATCAACTTGAAAAAATGCAAATAAAGAAAAAAACAAATGGTTCAGAGTTACAAACTGCAGTAATAGTTAGTGTAGATCTTCAATTATTGAAAGTAGTAAACAAAGGACATCTTAAGATAGTACTTACTAATAGCATAGTAACTATGATTAAGTTGATCATTAACACACTCAATAACTGTAACACATAGATAGCTTAAAAACGTACAACTTATTGTTATCATTTAAAGATATTATCAATTTAAAGCAATTATCTACTTAATTCAATTATCACCTGTGAATGAATTAATACCAATCAGTGCGGTTTTGTCTACTTTGCATTTTCAATCAGTACAGTTTAGTCTACTCTGTATTTTCAATCATATGGGTTTTGACTACCCTGCATTTTTAACCATATGGGTTTTGACTACCCTGTTTTTTTTAACCATATGGGTTTTGACTACTATGACAAAAATTGACCATATGGGTTTTGAATGTCCCCCCTTGCAGCACGATCACAAACTTTATGAGTCCTACCAACCTAAGCAAAGAAAATATAGATCATCATCAGGTTAAGCATATATTTAATTTTAAAATATGGCCAAGATTTTAAAACCTTGAAATTATGATGACAGGTACAACAAATAATCAACTTGCCCTTCATAAAGTACTTTAAATGAAACGATTCCATAATTTACGGAATTACATTAATTTTGTGATGAGTCAAACTATCCTTTCCTATCATTTCTGTCGTTTTCCTTTTGGTTATTTATTCATCATTTGCGTTACGCTAATAGAATGATGTCATATTACAGGAATTTGGATTTGTAATTTCCGGAAAATCAGAAAGTTTTTATTTGAACTCATTTTATAAATAGACGATGAGTGTTATTACACGCAAATTATCCCATATCAAATTACTTGTGCTCGTTCCTTTATCAAGTACGTATTATCATATTTAATTATTTCCTATCTAGAAGTTTTTTTGTTGCGATATTTTCTTTGCATCCAATCAAAATGTAGCAGAACCGTGACTGCATCGAAAATCCACTCGGGACACAGTTTTTGGAAAGACGGTATAGCAAATGTTGGCAAAGTTCATACACATTCCCTATTGACGGGAAACATCGCTGGCTTCTCTGTTGATTTGTTTACCCGTATGAGTATAGTTGGAACCTATTTCGGGTAAACATTTTTAATTGTTGTAATTGGTAAATCATTCTCCGTGAATTGCACTTAGCCCCTTGCTTGCAACACTATCACTAGTATCAGTGATTTGAATACTAGTGATTTGATTATAAGTTATTTACAAGTCCAAATGTCCTAAGCAAATAAACTAAAAATCATCATCGGGTTAAGCATATATATTCAACTTTAAAATATGTCCAAGACTTAAAATGCATGAAATAATGATGACAGGTACACACAAATTACTTGTATTCGTTCCTTTATCAAGTATGTATTATCATATTTCATTATTTCCTCTAGAAGCATTTTTTTCCCCGATATTTTCTTTTCATCCAATCAAAACGTAGGAGTATCGTGACTGCATTGAAAAATCCACACTGGACACAATTTTTGGATACATGGTATAGCAAAGTTCATACACATTACCTATAGACCGGAAAAAAATCGTCGGCTTTGCCTTCAAATTGTTTATCCGTATATTTTGCCTCCTGTTTAGGGGAGCGAATCATCAACAGTACAGGTGCTAAGGCTTTCATATTTTGAATAAAGTTACATCATATACCCTTCAGGCTTCTTCACATTGTATGCTGAAGATGCTGAGTGTGTTCTTCTTTTTAGGGTAACACAAATTGTTGTGGTTTTTGGTTGATTTTGAGAATTGGACTTAGCTTCTTTTTATTTGTAAGATTGACAAATTAATCTGCAATTATTTGCAAATAATGGCCCTTTTTTTTACCTAGAAACTTAGTTAAACATTTTGCATGCAACTACATTAAGAGTCGATATCCTAGTATTTACTTTATACAACCCTTCCCAACTATCACACCTATGTTGATTTTTAAGTTAAATAACTCTATCCAGCGTTTTATGCAAGCAATGGCCCTTTTTGGACTTATAAGTTCTGGTTGAAATTTTGCATGTAACTACATAGAGAGACCATATCTTAGTAACTAATCGATGCATTGCATTGAAACTTAATACAACCCTTTTCAACCATCACACCTATGTAAACAATCAAGTATGATAACTCTATCCAGCATTTTATGCGAGTTATGGTCAGAATTATATCTAGATCAAGTTCGAATATGGGTCATATTGGGTCAGAAACTTGTTCAATAAAGGAAAATATTTTTCAAACTCTGCTTGATCTAGTCCATGTTGGAATATAGGTCATATTAGGTAAACAAATATAGATCACTAGGCCAAATGATGGAAAATCTTGTTAACAATCTGGAGGTTGCATTTTGAATCTTTGTCAGAATAATTGTCTTGATGTGTTTTGCATTGCATAACATTG
Source organism: Serripes groenlandicus (assembly GCA_031761405.1). Taxonomy (NCBI): domain Eukaryota; kingdom Metazoa; phylum Mollusca; class Bivalvia; order Cardiida; family Cardiidae; genus Serripes; species Serripes groenlandicus. The sequence continues at coordinate 105,140,425 of JASEVX010000004.1, read as the reverse complement.
CATAATTCAGGTCAGCCAACTAGGGCCATCATGGCCCTCTTGTAACAATTGTGTTTAGCTCAACGTTAAAGTTTTGTTATTTTACTTTTTGTCTTTTGCACTTGCATTGATAGTCAAAGCGGGGGACGGCGAAACACGCGCAATTCTTGTGTTAACAGAATGTAACACTTTGAATTTACTTAACCCTTTGCCACATGCAGATGCAAGTTAACAACTGAATTTATTCATATAAACTCACTCCATGTTGATTTAAATATATTTAAAAGCATATATCATTTGAATACAATAGGGAAGAAAGGAGCAATGAAAAATAGATAAATACAACAATTTAAATAATGTTCAAGTTTTATTTACATGACATTGTATGCATGAACTTATATAATCAAACTTGAAAACAAATATGAGTCTAATTAACATGATCATTGTCACTTATTATAACAAAAACAAGTATAGCAGTGACTATACTATAATCAATATGTGGTACACAGAATGGTACAAAATCTCCTTTTAACCCTTTCCCTCATACGACAATTCTGCAGCAGACGACTTTGAACGTATTTTGTCAAAACATAGAAAATCTCCATAATTGAATGGATAACCTATGACAAAAAGTGGAAAACATTGTGGCAAAAGGAGAAATTGCACGTTTTGTGCAATTTCTTCTTTTGTCACTATGTTTTCAAAAAGCCGTCTGCTGCAGAGGCATCAGAAAGCGTCTATATGAGGGAAAGGGTTAAGCTAGTGCAGTGGTACAAAGTCTTTGTCATTCACATGCAGCATGTTAGACATAATAATGTAAACAGACATACATGTATTTAGAAATGTACATGTATTTGCTTTTGCTTACATGATAAATATTTTAAATCTAATAAGTTGTAGATTGCCTTTATGTAGAGTGATCAATTCACCCCCCTTCCCATAAACAGCAAATCAGACGACTTTAAAGATATCTTGACAAAATTATGGAAGCTCTTTGTAAATGAAAGTAATCATGTAATAATTGAATAGAGTTGAAAACAATGTTGTAAATGTAATCTGCTGCAGATGCATCAAAGTTTACAATTATTTACTGTATCTTTGTGTCATTGATTTTCTTGGCTAAGAAATAGTTTTTGACAGAGGGAGGAAAATAATATACATTTAGCATAAAGAAGGGAAAAAGTCAATACAAAGTATTTCCTAGAAGCCTTAAAATAGAATTGTGTATAAATTTTAATAAGAATAGGAACTAAGATCTTATCTTCTTAGGTGTCTAATTATGTCTCCCCCTGTATACAGGGGAGATATATTGTTTTTGTCCTGGGCGTCTGTCTGTCTGTCCTTCTGTCTGTCTGTCTGTCTGTCCGTCTGTCCGAAATCGTGTCCGCTCCATATCTCCAAGACGGCTTGAAGGATTTTCATGAAACTTGTGTCAGATGTTCACCTCATGAAGGCGATGTGCAGAACCCATGTCCCGACCATACAGGTTCAATGTCAAGGTCAGACTTGAAGGTCAAAGGTTTGAGCCTTAATTTCGTGTCCGCTCCATATCTCCAAAACGGCTTGAAGAATTTTCATGAAACTTGTGTCAGATGTTCACCTCACGAAGGCGATGTGCAGAACCCATGTTCCGACCATACCGGTTCAAGGTCAAGGTCAGGCTTGAAGGTCAAAGGTTTGAGCCTGTTTTTCGTGTCCGCTCCATATCTCCAAAACGGCTTGAAGGATTTTCATGAAACTTGTGTCAGATGTTCACCTCACGAAGGCAATGTGCAGAACCCATGTTCCGACCATAACGGAGTTATCTCCCCCTTGTTCAATATTTTAATTGTGAAAACTTTGTCCAGAGCAGAACTCAGAAACTACTTGAAGGAATTTATTGAAACTTGGAATATAGATAGATGGCAATGTGAAGTTGTGCACCTTGCAATAATTATGAGTTATCTCCCCCTTGTTCAATATTTTAATTGTGAACTTTGTCCAGAGCAGAACTCAGAAACTACTTGAAGGAATTTATTGAAACTTGAAACATAGATAGATGGCAATGTGAAGTTGTGCACCTTGCAATAATTATGAGTTATCTCCCCCTTGTTCAATATTTTAATAGTGTAAACTTTGTCCAGAGTAGAACTCATAAACTACTTGAAGGAATTTATTGAAACTTGGAATTTAGATAGATGGCAATGTGAAGTTGTGCACCTTGCAATAATTATGATTTATTTCCCCTTGTTCAATATTTTAATAGTGTAAACTTTCTCCAGAGCAGAACTAAGAAAGTACTTAAAGGAATTTATTGAAACTTGGAATATAGATAGATGGCAATGTGAAGTTGTGCACCTTGCAAGAATTATAACTCTGGGCTACTTCGTTGCAAAGTTATCTCCCCTTGTTCAATATTTTAATAGTCATTGACAAACTGCAATGGGGAGACATATGTTTTTTCATAAAAACAACCTTTCTAGTTTCTTATTGTTATTAAAGGAATACGCTTGGCTGATGACAACTCGCTTTGAATTGAAAAATATTGACTTAAATAACTTTATTTACTATACATTTCATTAACATACAACTAATAATCAAGATATTACTATTTAAAGATGACTATTTGTGCTGATCGGTGTGCACAGCCATTGTTTACATATCGCAATGTCTCGAGACATTCTGAAAAGAATCGTGAAGTGATTTACACACTATGTCCCAAACAAAACATAAAAGTAGAGTTGGCTAATGAACGACTGCGGTACTATAAAGAGAATACAAAGTAGACTTTTTTGTAAGAAAATTAACCCCGGAAGTTTACAAACCTAAATAAACTTCAAGTATTCAAAATGGAATTCCAAGCATTACATCATAGTGTTACTAGATCTATATAAAGTTTTATAGTAAATAGTATCCAACCATAGTAGGTGGATAGAAAACACGAACTTGACTCGTGTAATATATATCAGCCGATTAAATATATGTGTGTTAACATTTATTTATACAATAATGTCATTCGTTTATATATTTGACAGTTGTGTGTTATGATTTCACAGCTCATAAGACATAATGAATCTTCGTTTTTTGTACAACAATCAAAGGTCATAGAAACAATCAAATTTCCGGTAGTGGTCGGACGCTACTGTAATAGGATCTGTCGGCGAGTCTTTTGAGCATACATAATTCGATCCCTTCCCTACATACTCTGCAGTTGACGGTAAAGAGATTTTCCATATTAGTCATCTGCTGCAGATTTGGTGTATGTGGAAAAGGGAGAATTAAAATGGTTAATTTTGACCAAATTTCCAAAAGGATTTTTGTTGTAAAACTTTTATATTATATATTGAAGAAAAATTCTCAAACCTGCTTAAATATCCCTTTTAATTCCAAATGAAATCGTCCAATTTCTAAAATCGTTCCTTGTTTTTAGTTGAATGTATTTTACCACAATTTATTACCTCCAAATACAAGACACGGGAAAAATATGAAGAATGAGTACAGCATAGTTTTGGAGGTTTTACACAAATGAGCCACGTCACACACAAATCGCAATTCGGAGGTCATATTGTGAATTGCAAATAAGATCAAATTGCATATTTGTATGGTCGGTTTTTCGTCACTCCACACTACAATCTCTATGACAGCAAATACATGTATAAATAAAGTTGTAAACGTTGTGACAAAATGCGTAATTCACAGATTAATCGAAAATTACAAACATTGTACCGTTCTTTATTGAAAACCAATTAAATTTAAGGCCATAAAACCCAATCATATTTCCGGTAGCAATCAGACACTACTTATGATCTACCATCAAAGCACCGCTGTGGTCGGTTTTTCGTCACTCCACACTACAATCTCTATGACAGCAAATACATGTATAAATAAAGTTGTAAACGTTGTGACAAAATGCGTAATTCACAGATTAATCGAAAATTACAAACATTGTACCGTTCTTTATTGAAAACCAATTAAAGGCCATAAAACCCAATCATATTTCCGGTAGCAATCAGACACTACTTATGATCTACCATCAAAGCACCGCTGAGGCTGATCAGAAGCAGCAGTCGACTAGGGGTAATAAACAGCAAGTCAACTAATTAGGGGTAATAAAATAATTAATTGACCATCATGCAAGGCGTAAAATGTTACAGCAGTCAAAAGACGTCAATTCGTTTGAGAACATTTGATTTAGCTTTTCCTATATAATTAATTACTGCAATACTGTTACGTGTTTCACAGCCTTATGTTAAAGTACTGCACAAAACGTCAGGAATTTGATGATGATCAAATGAAAACAAGGACAGCACTGGCTGGAATCGACCATGTTCATTCCCTTGGTCGACAACAGGGAAAAGATTTATGTGGTGAAAAGATCTATAGGCAGGCATTTTCAAAACTAACTGGATAGTGGACAGTTAAGCCTAGCTGTCTATGAACATAAAAACTTCATGTGGGTGTTTGAGTTGGTGTAAAAAGTTGTTAAACATTTTCCTCTGGTATCGGCATTACAATGCAGTTATAGCATGAACAAAAATCCTCCTTAGAAATCGGGACTAGTGCGATCTCCAATTCTTGATAGACATTATTCCTTTTTATTTCCAAAAGTTCGATGACTGAATACTCTGGTTCAAAATTATATGTGATAATCTCGTCTAATTCGTACTCCATAATTATAAGAACATTTCAATACACTCTAAAACTATTAATGCAGTTTAAATTATTATAGTCAAACAGCACAAGATCAAATCTAACGCAGTTGTTACTTAATAAGACTTATTTTATCCAATAGTGGCCTTTTTGTACTGATAAATTAAACTAACGGCAATTACGTTCTCAAACATCTCTATTATCTAATTCAATAAATTAACGGCAATTAATCTAATTAATGAAATTTAAATAAACATTCAAAGCAAACTGTAATCAATTATAACACAGCTAAATTTACCGCCCCATTATGATGAATTAATAATATAAAACAAAGATACATGTATACAATATTTACACCATTAAACTTCAAAAAGTGGTCCTTCCTCATAATCGGCCTTTTTGGACCAGACATTTTGGGAAATTGGCCTTTCTTTCTGGACCTATAATCGGCCTTTTTGGACTGGCCTTTTACGCATTCGGCCTTTTTTTACCTAAACCTAAGATAAGATAGCGATCTGAAAATTTAATAATCCATACAGTGATAATCGGAAGGGTGTAACTACTAACTGACGTCACAGGACGTTGATTATAAGCAAAGATGGCAACCTGAAAACACAAACTTTAAAAGCATATATCTTGGTAGTGCAAGCTTTTAAAAAAAAGTTTCATCAAAATGATACATTACTGTAGTGCTAATTATGCATATAGTTTAATCTGAGCAAAGCGTATTCCTTTAACTACATTCCTGCATTAAAACAACATTAACCCTTTCCCACATGTAGATGCATTTTGATGCCTCTGTTGCAAATGACTTTTGAAATAATGAATGTTTTCATCAATATTCAATGATCATACTTTCATTCAGATAGTTCTTGTAGAGTTTTGTCTAGGTGTTTTCAAAGTCGTCTGTTGCAGATTTAATGTATGTTGGAAATGATTATGTGTAAGCAGGGGCGTAGCTCCCTTTAGGCACTGTAGGCACGTGTGTCTACACATTTTGTCTATAAATGCCCCAAAATGCAGCTGCGGCGATACACATTTGCGTAATGTATCGACCAGATCAGCTTGCGCTGTCCGCGCAGACTGATCCGGCTGACACTTTCCGTCTAAGGGTGGGGGGTGGATTTATAGAGTAGTGATTCCTGAAACAGAAAATTCACAGGAGGCGAAAAGTGTATCCGGTTACGCCTGTGTGGCATGCTTGTGTGGCATGCTTAGGCTGATCCGGGTCGATACTTTACGCAGAGTCCACAATGTTGATTTTCTCATGAGACGGCCTACACATTGATTATTGCCAAGCTACGCCCCCGGTAAGGTATTTTTCATGTGAGCACTTAATAAACTAGTTGATTTGTTATACTGGCCTACTGCAATGCAACATTGGTTTGCTGTTTTCTTATATATCCATTTTTAGCTTACCTGAGCCAAAGGCTCATGATGAACCTATTGTAAAAGGTCTTTGTCCGTCCATCTGTCAACATTTTGCTTCAAATTACATACTTTCCTAAACTGCTTGGCCAATTTTGATAAAATTTGACAGTGATGTTCCTTGGTTGGTCCCCTTACACAGTTGTTCAAAGAAGTGAATTCCATGGGGAACTCTGGTTGCAATAGCAACCGAAAGGAAAAACTTAGAAAATCTTCTTGATAAAAATTGAATCATAATCACACTGGAGTAACTGTTGTAGGAATACAAGTGTTCCCATCTAACATGTGATGGACAGACGATAAGGAAGTGACCCAAGGCAGGCCACACAAAATAGGTACACTGGAGTTCCAGTACATCACGATACTAGGGGTCCAAGGCCTAGCATCGCGTTGGAATCCGACATCGCGATCACCATTAGAAATTAAAGCAATCACAAGTAATATGCCTCAGCATGCCAAAACCCGATACTCGTCAATCTCCACCGTTTAACTGCATGCAATGACAAACGTTTTGAAAGTCGTCTTCTGCTTTCAAATTTATAATCAAACAAATTTCGGTTAGTTTGTATTCTTTTATTCAGTAAAATTCTAATTGTCCTGTCGTTATCGACTTTTGTTGCAGATAAATAAAAAAAAAAACAGCCTTTGAAAAAATTGTTTGAAAAGGTAAACTGGCCCTTATCAACAATGCTCCTTTCCTTACATTTTTCTCTTCTTTTCAAACTTATTTAAAAGAAAAATAATTAATTCTCAAACCACGTATTCATAGCTTCAAATGCAGATGTAGCAGACAGCATTGGAAAACATTGTGAGAAAAAGAGAAGCTGCTTGTTAGCAGCGTAATCAGTTATCAGCGATGCATCCTTTCCTTACATGTTGTTTCTACTTCAGTTGTTAAACACAAGAAAAAAGATTCATACCTTTAAAATCCTTTTTATTCAAAGTTTAATTATCCAATTTCAAACAAAATGTAGTACATGTAGTAATATCTCCTTTTGTCACAACGGTATCAAAAGAAATCTGCTGCAGATGTGTCCAAATGCGTGTGCAAATGGGTAAGGATGAAATAAAAAAAATTAAATGGGTGATTTTCATTTGTCGCGGTAGCTCAATCTATCCGGGGAACAAAAGAAAGTAGGAATATGACGTAATGTTTACCGCAATTTCACGCGCTTGTAAGAATGCCCTGGAGACATATGTTATCTTTTTACAAAAAGTGAATGGATTTTCCCAAGCTATATAAATGGGTGACTTCATTTACAAATTACTATAAATAACATAACTTCACCTATGTACAAATTACACACACTTTTAATGGACTTCGTGAATGCAATTACTTTTGACGCAATTGCAGCAGAAAGCTTTTGAAAACACTGTGAGAAAAGGATAAACACATAATGTCGGACCCGTAATTAATTCATGCATCATATACATTTTTGAAAACATTGTTAGAATAGGAGTTCATACATTATTTTACATTTATATACACTAACAAACACCCCTTTCCACCCTACAGCTATTTAACTTTTGTAAACATTTGTAAACATTGTGAGAAAAGAAGTTCATTCATTTACACTGTCATTAGTTTGTTTCTACACTAGACGGGTCGGTTGTTAAAGAAGTCAGTCAATTTACGTTGAGTCTGTGTGTTTCGGGCTTCTGATCTGACCAGGCTGAGAATGTTTCGAAGGTGCGTTACTTGTGTTGCTGTACCCCAAACGGAAGACTCTATATGGCGAAGGACATCTTCGGTACTTTGTACGAGTGTTGACATTTTCTGAGAGGGTTGGATATCTTCATCGTCGTCGTCTTCATTGTCTTCAGTGAGAATGGTGGTTTCACTTTGCTGCACGCTCTGCAGTATGTCATCATCCGTCATCTCCTGGTGTGTGGGTAGGTCATGATCAATTGTGTTCCACGTTGTATAATCGTCAGTGCTAAAGTTGTCCCCAAAAACGCGTCTTGCATCGATTGTATCTTGGTTGTCTGAGGTTTGGATTGTACGAAGTGATTGCACAGCAGCCTGTATCTCGTGTTCGTCGAAGCCGTCAAAATCGTTTTCGCTGTCTTCTTCTTCAGCTGGTACAACGTCCCCAAGGCCCTTTTTCCAACAATGTTGTATGCAGCGTTCTGTGGCGTCCTTCCAAGCTTCTGCGTAGATGTGAATTGCTTCCTTCACGTTCAACGTTTTGAGGAATTCCGTCATTGACTTCTCTGGGTTGGCGAAGACAGAGGAAACCAGACGACGTCTGTAATTTATCTTCGAAATAGCGATGATTCCCATGTCGCAGGGCTGAATCTTCGAGGTGGTTTTTTTTTTGGGAGGAAGGAAATCTTAATCTTCTTGTCTTTCGAAATAAGATCCTTCGGGTGTGCGGAACAGTTATCCAACAGTAGGATCGCCTTTGCCTCTAGCTTCTGGCTTCGGAGATGTCTGCGAACGGAGGGTACAAACTTTTTGTGGAACCAGTTATCAAATATAGATGATGTCATCCATGCGTTTTTAGAGTGGTCGTAGACAGCTGGCAGAGTGTCGGTATTAATGTGATGGAAGCATCTTGGCTTAGGGAACTTTCCAATAATCAGGGGCGGAAGCTTGTGTCTACCAGTGGCATTACAGCAGAGTAGGGCGGTTATTCTATTCTTGCACTGCTTGTAGCCTAACGTCTTCGTGCTGTCTGTTTTCTTGGCAAGTGTTCGATCAGGCAGCATCTTGAAGTACAACCCTGTCTCGTCTGCGTTATATATCTGTTCTGCAGAGTAACCACCGTCGTCAACAATTTTCTTCAATATTTCTGGATATGCCGCTGCTGCTTCTTCGTCTGCTGACCGCTGTTCACCTCTGATGCGTACTTCGGAGATTCCATGACGACCCTTAAACCCCCTTAGCCATCCGCTACTGAAATCGTCTCTGGGCTGGTCTGGGTGGAGCTGGTTGTGAAATACAGTCACCTGATCTTTGATAATAGTTCCTGACAGCGGTGTTCCCTTCAGTCTCTCCCGGTCGAACTAGGTACTGACGGCTGAGTCTAGCTGCGGGTCTTGTGCCCCACGATGGCGCTTTCTGTCTTGGCCCATGTTTTCCATTCCCGCTAATGCTGCCCTCAACTTCGTCTCGTCTTTGAGCCATCCCCTGAGCGTAGATTCGGCTAGCCCGAGGTTTCGAGCGACTGATGTCTGGGCTTCTCCACGTCGAACACGGTCAACGATGGAGATCTTCTCGACTATGGTGAATGCCTTCCTCTTCTTTGATGGCGTGGACATTGTTTTAACACTGTCGTAAATCCAAAATACACTGGTGTAAATCCAATATAATGTGTATGTTCACTTAAAGATCCAATTTAAAACAATATTTTGGGACACTATAAAATCCAACAACACTCGATATTGATTAAGATAACCAAACGATATGCTTTAACTCTGTGATATATTCTAATGAAATGGTATGATTGAACAGAATACATTTATTTATAACTAATATTAGTTTACTAAGAACTCGCTAAAAACCAAACATCTTTCATCTCTCCTATGTAAAGCTAGTTTTTTTCTTTTAATTAAATAACAATAGAAGTGTACGTTGTTTGATTGTCACACATTAATTAATGTTTGCAACGAGAACAAAGTCTTACAGAATTATTTGTCTTATTTTTTTTTATTTTTATTTTTCGAAGTTGTATTTTTTGGGGAGTTTAATTTTCAAACTAAATAAGAAAATAGGCTCTTTTTTCAAGATTGCAACGGGAGCCAAGTCACCATCGCGTTCTACTGGCAATCGCGTTGCACCCGTCCGCGAATTATCCGCGCTCCAGTGTAGTCAGTTTGTTCTCACCTCCCATCATTTTCTTTGGAGGAAAGCCTGGGAATACATCTATAAGGAAAACGAAGTATCAACAATTCATGGAATGCAAGGAAGTCATTGTAATACATTAGTGTTGTGGACTTGTACTTCTGAAAGATGTAACATGCATTGTATGAACAAATATTGAAATAGTACTTTGAATTGTACTGAAAAAGATGTTTTTGACTAACTGTTTTCAAGGTCGTCTGCTGCAGATATGTTGTATGTGGGAAAGGGATAAATAAGTTATTGTCAGTAAGATTACTTGCTCATTGCACTGTCATTATCAGGGGCTACTTGTGTCTCTTGAAACTCTCTTGTTGTAGCAGAATTGTGTGTAACATATGTTATTCCTTTTCAGTATGTTGTATGTATGTTATCAAAATATACATGTTTACGTATTTCAATAAACTTTATATTCCATGGGCTTGTATGACATTTTGTTTCTGAATAATGTTATGATAATTAAGAGAAATATCAACTTTTTGTAACACAAAATATTCAGATTTGTGTCACTATTAGTTTTACGATCAGCTATATTCTTCTTCTAATGGTTTACACTATAGTTTATCATCCCTTAATGCTTTCTAATGTTTCTAATCTAGCCTCTGTATTATCTGATATAACTCATAAGTACTATGTTCTCCGTCAAATTAAGATATAGATAGCATATATAATATATATATTTCATAAAGTAAGATGTTTAAACACAGTTATTCAGTGATTATTAGCGGTTTTATTTTAGATATATGAGTTTACTATTTTGGATATAAAATGTTTGCATTATGGTTCAATATAACGTACACTTCTTGCATTTTGCCATTCTACTTTTTAAAAGGCTTTTTCTTTAACCAAAACTTTAACCCCTCTTACCTTCTATTTACAATAAAAAGTATACTGTTTTCCTGTTATGACTTGTTAAGCTATCTGCTTTCAAAACATATGAGGGAAAAGGGATATATGTAGAAAAAGTATATTTTAGATATTATGTATTTTGTTATAGATCTGGGAAGCTGTTGACACAAAGCAAGGCTCTTTATCTAGAATTGGTTTATACAAGGCTCTAGCTCTAACTGCATTAGCTCAACAGGGAAAAACAATTAATGACAAACTACTTGAAACATTCTCAGGACAAGGTAATGTGTGCTTTCTCCCTCTGGCTATCTAACCTTCTCCTGTATGTTTATGCCTCTCAACCCTTTTCATGTACAGACGCTTTCTGATGCCCCTGCAGCAGACGACTTTTGAAAACGGAGTGACCCAAGGAGTAATTGTTCAAAATATTTTCAACTTTTTCAGTAATTATATATTCATTTATAAATTTTTCCCATGTTTTGGCCTAAATCTTTTCATGCCATCTGCTGCAAATTTGTTGTATGCAGGAAAGGCTTGATTCAGATCAGATTATAATATGGTTTGGAGAGAGAGCTGTATGGCTTTCCCATATTTGTTTTTTGCTCACCTGTGCATGAAGTGCTGGCTGAACTATTGTGCATCACTCGTCATCTGTCTGTTCTCATTTTCCTATAAACATCTACTCCTAAACTAAGTAACAAAATTCAAAACAATTTCACAGGAATGTTCCTGTGGTCGGTCTCTTTCAAAGTTGTTCAAAGAATTTAATTCCATGTAGAACTTTGGTTTCTGAGGCATCAGAAAGAAAAAAAGACGCCAAAACTTTAAAAAAAATCTTGTCCAAAAGTATTGGTCTGATTTGAAAACTGTTTTGCACAAACATTCCTCTACAAAGATTGTTAAAATTAGTCTGATCTGTTGAAAAACATGGCTGCCAAAGGTTGAGCTTGTTTTTACTTATATGTATAATATAGTGAAAACTTCAAAAATCTTTTTGTCCAAAAGAAGTGGCCCAATTTGAAAATGATTTGGTATGAATGTTCCTTGTGTGACCCTCTACCAAAATTACTCAATTTATTCTGCTCTACCAAAATTACTCAATTTATTCTGATCCGTTGATGTACATGTCCACCAAGGGGGTTGGGCTTGATTTCCTTATATATGCATTGAAAACTATTTCAGTTCTGTAACATCAGCATGAAAACCTTCTTCATTATGACTTTTAACCCCCCTTTTCCCACATACAACAAATATTATAGCAAAAGACTTTGAAAAAAAGTGGACAAAATATGAAAACTCTTTGAAATTGAAAGCATAATTCTTGGAGTGGTTAATCAAACATCTCTAGCATGCATACAATATACCATTTAAAGTGAGTAATAATAATACTTCAATGTTGTGGACTGGTACTCAATATATAATTACAGTCTTGTGAGATAATTCTTTTTAGTTCCCATATCATCGGATTATTCCTATCCAACATACAGCCAATCTGCAGTTGACAACTTTGAAAACGTGTTGGAAAAAACATGGGTAATTATCTGTAGCTGTTGGTATATTTATTGAATATTATTGAAAACATTGTGGCTCATGGAGATATTGTTTATTACCACAATGTTTTCAACTTCGTCTGCTGTAGAGGGGTCAGAAATCATCTGTATGTGGGAAAGGGTTAAGTTGATAAATCAGACAAATAAAAAAAGTCTTTGTCGCTCCTTCTCTTGTTCTCTTTTTAACGTTCTTGCTTTTTTTTATTATTTGTATTGCAGAATTACCAACGCCTTCCTTAGGAGATTTATCTGATCTTCGCTCAGCAAGTATAAAAATGAGGAGAGAAAAGTCCCCGAATACTTTGTGTTTTTCATTCTCTGAACTCGCAGAACTCGACTCAGTAAAAGTTGAATTGCTTCCAGAAAAGAAAGGCTTGATACTTAAACATGTAGAATATGAAATAACCAGTGAGGTAAGATCCACTTTATAATACTCAAACACAATTACAAGTGTCAACATTTATCTTCTTTGAAATTAACTAATGAAAATCAGCAGACTACTTTGAATACATCTAAGAAAAATGTGGAAATTCTCTAATTTAATTTAGAATCATTGAGTAGAGTTGAAAATATTGTTTCAAAAGAAGAAATAATCACTATGAGCAATTTATTACCTTTGTCACAATGGTTTCAAATTCTGTCTCAGATGTGTTAAAAGGCATCTGTAAGAAGGAAAGGGATAAATCCTAAAAATGTAATCCTTTCCCACATAAAAACACCTCTAAAGCAGGCAACTTTTGAATAAATTGTGGCAAAAAGAGAAATTGATTAAAAGGAGAAATTGATCAAAAGGAGAAATTTCTAATTTTGCCACAATGTTTTCAACTTTGTTTAGTAATTAAACCTATATTAAAGAGATGATTTATTGCCAAGACGTTTCAAAGTCATCTGCTGCAGATTTTTTGTATGAGGGAAAGGGTTAACTGATATGATGAATCTTCTGTTGTGAAAAAACATCTGAGGTAAAATGTGTTACATCTAATTATTTCTATACAGTGTGAGTTAAAAACATTGTATGAAAAAAGAAAAATCGCTTGTTGAAATAATGTTCTTATTTTCTCACAATATTTCAAAATATCTTCTGCTGCTGAGGCATCAAAAGTTTTCTATGTCATGGAAACGGTTGAAATATCTAAATAAAGTTGAATACAAAGTACATAAACTATCAGCACTCAACAGATGTTCATTGTGGTAAATTTTCAAGTGTTCTTTGAATTTAACTAATGATCTAATTCCTGATAAAACTGCATTCAAAGCAAGCATTTTATGAATCTAATTATTTTCAATTGTGAGTATCCATTTGTCAAATACTAGCCTAGATGTCCTGTTTTTGCTTCAGAGGACTTAAATTGTAATGGGAAATTAACCCTTTCCCTCATACGACAATTCTGAAGCAGACGACTTTGAACATGTTTTGTAAAAAAATAGAAAATCTCTATAATTGAATGGATAACCTATGATTAAAAGTGGAAAACCTTTGGCTGATGGTGTTTACTCCCAAGACGTTAACCCTTTCCCTCATACCACAATTATGCAGCAGACGACTTTGAACATATTTTGTCAAAACTTAGAAAAGCTCTACAATAGGATAACCTATGAATAAAAGTGGAAAACATTTGGTAAAAGGAGAAATTGCTTGTATTGAGCAATTTCTTCTTTTGTCACTATGTTTTTCAAAAAGGCGTCAGACAGCGTCTATATATGGGAAAGGGTTAAGAAATGGGAGGATGAAGACTGATGACCTACAACACACATGTAGTTCTTCAGTGAGATTTAAAATAGGTTATCTGTTTGTTTGCACCAAGTTCATGAAAATTGTTAAAATTAAATTGAATGCAGACTTTGTCTCTTAGGCTTAACCTTGGGCCAGATACTCAATTTTAATCCCTAATTCAGATACACGGTTGCAACTGCACCTGACAATCTTTGAATATTTTGTGGCAAAAGGACAAAAATTGTTCATATTTATATTTTTGTCTATCAAGATTTTACATATTTTTGCCTGGATGCATTTATAGATGTCTGTTGCTAAAATATTGTATGTGGAAACATTTCATGTCATCTGCTTTGAAAATATTCTCTTCTGGAATATTGGAAGTGTGTAAATTTTAAACACCTCGAAAACATTGTCAGAAAAAAACAAAATTGTCTCTAAGAGGTTCTCACAAAGTTTTCAAATTTTCTTCTGCTTAAGAGATGTAAAAAGTTGTCAATATCAAGGAAAGGGTTTTAAATGTAACCACTTCAGTTTGCACAGATAACATAAGTCTGTTTATATGTTATCTAGTAATCGTTTAATTGACACACTACATGGGGTTCATTTGGTATGGTATGATTCATAATTGAGCTTGTCCTTATTATCAACATCCTTCAGAGGTTTTAAATGTAATGACTGCTTATAAAAATAAAAATGAACTTATATCAGAATGTATATTGATAATAATAATTCTCTGGATACTTTTATGACTAGATAGCTAACAGCAAAATCCCTGATCAGTATGCATAGCATATATGCATAGCATTCTTCACTGCTTTTAGCTCATCTGAGCACAAAGTGCTCAAGGTGAGCTTTTGGGATCACTCACCGTCTGTCGTCCGTCGTCGTTGTCATCTGTCTGTTCACATTTTCCTACAAACAACTAAGTACTGGCCTGATTTGGAAATAATATGGCACAAATGTTCCTTGGATGACCCTCTTTCAAGATTGTTTAAATTATTCTGATCTGTTTAAAAACGTGTCCGCCAGGGGGAGGAGCTTGTTTTCCTTAAAAAAATCTTCTTGTCCAAAAATACGGGCACAATAATTTTGCACAAATGTTTCTTTGGTAAATCTCTTTTTTTCAAATTATTCAGATCCGTTGAAAAACATGGCCGCCAGGGGGCGATCTTGTTTTTATACGACCGTTTTTTAAAAACGGTACGTATTATGGTATGGTCATGTCCCTCCCTCCCTCCGTCCGTCCGTCCCTCCGTCCGGGTTTTCCGCACTTTTTTCTTACATACTTTGAAATATTGAGCTGAAATTTTGTATAAGGCTTTGTAGTGATGTGTCACAGATCAAGTTCATATTTCCTGGGATTTCGTCAATATTTGAATGAGTTGTGCCCCTTTTTGGACTTAGAATATTTGTTTTCCGCACTTTTTTTCTACATGCTTTGATGTATTGAGCTGAAATTATGTATATGGCTTTGTAATCAAGTGTCACAGATCAAGTTCACATTTCCTCGAATTTCGTCAATTTTCGAATGAGTTATTCCCCTTTTTGGACTTAGAATATTGGTTTTCCGCACTTTTTTCCTACATACTTTGAGCTATTGACCTGACATTTTGTATATGGCTTTGTAATCATGTGTCACAGATCAAGTTCACATTTCCTCGGATTTCGTCAATTTTTGAATGAGTTATGCCCCTTTTTGGACTTAGAATATTTGTCAATTTCTGCATGAGTTATGCATTTTTCATAGTTTCCCATTATTCTTTAACAACTTATTCCTGAACGACTTTATTAACCTTTTACAAACAAACAATATATCAAAACAAAGAGGAAACTTACAAAGAAGTTCCTGACGGGCGTATTATGTACCGTTTGCGTTACTCTTGTTCTTATATGTGTTTAGTGGAAACTTAAAAAATCTTCTTATCCAAAAGTATTGGCCTGATTTAAAAAACATTTTTTTCATAAATATTTTTGGGTGATCCTCTTCCAAAAATATTGAAATTATTAGGATCCATTGAATAAATTTGATTACAAGGGAGCGTTGCTTGTATGTTTATATATAGGCTTGATTTTAAATAATTTGGCACACATGTTACTTGGGTGACCCTCTACCAAAATTGTTTAAATTATAACAATCCATTGATAAATATAACCAAAAGGAGGCATTGCTTGTTTTCCTTGTATGCATATTGTAAGAACATTACAAAACTGTAATTTTTCTATTTAATCAGGTGAGTGATTTAGGACCATCATGGTCCTCTTTTAATGTTTTTTAATGTCTTTTAATGTTTGTTTGTATAGTGTTTATGCCACTTTCAACAACTTTTCAGTTATATCACAGCATTTCCTGGATAATTTATCAGTACCACGGGTCCATTTGTACTGACATCAGCGAGTCAGTGGTAATGCTACAACCCAACCCTGAGCGCCATGGAGGGAGAGCCATTACTTCAATTTTTATAGTTTATGGTTTGACCCGGTTGGGGATCGAACCTGAAACCTCCAACTATTGTGGCGGATGCTCTACCATTACACCACCAAGGCAGTGAGTCCTGAATGTAGTTCTTTCCATGGTGTGACGCAATTAATTATTAGATGGGAATTCATCTTTTGCAGTACAATTCAGAGTACTATTTCAATATTTGTTCATACAATGCATGTTACATCTTTCAGAAGTACAAGTCCACAACACTAAGGCGTTACAATGACTTCCTTGCATTCCATGAATTGTTGATACTTCGATTTCCTTATAGATGTATTCCCAGGCTTCCTCCAAAGAAAATGATGGGAGGTGAGAACAAACTGACTACCATTTTTGTGTGGCCTGCCTTGGGTCACTTCCCTATCATCTGTTCATCACATGTTAGATGGGAACACTTGTATTCCTACATCAGTTACTCCAGTGTGATTATAATTCATTTTGACTGTTTCAGTCTTATCCTGATACAGTTAGTAGAACTTTTGAAAATAATGTTAGAAAAAGAATTACTTGCTTGAACATGCCATTTGTTTTCCACACTGATTTCCATTCTTTTTCAAAGTTATTTTAGAAGTACAATTGCTGCTCCTTAGCACTAAAGCAAAGGCTTAGCCTATTTCAAGTAGAAAGCAGTTCATCTCACCCTAAGTGATTTGATAAACAATAAGTCATAAGACTGGAGGTTTCAAGCCTGCAAGTTGTATAACAAATCTGCAGCAGACAACTTTGAAAACATGAAATCAGTTATGGAAAATGCTCGCAAATAAAGGTATAATGATTAGATAAAGGAGGAAACACTTTGACAAAGAAGAATTTGCTCATTATGTGTGATTTGTTCTTTTATCACATTGCTTTGACGAGTCATATACTACAGGTGTGCTTAAATGTTTTAACCTGTGCGGAAGGGTTAATTGTAAATGTAAAAATGTTCAAACTTACAGTTATATTGTTTTTTTCTCCATTTTCAGCAAACAGAGAGTTCATAGAGCAGAGACGGAAAGCATTACGGAGATATTTGACACTTATAGCTAGACATCCATTAATGCATGATGATAAACTTGTACAGTTCTTTCTTTCATTCTCAGGCTCTGTAAGTAGAAATCTTACTCCTTCTGCTTTAAACCGCCTGGGTTCGACTCCCTGCAGGGTCATGCCAAAGACATTAAAAATGGTAGTAATGCCTTCCTTATTGCTCAGGGTTGCGGCATTTATATAACAACTGACTGGCTGGTGTCAGAAAAAATGGACCAGTCGGTACTAGTAACTTACCCCAGAAACACCGTGATATTACCTCAAAAATTGTTAAAAGCGGCATAAAACACCAATCAATCAATGAACCTTCTGCTTTAATCAGTGCTATGCTGTTTGGTCATGTGTTGATATATACATGATATTTTAAACGATTTTGTATTTGTGAAAAGAAAAAAGATAGTTTTTGAGAATCTTATCAATTGATATAATTGATTTCCTTAAATAGCAAATCTGGATGTGATGAATTTATGATCTTTTATGAAGTGGATTTCCAATTTTTTTTTACAAATTGTAAAAATGAATTATACCGACATGTGCTTATTGATACTTTCCCCCATACAAGCCATCAGATGACTTTGAAAACGTTTATGCAATGAAATTAACATTCTCTATAAATGAAAGAATAATTATTGTAAAGAGTTGAACATTTTTTGTAAAAGGTATCTGCTGCAAATGCCTCAAAATGGGTTTTCATTAGGGAAAGGTTAAGTTATGATCTCAATTTTAAGAACATTAACCCTTTCCCACATAAAAACGCTTTCTGATGCCTTTGAAGCAGACCTCTTTTGAAATAATTGTGGCAAAAAGGAGAAATTGCTCGTGATGAGCAATTTCTCCATTTACCACAATGATTTCAACTCTATTCAATAATTAGCCTATCATTTATAGAGATTTTCAATATTTTGAACTTGATAATTTCAAAGTCATCTGCTTCAGAATTATTGTATTTGGGAAAAAGTCAACTGAGTTGATATGTGATTGTGTGTCATCAATGATTTGAATGTAATCTTTATACTCATTATAGGATGTGCAGCATAAAATTAAAGAAACATTCCGTGGTATACCCGATGAATTCATGACCAGTAACTTGGCGAACAAAGCAAAGGTATATCCAAATAATTGATGCCTATCCCTTGAGATTATTTAACCATTTCCCATTTACAGACATAAATTGATCCAACTGCAGTAGACAGCTTTTTCCATATTTTTGCCTAGACTATTCCAAAGGTGTTTGCTGCAGATTTGTAGTATGTGGGATATGGTTGAGAACTGAATTTTAATTCCATTCAACTATGCAGGAACATAAGGCCTTTTATAGTGTTAACTCTGATTGGAATCTATATCCTATTTGTCCTTTTGATAACTTGACTTCATCTAAACAGTAATTAAAAGAGTCATGAACTCAAAAATGATCTTTCTAAAGCATACTTTTGCCTATTATCCAACTTTTTATAAAATGCACACCTGAGTTATATTTATGGTGAATGTTAATGTATCATTATATCTAACAAAATAATACGAATGCTTTAGTGACTTGACTGTTCTACAATTTGTTGGCTTGTTGATCAAGTGATAATTTCTCTTTTATTTTTATTTTGCAGGATTTAGTTCCCATGGATACTCAAACCCAAATTGCCAACAGTAAAGAACACATAAATATGTTGTATAAAAGTATGTGTAAGATAAAAGATGTAACAGAGAGAATGGTCCTTCGCTCAACTAGTTATGCCTGTGATATGGTCCAATTCGGCAGGGAACTTAGGTAGACAAGTTATCAGCTTAAATGTTTAAATTCAGGATATCTTCTTAGTCACCTGCTTTGTAACATCTCAAAACATTACTGGAAGATCTTGAAATGTAGAAGTTTGTGTGTATACAGAGTTGAAAAAAGAGAAAAATTTGTTTTGAGAACCATCTCTTTTTTTTTATATGCATGTCTTCAGCAAATTGTATTATTCCTTTCCTACATACAGATGCTTTCTGACTCCTCTGTAGCAGATGACTTTTGAAAAACATATTAAAAAAAAGTTTGATTTTAACCTAGAGTTGAAAACTAACTATGTGTTCATTAGGAAGAAATTGTCATCTATCCATCCATCCATTTGGTCTGTCCTTTCTTCCAAAGCCGAATCTGAAACATGGTGAAAGGAATTTGATTAAGACTTTATAATTTGACAGTGCAATGGGAAATGACAGCACATCTGTGTCCTCCTGGGCCACAGGCAGTAACAGTACCTGGGCTAATCTTAAACGAGGATTCAAACATTTATCTGTGGAATATGCAGCTCTAGGGGATAAAGCATCTCAGGAGGTAAGGTAGAAACGCCGTAAACAGCTTCTCTCATTTCTTTAACCCATAACTTCACATGACGTTTCAAAGGTCGTCTGCTTTACAATCATCAGGCGAACAATTTCAACAATCTAGCAAACTGAAAGATTTATGTTGATAAAGAGTTGAAAATATTGCAATAAAAGGTGAAATTGCTTGTTTTGAGCAATTTCACCTTTTATTGCAATGTTTTCAACAGTCATGTTTAATGGCAGGTGTCAAATGTCGTCTGTGTTAAGTAATGGGTTAATAGGTTTATGTCTTTTTGTATTGGGGATACTTTCACAATTGATCATGAATTTTCAGCCATTGTATCATATGGAACTTAATGTAACATAAAGCTCTTGTGAAATGACTTCTTTAGCTCTTTTTTTTTAAGTCAAGCTAGACATTTTAAGCATTCACATTGAAATGTGAGTTATGTAAAGGTCAATTGAAATTGAAAGATTTTCTTATAGCTTATATCACTTAAAATCATCATAATGAGACGTTTTTTAAAAGATGGGACCACAAACTTACAATGTATTACATTAATTCTGTCCATATTTGAAATGAGAAATCTTGGATATATTTTGTGTTTAGATTTATCTTTTCTTGCACTTTAACCCTTTCCCTCATACGGCAATTCTGCAGCAGACAACTTTGAACGTATTTTGTCAAAAAATAGAAAATCTCTATAATTGAATGGATAACCTATGACAAAAAGTGGAAAACATTGTGGCAAAAGGAGAAATTGCATGTTTTTGTGCAATTTCTTCTTTTGTCAATATGTTTTCAAAAAGCTGTCTGCTGCAGAAGCGTCAGAAAGCGTCTATATGAAGGAAAGGGTTATAATCTAGTGCAGTGAAATATTTAGTACTGACTCTTTTACACAGGCAAGCGAGGAAGAAGAATCAGTGGTTGAACAAGTATCCATCCTATTAGATCTTATTACAGCATATAAGGTAATAATTATCATGCAGAAGTAATGTGCAGCAGACAACTTTTGAAAACATTGTGACAAAAAGGAGAAATTGCTCAAACCATGCAATTTCTCCTTTTCCCACAATGTTTTCATCTTTTGTGATCACTCACCGTCCAGCGTCGTCTGTTAACAATTTCCTACAAATGACTTCTCCTATTAAACCAATTGACTGATTTCAAAATAACTTTACAGGAATGTTCCTTAGGTGGTCCTTTTGTAAAATTGTTCAAAGAATTTAATTCCAAGAAGAACTTTGGTTGCTGCGGCATCAGAAAAGGGGAAAATCGCCCGATTTGAAAATTAATTTGCACAAATGTTCCTTGGGGGACCCTCTACCAAGATTGTTCAAATTATTTTGATCCGTTGAAAAACATGGCCGTCAGGGGGAAGGGCTTGTTTTCCTTATACATGCATTGTAAAAAAATTAAAAATCTTCTTGTCCAAAAGTACCTGCCTGATTTAAAAAATAATTTAGCACAAATGTTCCTTGGGTGATCCTCTACCAAGATTGTTGAAACTTAACTATTCCGATCTGATGAAAAACATGCCCGCCAGAGGGCGGGGCTTGTTTTCCTTATATGTTATATATTGAAAACTTATAAAAAATTCTTGTACTAAATCACTGGCCAGCTTTGAAAATAATTTGGCACAAATGTTCCTTGTGTGACCCTCTGCCAAGGTTTTTCAATATATTCTATATAATTCATTTAATGTATTACAATGCAATATAACAAAAATAACATTTCAACCAGCTTCACTAGTGTATGGATATTTAGAAATATTATATAGATTATTGTAATTTTTAAATCAGTTTTATTTTAGACATTATGGTCTACATATCTCAATGAAGATAAGTGATACTCAGCAGGTAAATGAAATCCTTTATTTAAATTTCCGAAGTTTTGATAAGTCTGTAGATCAACCCATCCTTGTTACAATATTATTTGTCCCCCAACATTTTACTGTGGGGAGGACTATAGGTTTGTGTGATGTCCGTTCTTACATCCTTCCATCTGTCGTTCTGCCCATCCTTGTCTGGGCCCTATCTCCTGTACCATTTCACTTTCAGTTAGAAAATATGGTATTCACAAGTGACTTGGGAAGATGCAGTGTCACATACAAAATTGGGTCTCAGTCCCTCTGACCTTGACATTTGCTTCTTACCTCATTTAAAGAAAAATCTTGCCCATCCTTGTCCAGGCCATTCTTTTAAAATTACAGTTTGTCATGTACCAAATCTTACTCCGATTTTGAGCTCTGACCCTATTTAAAGAAATTGTCCAGGCCATATCTCCTATGTTTTCACCCCTGGAGTCAACAAATTTGGTCTTTGTAAGAGAATGTATTACGTTTCCAAAATAAGGTCACTGTGCCCTTGATCTCTGAGTTTGACTCTATTTAAAGAAAAAGCTTATTCAGACCATATATCCTATGTCATCACATCCTGAGTTACCAAAATTAATTTTAAGATGCATCTTTGAAAGAAGCTGTGGTCACTATGACCTTGACCTTTTACCTCATTTGAAGAAAAAGTTTGTCTGGGTCATACCTACTATATTATCACATAAGGAGTTACATGTACCATATTCTCTCTGAAGATGCATCTTGGGAAGAAAGTGTGTTGCATAACAATATTTGGTCACTGTGTCCTTGACCTCATTAAAGAAAAGCTTATCCAAGCCATATCTCTTATGTTACCTTAACATGGATGACCAAATTTGGTCTGAAGATGCTTTATGGGAAGAGTGTGTGTTGCATAACTTAATTAAGTGACTTTGATCTGAACCTTTGACCTCAGAGTCAATATGGAGAAATAACTAGTAATCTGCCATGGTTGAGTGATTAGCATCTGGGATTTCGAACCAGGCCTCTTAGGTTAGATCCCCTGTCATTGTGGAGTGCCCTTAGGCAAGGAACATTTTCTAGCATTGTACTGGTTTGTTTACGAAGGGATAATGAATAAGTGAATTGTTGCCATGATTTAACTAAAATAATGTAAAAGACGGTGTAAAACCATTAAACAAAATATCCTGTCCAGGCCATATCCACTATGCTATTGTTCTTACGGACCTTGAACCCTGGAGGGGTGACTATGGATTGTCTACATGTCTTTTTCTTTTTTAACAGGATTTATGTGAAAGACATGAAAAAGGTGTTTTGCAAGATCATCAAAGAGCCGTCCAAAAGATGGGCCAGTACAAGAAGAAAAAAATGTCAGCTACTGTACAAAGTTCAGAGGTGAAATAGTAACTTTATCTTATTTTTCTTATTATAACTCAATTACACAGAAAGAAAAGAAATTGATCTTTAATTCAGGATTCACAATTTTTATTTGGGGGTCTGTAAACCTATGACAAAAGTGTTTGAAAGCCGTGTCATCCGTCTTCTTTCTGAGTACTATAAATAAATTATGAAAAAGCAGTCAGCTGTACAAACTAATGTTATATGTGGGACTTCATATAGATGAAAACATAGTTTAATTCCTAAAGATCAAACAAATCTTTCTTTATTATGGTTTGCAATAAGGAAAAGGTATCATAGTGTTCTCAATACGAGTAAGAGGTTTGTTTCTATGTTACTCAACCCCTTTGAAGTCATCTTTAACTTCTGCTGTACACAGTTGTGACACAAATGTTTGGCTATTTCCATTTTTACTAGTTCTACAATGTAAGAATCGCCAGCAATAGATCTGAGGATGTTTTCTGTTGCATCTACATCTTAAAAGGGCAACTTCCTTTTGCCCTAATGTTTTCGATTATATTCAAGGGTTAATCTTTAATTTAAAGATTTCCATATTTATGCATAGACATTTCATATTTGTCAGCAGATTTGTTGTATGTGGGAAAGTGTTTGTTACTTTGAATGCCTAGCAAGATCTATATTTTCATCTTGAGCAACTCCATTAAATAATTATACTTTCATCTAAATGAGTTTGCATAGTTTACCAACCTGTTTTCAAATTTGACTGCTGCAGATATTTGTATGTGGGAAATGGTTACTTTAAAACGTGAGTGATGAATCCGCTGTGACCAAGAGGTTAGCATCTGAGATTTGGAACTGGGCGATCCAGATTCATTCTCAAATCGCGGCGCGACGGTCATAGTGGAGTACCCGTGTGAAGGTACATTTCCTAGCCTAGTACTGGTTTGTTTACACAGGGATCATGAATAAGTGATTTGTTGCTAGATATAAGTGAAATAATGTTGAAAAAAGCGTAAACCCCCAATAAGACAAGTACATGAATGACTTCACATTAATTTCTTATCAAATACTACTCATCACAGTTTATTTTAATCTTAAATGGAATTTCAGGGGCATAGCTAGGGTATACGTAGTGTGTATGCAATTTTTTTTAGGGGGGTTCCAGGATTTTTTTTCTCCTCTATATCGTCTTTGGTGACTTCTGGGAGCATTTCAGCAAAATATGACTGATCTTGATGGTGGAATAAACGTATTTTCTAGGAAATTTTGAGATAGTAAAATGTGTTGCATTTGTCATTTTTCTTCAAATCTATCAAGTCAGATCGGTTGTAAATTTTTTATTGCAGATTTGAACTTTTTATAAAACATTTGAGTACTGGAGACAATTTGTACGCAGCTGCGTATTTTGCATTCAGTCAGCTATGCGCCTGAATTTTACATTGCTCAGTTATTTAATGTAATAAAAAAAACTCTCCTGTTTTCCCTAAATATGTTTAACTGTATCCCTATATTGAGAATCTTTTCATCAGTTGCTAGCATCAATGTGTTATAGTGAAACAGCTAGGCGTAGACTTAACAATTTATCAGGTTTCATTGAATTGAAACCTTCTCATGGAAATGGTGATGTCTTGTTCTGGCTGTTAGTTGGTAGTTACTTAGGGGTAATTTTGGTTATTGGTCAAGGACACTGTTTCTAAAAGTAGATCACATTTGTCATGTCTACTGTAGAAAACCTGTTTTTTTCTGGCTATGTCATGCTTCTTGATTAACCTTTCCCACATACAACGAATCTGCAGTAGATGTAGTAGTAAACATCTTAAAAAAAGCTTGAAAATCTCTGTAAATGAAATTTTTATAATTGCGAAGAGTTGTTAACAATGTGGCAAAAGGAGAAATTGCTTATCATGAGCAATTTCTCATTTTGTCTCATTGTTTTCAAGTCTTCAGCATCAGACGCGCTAAGCTTCATCTGCATGAGGGAAAGGGATGAAGAATTATTGTTGTTTTCAGGTTGGCACTGTAGAACAGCTAGAACAGAAAATTTTAGAACAGGAAGGAGAGATAGCGAACATGGAGAACAGAAACTATTACAGTCTTTATTGTCTGCAAATGGAAACACAGCTCATACACGCAAACTTGGACATTTTATATGATATTCTCGCCGCTATGGCTTCAGTGCAATCAAAATCACATTCAGCTGTAAGTATACATTTAATACTTACACAGGTGGAGGCACATTTTTACACATATGCAGCTGATAAAGTTGCAAATATTGCGGCAAAAGGAGAAATTGCTTAAAATGAGCAATTGATGCTTTTCTTTTTTAACATGATTTTCTTCGTTTTTCAATATTAACACTTTGTTACTCTCATTATAGAAATGTTCCATATCTTTGCCTAGATTTAAAATCATCTGCTGCAGATTCACTATATAGGAGCAAGGGTAAACCATTTACCTGTTATGATATTTCAAAAGCCATCTGCTTGAATAACATCTCATGAAAAAATAATAGAAGGAAAATTGGAAATACAATTTTAACACAAAATTGAAAGCATTGATGGAAAAAGATATTTCTCATTTTGTGTCAAAGGAACAGCAGTTAAGAAAAGATTGTGTACGTGGTAGTGGCATATTATAGTTTTGACAGGTGTTGCTATTACTGTTAACAAAACAAGCAATTTCTCCTTTTGCCACAATGTTTTCCTCTTTTAGTCATAGATTATCCATTCAATTATAGAGATTTTCCTTTTTTTGACAAAATATGTTCAAAGTCGTCTGCTGCAGAATTGTCGTATGAGGGAAAGGGTTATGCAGTTTTACTATTTTATTGGGCTCTCAATCCCACTAGCTGCAGTCATGGTCGAGTGCTTTTGAACTTGGCATGTTTTCCAACCTAGTACTGGTTAGTTAACCAGGGGTCATGAATATGTGTTCTGTTGTGTTGTTGAAATACTGTGGAAAGGACATAACCACATTAGTAGATAGCAGTGTGGTATTTGGGACTGGGCATTCCAAGTCTGATACCTGCTTGTCATAGTGATGGTGGAGTGCCTTTGAACAAGTCACATTTCCAAACCAACTAGTGCTTAGTAACTCAGGTTTCACTATTTGATTGGACTTCCAATGATATACAGTTAAACTTTTCTTAAGCAGCCATCCTTTTGAGATTCAAACTGTGGCTGCTTATTGCAAGTTAAATAAAGAAGAAAATGATGTTTTTGTTAATCTTTAATTGGCTGTTCAATACAGTTGACTGCTAAATAGAGGTGATGGCTAACACAGGTTTTACTGTATATCTGGAATTGTGATGAAAACTGTGTTAAACCCCGACACTAATGTTCTTTTCATTGCTTTCTTTTTCAGTTAAGTAGTGTATGGGAATCTATCCAAAACCGTGTAGGGACAATAAAGAGTGATAGCATGTCTCCTAATCGTAAATCAGGCAACTACAACTCCGCCAACAGTCCTATAACAGTATAGCTCTGACCCATTCCAGTTAATAAGACTTTGTTTCTCTCACAACAATGGTTAACTTGCTTTTCTGTAATTGCAACAAATACAAATTCATAATTCTGTATTATCTGGCGAAATGGGAATATGAATCAGTGCCTGGCGCACCACTAGGCTGTCCAAGTCATTTAATTTCACAATGAATCGGGTCCATATGTCAGGATATATATTTCTTCACACAAATCAAAGACATAAACGTACTGGGACATTCGCCTTGACAACTATGATTGATTCATTTAAAGGTTATTTTGGCATGATTAAAGTGGAAAACATTGTGGCAAATGGAGAAATTGCTTGTTTTGAGCAATTTCTTCTTTTGTCACTATGTTTTCACATTTAAGTTTTTCCATTAAGTTCATGTCCTTTAGAACTTAAAAGGTTTTTAGCTGAGTATTATTTAGTATTATGCAACAAACTGAAAGACGAGGGGATTACCTGTAATTTTTTAATGCCTTTGTTTGAGCAATTCATCTTTTTTCCTCATTGTTTATCAAACATCATCAACTTCACAGGAACCAGAGGTTGTCTGTATAAGGTTAAGGAATAAGTTCATTTTCTCTTTGGATGGGCATAAAGTTATTGTTAACATTAAACCCTTTTCAACAGAGTTGAAAACATTTACGGCAAAGGAAAGAATTGCTTGCCTGCTGCAGATACATCTACATGTGAGCAAGGGTTAAGGGTAAAAAGTCATACAGCAATATTTGAACAGAAAAGACCATGATTAGAATGTGGATAAATTTAACATGTTGAGAAACCTTAGTTGTTGCAGTGCTGAAAAGTGAGTTTTACAGTGCTGTACAGTTATATTTTTGTTTTATGTATATCATGCCAAGTTTTGAATGCATTTTTTTTCCCTGTCTCTAAGAATGACCTACACTATACACATGGCTTCTGAAAAGCAAGGAGCCAGTAAAGAGCTTATTAATTATATGTTTGTTTGTTCTATCATCTTGCCATGTTTCCCTATGCTAAACACTTTTCCTGAAATATACAACTTCTGAGGCCTTTTGCAGCAAACAAACATGAAAACTTTGTCAAAAAGACAAATTTCTGCTTTCTGACAATATTTCTTATTCTATCAAAATATTTTATTGTATCAGATTTTTTAAAATCAGACAACACAAATTGATAAATTTCATTTATATATTTATAATATTCCATCTTTTTCTAGACTATGTTCAATGTAAAGAACTCTTCAAGTTGTTATATCTCATATTTGGTTAATCCCAACTTTATTGTGCCCTGTAAGGGTTACATGTAGGGATTATTTCACCAATGTCTGTCCATTTGTCCATTATGTCTTTACTTTGGTCATACTTATTGATATTGGCAGGACGCTTTTGTTGAACACTTTATTTGTCTGTGTGTAAATGTATATAACAACTTTATTTGTAAATACATAATTCGAGGACTTGGCGTGAAACGGTTGTAACTGAAATTGGTATTTTTTTACCAAGGTTAATCACCTAGCCATTAAGTCTTTTATAAGCATTAAATCATTTTTCTTGGTAAACAATGGAAATTTAGGTGCCATTGCTCGTTCTGAGCAATGGCACCTAAATTTGCATTTTTTACAAAGGGGTCAAAATTGCCCCTAAACCAGGGTTTTCAAAATAGGTTTTTAGTTACAACCCTTTCACGCCAAGCCCTAGATATTATAATAGGATTGTTTCATGGAAATATATGCAATTGTAAGAATAATTTAACATATTTTTTACTGTTACCTGTAATGTCAATGTTAGATATTTTGAGTTGTTGGATTTATGTTTAATGTTTTATGTTCAAAACATTGTTTGTTTCTATCTACTATATTTGTTGAGGCATTGTATTGTGTACAGCTTAAATTGTATAGTTTTTGTTTACCTTGATTTAATTTTATTAGCAATGCCTTTGACTGTATTCAAGTTTTTAAATTTTAAGAGTTGACTGTTTTGAAAAAGGCTTAAGATTAACCCTTTCCAACACAGAACCAACCTGCAGCACATCACTTTAAAGACATCTAGGCAAAACCATGGTAAAAGGTCTTAATATTGAAGTATGATCTTTGTATCAAGTTGTAAACATTGTGACAAAAACAAATTGCTCGTTATGAACCATTTTTCTTTTACAAAATGTTTTCAAAATTAGAATGCGTCAGAAACATAAATATGTCTGCATGTGGGGAAGGGTTGATTTCTCATTTCTTTCTTAGTGTTGAGGTTCTAGAAAATTAGGGTTCGTCTGGAACTGTTTGTTCTATTGTACACATATTTGGGACCCTTCATGTATAATTTCTATACACACTTTTAATATTACACGGTATTATAAATGCACAAGTACTTCATCTTTAATGTCCGTCCACTCGATATTTAGTCAAGAATTTTGAAGGATAACTCATAAATCTATTAATTATCTAACCATTTCCAAGATAAAGTCGAGTTAACCCTTTCCCTCATACGACAATTCTGCAGCAGACGACTTTGAACATATTTTGTCAAAACATAGAAAATCTCCATAGTTGAATGGATAACCTATGACAAAAAGTGGAAAACATTGTGGCAAAAGGAGAAATTGCACGTTTTGTGCAATTTCTTCTTTTGTCACTATGTTTTCAAAAAGCCGTCTGCTGCAGAGGCGTCAGAAAGCGTCTATATGAGGGAAAGGGTTAAGATGCCTCTGATGCAGAAAACTGTTGAAAAAAAGGAAATTGCTCAAAACAAATGATTCCTCCACATTCCATAATGTTTTCAACTCTATCCATTTTTTTATTTCTACTTTTCCGCACATTACACTTTTTCTACAGATTTTTTGAGAGTAGATGACTAAAAAGAATATTAACCAGGAGAAAGGTTAGTCAGAAACTCATTTCAATTCAACAGTATCAAAGCCATTGCTCAGAAATAGTATTTGTTACATTTCCCAGTATTCTTAGTCAACGTGCACTCTATATCAAAATAAGTGTTATAGATAGGTTATGATATTGAAGATATTATTTGATCATATTGTCCATTTGTGCTGCCGTTTCCCAGGAAATATTTGGGGTTATAATGTTTGAAGGCCACTCGTCACTTTATTGTGTTGATTAAACACTTTCCAACATCCAGATGACTTTTGAAAACATGAGACAAACAGAGAAATTGCTTAAATTGAGCATTTTTAGCTCGACTTTTGAAAAAACGAGAGCTATTGTCATGACCCTGGCGTGGTCTGCGGCGGCGTGGTCGTCCAGTTAAGGTTTTTTGTACAGCTCAGCTTTTTTTCTGTTTTCTATCAGTCGAGCGTCTGTGCCGTACGCGGTGCTCTTGTTTATGTTTGATACAATGTTTTTAACTCAACACACTAGTTTTACTTTGATTCAAAACAGCTTTTCCTTTTCTGTTTCCAGATGTTTTGAAAGTGCTCTCCTGTGGGATAGAGTTTAATAACTGTATGAGTTTTGTTTTCAGCTCTCAGTGGTGTAGTGGTTAATACAACCACCTTAGTAGCAGAGTTTGATCCTGGTCGAGTCATACCGAAGTCTTTAAAAATGGTTGTAACAAATAATTTAGAAAGTATGGCCATTTGCATGAATTAATATTTTTAACCCCTATCCAGCTGAATTCCAGCAACTGGTATCATAACACTGGATTATTGACAACTTCTTGTGAATTATAATGAGGAGGTTTTCCTAGTACTAAATAAATGGGTAGTCATTTATATAGTCCAAGATAATACTTCACATATATGTATAGACTCATTAGACTGAAATTGCAATGCTGTATAACCTTTCAGTTGCATTATAATTGCAGCAAACTCATTCGAAAACCTCTAGACAAAGATAATGGAAACACTTTATAGATGGAAGTTAAGATTTATTGAAATCATTGTGGCAAAAGGATAAGTTTCTTGTAATGACCAATTTTTCCATTTTACCACAATGGTTTAAAACTTCACTGCTGAAGAAGCATAAAGATGTGTGTGTAAGTATTAAAGGGTTTTTATTAGGATTTTAACCCTTTCTCACTTTGAAAACATCTCCATAAAACCAAGCTCTATTGTTAAATAAAGTTGAAAACATTGTGGCCAAAGGAGAAAATGCTCATCATGAGCAATTTCACCTTTGGCCAAAATGTTTTTAAAAGTCACCTGCTGCTATTGCGTCAAAATCCGTCTGCAGGTGGGTAAGGGTTAAATCAACAGCTTAGAAAACATGTGAGGACACAGTTTAAAATCTTGTTATGGTAGTTTTGATATTAAATTGAGAACTTTGTGTTAATAGAAGAAATAACTCGCATTAAGAATTTCCAATTTTACCACAATATTTTAAAAAAAAATCTGTGACGTTGGGTGCCATAGTTTGTCTGTATCGGGGAAAAGAGTAATGTTAGAAGAACAATCATGGAGAAATGTACAAAGTACTGCAGTAGACAGACCTTTGGAAGTTTGTTAATAAATGGCGACTAAAATCAAAATGTATACATGTACTGGTATAGTTGACCTTCGGTCATTAACATTCTCCAGAATCTTCCAGACTGCTTTTATGACTAAATGATAAATAAGGACGAACCTGACCAGACTGTATGGGGATGTAAGCAAATCTAGATTGTCGCTAGTCCAAAAAGTCCAAAAGTCATATGATTTGACTGTGTTATAGCATGTTATATTGTTATTAGTGTTAAGTTCAATGATCTTGAAATACAAATTTGTGTCTGAGGTGCAATCAAAATGAGTCGCGTTTAGTGCTTTTATGTTAGGTAGATATATAGTTAGACTTGAATACACTAGATATTTATATGTTATGATTAATAACCTTGTTGTAGAATATTTAAAATGCGGATGTTGATTGTTCGGGTGGGTGAGCATCAAATTAGTATTTTAGGCCAGTAACTTTAAGACTTGACTGATTCTAATCAAACTTTACAGGAAGGTAACATGGGATCGTTTTGTTGATTATTTGGGTAAACCCTTTCCCACATACAACAAATCTGCAGCAGACGACTTTGAAAAAATATTCGCAGAATATGTAAAACATTTCCATAAATGAGAGTTAAAATATAAAATCAAGTTGAAAACATTGTCGCAATTTATACTTTAAACACAATGTTTTCATAAGCAGTCTGCTTCAGAGGCATCAGAAAGCATCTATATGTGGGAAAGGGCGAATGGAAGATGTTGTTAAATAGATATCATGCCATATTGTCATACCTGGTTTTGTGACTATGCCTCAGTTCATGTTTTGTATTTGAATATATAGAGGTTATTACAGTTCATGTTATGTATTGGAATACATAGAGGTTATTACAGTTCATGTTATGTATTTGAATACATAAAGGTTATATTGTTTTCCGCTTATCCTACTAACGGCTACCTCAAATTGAAGATATCTGAAGGGAAAAGAAAAAATCTTCAATACTTGTAATTAGATCAATGGTTTTATTTCACATTGATGGAAGTTTGATAACAAATGTTTTATACATAATTGGTCCATTTTAAACTACTGGGTAAAAACATTTACTGTTTCCAAATTACAGACACTTTTTGATGTCTCTGCAGCAGACTGCTTTTTAAAAGATTGTGCCCAAAATAGATATGGCTCAATATGAGCATTTTCTCCTTTTGTTACAATGTGTGCAACACATTTCAATAATTTGTCTTTTAATTATAATAGATATATCAAAAACATTGACTTGATGTTTTTTTGGGTGGTTTTCTTTCTCACTATTTTTGCAAAGTCGTCTGCTGAAGATTTGTTGTTTTTGTGAATTGTTTTCTTTTGTCAATAAAGTGCCTGTTGATGCATATTTAAAATGTACATTTGTTCATTTGAAATATGTAGTTTTGTATTTTTCTGCTCGCTTAAATTATGCATTTTCCCCCCAAAATGCATTCAAATAGTGCAACTAAAGGTTCCCTGACAGTGCAAATTTATTTGTTAAGTTTTCACATTTTTTTTTTATTAACTAAAGGTTAAGCATGCTTTGGAGAAATCTCTAAAATTATCATCTCATTGGCACCCTTTTTTACCACATTCCTTATAATATGTTATCCTTAGTTTCTTCTACTTTATTGACATCTAATAAAAAACGTTACATTCATGAAATTTAAAGACATTTTTTTTTGTACAGAATTCATAGCATTGTGAAAAATGACAAAACATACTTATTGAGAGCAATTTCTTCTTTTCCAAAAAGAAAACAATGAAAAGGTAATAGCAACAACTATAATATATATATCTCATGACTTTATTTTCAATTATGTTTTCATAGATGCTTTCAAAGTCGTCTGCTGCAGAAGTGTTGTATGTGGGAAATGGTTAAAGTGTTAAAGTGATATAGTTTGTAAAAATATGTATTATTGTCTCGCTCACTTTTGAATTTTCTCATATATATAGCTATCAGCTCAAATTGTTTAAATTTGGATTTAAAGTAGTCAGATTTGTTATTTACATGTATATATGTTTATATGATATTTTGTGCTGTTTTCGTGCTATTGAAATGAAGGTATAAGACCACCCCTTTCCTGTATGTTTGACTTTGTGCTTCTCTATATGTTTACCTGATATGATATGATGACTCTATCGCAATTGTAGATGCAATTCCACTCCCATTTCAGCTGACAACTTTTGTGAAGATTGTTGCAAAATTTCTCATAATGAGAAATGTCTTCTTTTATTTACAAGCTATTTGATAACTATACTTGTATATAATTGTTGTGACACACTTTGATGCATATACAGTTGACACATTTTGAAAACATTGTGACAATAGGAAAACATGCTCATTATGAGAAGTTTCTCCTTTTTCCTGAATGTTTCAACGCTCTTCATTCTTCAATAAATGTAATTTGATTTACAAAAACTTTCCATGTTTTGGACAAGATATTTTCAAAGTTTTTTTTTTTGCTGCAAGACGGAAAGGGATAGATTTGTATTACAGATATTAAATGTTGCCCATTTTAAAGATAGCATTTCAGGTAAATGGTTATTTGAATTCACATAATTATACAAGATTTGTTAAGTTGTCAATATATTATGTATATGCATGTAAAATAGATGGATGTATATATTTTCTGTTAAGGAATAAAATGTTATAAATAATCACTAGGTCCATTGTTGCATTTGTTAGCCCGTATTGATGCATAAAGGTAGAGAACCCTTTTTTTATTACGTTGACACTTCTGCTTAAAGTTTTACTGTCAGATGATATTTTTTATATAAGAAAATGTCACAGCAGACAACTGAGAACCTTTTCGTACATACAACAAATCTGCAGCAGTCAACTGAGAACCTTTTCGTACATACAACAAATCTGCAACAGTCAACTGAGAACCTTTTCGTACATACAACAAATCTGCAACAGTCAACTGAGAACCCTTTCCTACATACAACAAATCTGCAGCAGAGGAATTTGAAAGTTTCTTGGTCAAAATATGAAAAATCTCTGTAAATAAATGAATGAAACTTTAATCAAGTTGTCAACATTTTTACACAATGTTTTCAAACGTCTTTCTTCTGCTTCGGATGCGTCAAATGTGTTTGGGGGAGGGTTAATATATCGCTAACTTTGCCATACAACAAATCTGCAGCAGACCACTTTGAAAATAACTAGGTAAACATATGGAAAATCTTCATACTTGAAACTGTTATCATTGTGGCAAAAAGATCAATTGCTCATCATGAGCAATTTCTCCTTTTGCCACACTGTTTTCAAAAGGTGTCTGTTTCAGATGTGAGAAGCGTTAAATTACACTATTTTCCTTTGCCACAAATCAGAACTCTGACAGACGGCTTCAAAAATATATTGGCCAAAACATGGTCACTCTTAATCCTTTCCCTCATACGACAACTTTGGACATATTTTGTCAAAAAATAGAAAACCTCTATAATTGAATGGATAGCCTATGACTCAAAGTGGAACACATTGTGGCAATAGGAGAAATTGCTCATTTTGAGCAATTTCTTCTATTGTCACTATGTTTTCAAAAAGCCGTCTGCTGCAGAGGCGTCAGAAAGCCTCTATATGAGGGAAAGGGTTAAATATGGAAAATACATAATGACAAAAGGTTAAATTGCTCAGAATGTACAACAATAAGTGATCATGAAATGTGTCTGTATCTTGATATTCTTCGCTTTTATTTTTAACAGGTTTACTTTCGAGCCTTATATGGCATATCATATCGTTGGCTAGGACATGCGCTGCGTCGTGCAGAGATGGATCTTGCTGCGTGCTTCTCTTCACCGTTCGAATATACAACAAGGCCCGTGTTTACCTTACACACTTTTGTAATTGTTTATTATGCCGGTGGCCTTTAAACGAATAAACTCATTGTCAATGTCAGTCACAGCTTACATGCAGTATGATACATGTAACCATCAATTGTACAGTTGTTATCGCCCTCCGTCAGTTGCTGGTAGATTTTGAAATTCATAAAAATGTTTAATATATTGGGTCCTGATACCTCCTGATATCGATTACGCCGAGGGCTATCATGTTATGGATTGCGAGTTGGACCCCTTGCTCGGCCATACGTTCGTTTCGATGATTGACACAGATCATTGTAACTAGCGTCATCCGTCTTTCACAAATGGGTTGACTTATCTATGCGGGAACGTAGCAAGTTGCCTGTGTGGGTATCCGACATGAAACACATGTGAGGTAAACTCATCGCCGTGATGTAATTGATATACCGTTGAAAACGGCGATAATCTCCTATCAATATTGGGTTAAACATAAATAATTTTAAGACAGGTTTTCGGCGAGTCCATTTTTCATTCCCTCTATACCAGTAACACAAAATACACTATATATACTACACTATTTAAACAGATGTAGTATTAATATCTGAAAATGTCAGAGAAAATATATCAAAACCATAAGGTATAAAAATACAGACAATAAAACGTCACCTAATCACGTGATTAACACATAAATTTGAAAATCCTATTGACATATTACATGTATTATTATGTACCGTGTATAAAATGCGGAATATGGCACACTAATAGTATACTACAAATAACTACTTCATCGTTTAAGTAGAGTTATAATTCTTTATTCATTTCGATTATTCTTGAAGGAATTGGTTTTACACGTCTGAAGTAAATAGTTTTGGAAAATATGCTTGATTAACAGAGAATTTCTCTATAGCAAGCAATTCCTCCGTTCCAGGTGTCTTTTGTTTGATATTTTCCCTGATATTGACAATATTTGATACATTGACAGCAGACGTATATTTGACAGTAGTTTTAAAAAAAAGGGAGATAACTTGCTAAAATGTTATTTATTTCTTTATTATTCAAACTGTTTTAAAATGAAAAGTTATCCAACATTTTTAAATCTAACAATCATTTTCTAAAACATTTTCAAAGCAGACGATTAAAGAAATAGCGCATCAGGGACAGGGATACTTTTTTAACAGTACATTTGCATAACTTTGTGATTAACCCTTTCTCACTTTCAGACGATTTCTGACGCCTCTGCAACAGACAACTACTGAAAAGATTGTAATAAAGTGGGAAATTGCTCATAATGAGCCATTTCTACTTTTGCAATTTTAATCAATAGTTATACTTGCAATTATAGTGATTTTTCAAATATTTGCCTTGATGTTTTCAAATTGGTCTGCTTCACATTGTTTTATGTAGGAAAGGGTTAAAATACTTGGTCGAAATAATCGAACTGTGTTTTTACATTTACGATTCTGTTATTATCCCTTTATTGTTTATATATTTTACAGATAGTCGGATACTTTTGAGTTTGGTTATTTTTAATCAAATTGATACGCTATAAACGCTTTTTTAGGTTTGCTTGTTTGTTTCAATCATGTTTCACATCACTTTCTACAGTATTTCAGATACATCAACCCGTTTTCTGGATAAATTGTCGATATTTTAAAAATGACAAAAATGCACCAGCATGAGCATCATCGAGCGAAGCAACTTCTATCATGTGTTAAAATCATTGGTATGATCCGACGTGGAATGCCCGGTCTCTTGATGCAGACAGTCTCATTAATCCAGTTAGTTTTACATATCGCAACGAAACCGAATGGTCATAGAAGCTTTACTGCTTTGTTTGCTTGCATGGGTATTTACGGTGCTCTAAATATTGTTTAAGTTATATCACGTCGTTTCCTGGGTAGTTTCCAGTATTATTGGCCCTTTTATCCTGCCACCAGTGATAAGTTGGTAATGCTAACGACATAGCCCTGAGCGCCATGGAAGGAAAGCCATTACCACCATTTTGGATTATTTTGTATGCACCGGTCAGGGATGGAACCCGCGAGCTCCCGTACCACAGGCAGAAACTACACCACAGAAGCGATTCACAGGTAGATGATAATACAATGCAATAATTGGGATCTCCTTAACTCTGGTGCAGCACCATTATTGGCGCAATACTAGTTGGCCGTGCTCCTTGTTTAATACCAGGCGTTGCCTTTAGGACTGCATAGCATGTTGACGAACAGTGACTCTCTTGGGATAGTTTGTATCGTCTGAGATAAAAAGACCAACAACTGCGTGTCGCTGATAGTTATACCTGTAGCTCATTAATGTATGGGGTTTTTGTTTAACTTTGTATAATTTATATCTTTTAAGATGTCTTACTTTTTGTTCAATATTGTACACGTAGTTATTTTATTCAACGCATACTAAGACACTAAGTAGCAAACACAAACATATATGTGTGTATTTGGACTTCAGCTAATAATTAGTCATATCACACATAAACTGACCCTAGGACGATTCAGAAAATGACCTGCGCTCTAACCAGACGTATACACACCGTGAGCGCATCTGAAGAATGCCGCCAATGGCCAAAACATACTGAAACAAATTTGCCTCGTTGGATACTTAGCTTCCATTAGGGATATGTGACCACTAGCAGATTCAAAACAAAACATGCATACAATAAATTTTACATTAGTTCAGTATCAGAGGTCACATACTTTGGTATGATAGAAAATTGCGAAATTTTAAAACTTTAGTCAGTAATAAACATAACGAATTATAACTCCAAATACACGACCAATAACTACTAAAAAACAAAGCGTGGCAGCAAAAATCGCCGAAATTATGTAATATCTAACAAGGTGAACATATTCATGGATAAATAATATATTTTTATACACAAATCGTTTTGGCATATAAAGGTTATATAGGGCAACATGAAGTTGTACACAAAAAAACTTTTAAATTACAAGTAGAACTGTACACAGGCGCTCATAATCACAAACAGTTTCAATCCGAGCACATCGGATAGCACTGTGAACACCAATCGGACCTCGCTCGGCCATCATCGGGATCTTATTCGAGTTCACGAGTTAATCCGAAAAGTTCCAATCGGTTCACTACCTCAACGTACAGATGGTAAAATTACCCGAAGATTTCCGACTGAAGCATTTTGTGTATACACACGACACCACCTTTTTACCAAATTTACGAACATATTTCACTGACTTAATGCCCACAGGCAACAAGTCCTACAACCTATAAAAATGTAGTAATGCGTTTGTGTAGTTTAGGCTAACCCTTGCATTGATCAACTGTTTACCAGATACGATATTTATAGCGTCGTCTGCTTTACGCCTTTCCCTCATATAGACGCTTTCTGACGCCTCTGCAGCAGACGGCTTTTTGAAAACATAGTGACAAAAGAAGAAATTGCACAAAACGTGCAATT
The DNA here is from genome assembly GCA_031761405.1 of Serripes groenlandicus. Lineage (NCBI taxonomy): Eukaryota > Metazoa > Mollusca > Bivalvia > Cardiida > Cardiidae > Serripes > Serripes groenlandicus. Next base: position 105,102,271 of record JASEVX010000004.1, on the reverse strand, counting down.
TCTCCTTTTGCCACAATGTTTTCTACTTTTTGTCATAGGTTATCCATTCAATTATGGAGATTTTCCACTTTTTGACAAAATATGTTCAAAGTCGTCTGCTTCGGAATTGTCGTAAGAGGGAAAGGGTTAAGACATATGATTGTAAAAGTATATCGTCTGACAAAATGCAGTTGTTATTGAAAGTTTTGTTAGAAAAGGGGGGACCTTGCCTACTTTGAACAATTTCGACTTAACAACAGTGCATTCATAATTCGTCTGTTGCAGAGGCTGCAGTTGTCGTCTGTATCCGATAATTGGTTAAGAATGGTTTGACAGTGACTTACACAAGTGAATATTAATTGATTTCGTCACCCAATCCCCCCATACAGACGCTTTTTGAAAACGAACAATTTCACCTTTTGTCACAATGTTTCAACTTCATTCAATAATTGAAATTTTATTTACAGACTTTCTTTATTTTTGCCCAGAGTATGTGGGAAAAGGTTAATAAAACGGAATTTAAATTAATACAAACGATTCAAAACCATTATTTACAAGTTTGGAAGAATTTAGTCTTTCATTTTTATTTCCAAGTGAAAGGCAGCTAGTTAGTTAAAAACCCATTTACTTCTCTTTCGATTAAAACGCATATAACGTGGTATTTGAATCTTGTTTAAAATGCAGTTTTCTGTTTTCTAAATATCTATTATTTTCCGTAGCTTATCGCGTTAAGCTATAAGCATTTATTTTTGCTCAATGTAGTACATATTTTGACTGACTTCCGTGTGAAAAACTGGTAAATGATTTATCAACAAGAAAGTTGTGTTCACATTGTGTTTTTAATAATAAAAATGACACAGGTAATGCGCTAAAATGTTACAAGAGTCACGGGATCGTGTCAACATGAGATAGTTTTGTATATGCAACTACTTGAACTATATACATATGAGCTGGTAAATGTATGTTTTGATTTGGCTATATTCAAAATAGCATGTGACCCTACATCTCAGTATCGCCAAAACGATATACAACAGTGACTAAACCCTTTCCCACATTAAACAAATCAACAGCGGACGATTGAAAGCATTTTGGCAAACATTTAGAAAATCTCTATAACTATAGTTATTGAATTTAGTTACAAACATTGTGTCAAAGGTAGCAATTACACATGGTAGGTTTTCCTTTTGCCACAATGTTTTCAAAAGTCATCTGCTGCAGAGTCGTCTGTATGTGGGAGAGGGTTAACCCTCTCTTCTGTAGTACAAACAATATAAGACGAGTTTTGAAAACATTAGGGTGTAATATTTATTGGGGTTTTACGCCGCTTTCAACATTATTACAGTTATATCACGGCGACAATTCACTTATGCATGATCCCTGGGTAAACAAACCAGTACTAGGCTAAAAACTGTGCCTTGCCCAAGGGCACTCCACCATGACCGTATTGTCGCGACTGGGGATCGAACCCGGAACACCCGGTTTCGAAACCCCCGACGCTAACCACTCGACCACAGCGGATTTCTACATTAGGGTGTAAGGAGAAGTTGCTCAAAACGAGCAATTTTCCGTTTCCCTCTCATGTGTTCCTGTCATGTGTTCCTGTCATGTTTTACTGCCATGTTTGCCTGTCATGTTTTCCTGTCAGTATTTTACTGTGGACTCGCAATTACTCGATCGTAAATGGGACAAAATACATTAATCGAGTTATCGACGTGATCTATGAATTCTTGATAAATTATTTTATGTATTTTCAGCTTAATTGTATATATTATGAAAGTCAAGCCAGTGATTAAACAAGATAAACACATCACAACAGCATTTCTGATATCTCGTATGCAAGATAAATCCATGTTAGTATTATTAGAATGTTCACATGTTCGAGTTATCGCGAGTCCAATTTAATTATACCTCAAGTTTCCCTTATTTTATAACATCTACCTATTATGTTTTCAAAGCAAACTGAAAAGTAACCTTGTACACGGCTGTAGTAATTTAGTACCAATAGAGTTATGGTTGTGGTAGGTAGCTTCTGACTAACTTAATGTTGCTCTAAATGTCAAATGTTATATGCAGCACAGAGTAAGCTCTGACAAGACTGTGCGTATGGACAGCTTCACCTAAGTCTTCACTACGTACGCATATACAACATACTCGACTAGCCCGACGAGGATCGTATCAAAGAAGTAGTCCTAATGCTTTCATCCAGAAAGAGCCATTCACTGGGATTATTTGAGGTACATGTGTAATATGAACTGTATAAAGTACACATTAGCTTAATATCATTAAATCCAGACAAACGCTTCGCTGCAGTTGCATATGATGACTGCCTATACAGGTAGTTTCAGATTGATTTTTGAATACGCCAACCAAATTGTCGCTTACAAAATAGTTAGGCGATCAACAAGGGAGATAACCTATATAAATAAACGAGATAAGGAAGCGATAATGGCCGAGCGCTGGTTGTATCTTGCAATCCATATCTAAATGTATAGGGTCAGTTAAAGAAGACCTTTTATATGGTGTCGTCAGATACTATATATGCAAAGCGAAGTAATTTGGTCAGATTTCTAAAAATTAATATAAGCGGTCCAACAGGACAATCAACCATAACGTATATATGGCAATTGTTGATAACTATCTGCATTTGAATCCATGCTCTCTGATCTTAATATACACTCAATGTTGTCAGAAGTGTCTTCAGACCTTCTATGACTAATTGGCAAACGGTGAAAAGCCAGATATAACTGCAGGAAGGTGCAGGTTGATCTGAGTCTACTCTGGTCCTACATGCACTATTATGGTTGATTTTCATAGAGCCCATCTCGGACGTTATATAAATAACTATTGCTGATGATACCTGTGTTTCCCGGAACGTAGTGTCGTAACTCACAGAGTAAGCCGAATCAACCAATCAAAATACTACTTTTTACCACCACTAGCCGATTGTTCTATGTGCTAGGTTAATCTAGATACACTCCCTGCAGTAGACAATTCTGACAAATAGAGATATTGCTCATAACGGGAAATGTATACTTGCGCTAAATAGTTTCACATGAATTGATTAATTGTTTTTAGCATTTTAATTGTTGTTCCTTGGTTTTGACTAGGTGTGTTCAATATCGTCTGCTGTAGAGTTGTTGTATGTGGGTAAGGGTTGAGACCATTTGACACATTATAACATACAGGTTAGTATGTTTCGCATCTCTGCCAAAATTATTTTAAGATAGTACCAATTGAAAATTCGGATCAGTCTCACACACTGATCACGGTTAACACTCGTCTCCAATGATATTCTGCCTATCTTTGAGGCTCGAAATACAACTTGTTTATACATATTGGCACGGGTGATGTTAAAAGGTGAATTCTGATTAAACCTTTTTCACTTACACCAGATCTACAGCAGAATCCTTTGAAAATGTCCAGGCAAAACTATGAAAACACAAACAAAAATACAAGCATTGAAAACGTCAACGCGCATATGCATGCTGGAGATGGTTAATTAGGATCGTCGAGCTGGAAGGCTTGTATTTGACTGAAATGAAATCTGAATCCGCAAATAATAACGACAGCCCGATACAACCTTTCAGATTCGACAAAGAGTAGAAATTATTATTGCTATGCCCCTTATTCTATAGACGTCAATCTAAACAAGATAAATTCGAAATACTATCTCACTGTTCTGAAAAACGACGTGCTGTTCCTTTATTGAAATTGTAAGACGTGGTACCAAATTGAAAGCTCATAGTTGTCGACATCAGGGACAGCTTGTGGAACTTATCGCATTTGCGTTACATTAATTAGACATACGACAAATCCTAACAACTTCGATAAATACTTCTAATGGGTGGACCTACCAGAGAAGTTATTAGTTATTTTTAGCAGCATTTCCAAGGTAAGTCCTTTGCTAATTTTGGCTTAGATTGAGATTTGCCTCATGGCAAAATCTTTGCGACTGCTTTGAAAATCTTCGTAACGAAAAGACCTGCCTCTTTCGTCTTGTCTTATTTGGTGTATTACGATATATTTGGAGGGCTTGGCGTGAAACGGTTGTATCTAAAATTGGTATTTTTTTACCAAGGTTAATCACCTCGCCATAAAGTCTTTATAAGAGTTAAATCACTTTTCTTGGTAAACAATGTAAATTTAGGTGCCATTGCTCGTTCTGAGCAATGGCACCTAAATTTGCATTGTTTACAAAAGGGTCAAAATTGCCCCTAAACCAGGGTTTTCAAAATAGGTTTTTAGTTACAACCGTTTCACGCCAAGCCCTCGATTTGCTAAAAGGTATTGCATTATCTCAAGTAAACTGGTAAATAATCTCTTCTAACATCGTTTCGTATCAATAGAACTTAACATTCTAAATGCAGAATTTTTCTTGTGTTTCTGTTGTTGTAAAATTACTGGGCTACGAATACAGTTTCGTTTTTATTGATTATATTGAGTCGCGTCAGACCTAAAAAGGTTTTGATAAAACTAATAACGTCGAAGGATCAGTCAACTTGTCAGTGCATGCACCGACTATCATCGGAATCTTTACCGTATGTGCTACATGTTATTCATTACTGGATATAACTTTTTTTGGCAAACGAGTTAAAAGTGTAACCAAATTGGTTTCATTTATCATTACCCTTATGGGATGAAAAGAAGATGCAATGATATCCATTTCGATTTAATTGGGCATTCTAGTACTAACATCTATAGACAAATATAGATAAATATTCAATTGGGTTTTTAGGGACCAGTGCATATCTTCACTAACTGAATTAAGGAGATTCATCAGGGATTTTCCTACAATGAAAGAAGGGCTAATGCATCACCTCAAACATTGTTTGTTTTTTACTTTAGACGATCTCTCTAAAAAAGGGAAGGGCTAATTACAATTGTTGAAATGTTAATTTGTTTACCTGGTAATTTAAATCGTTCATTGAATGCATAACTAGAATGTATGAATACATTGAGTGTTTAATACCGGCCATATTCAAGAGACCCTTATTATTCCGCCACATAGGACTATCTTAACGTTTTAATACTGTTTGTGTAAATTTGAAGTGTCGTCCGAGAAATATTTAATGCGGTTAGGTTACGAAGCACTTAACAATATACTGACCTTGTTATTCATGTCCACTGACAATAATTTAGTTAAGCATTTGTAAAAATGTAGGTGAATAATGAAATGGCACGAGTTTTAATAATATGTCGCTATTTGAAATACGCCCTTTACATACTTTCCACACTAATATAAATTTCACACGAACTGTTAAAGTGGTATAATATTTGGTTTTTTCAATATGTACAATTTGCTTGTAATCCAGTTTTACAAAAAAAGATATATAACTCTTGCTAACTATTCTATGAGTAAAGAGTGGTACGTCGATTGTCTCCCTTCATTATAAAAAAGTTCCCTTTACAAAAAAAAAGAAAAAAAAGTTAAATATCTACCGTTGACTTAATTCCAAATATACATGAATAAAAGGTTTTAACAAGATTTAGTTACGTGTATTTTGAATTAAATCATCTCTTTGTTTCTAAAACCATATCATATTATACCGGAGTTGTCTTTCGTAGATAGTCTATATTCGTATGTGGATACGCATTATCCTTCGGTGAATATGTTTCCACTACAGTTGTTGTTGATAATGTCTGTCTCGAAGTGTCGTTTGGAAACGAATAATTTGAAAGTTCATGCGACGTGCATGTTGTTTCTGATATTGGTGTATATGTATAATAACTCTCAGATCGACTTAGTGATGTATCTCGGGATCTCTCGCGAGACTGAGATCTGTCACGTGATTGAGGTCTTGACCTTTTGTGTCGCCATTGTTGGTTTCTATCATTTGCCTCCGCTTTGAGTGCTTGTTGCCGTTTCTTACGCTGTGCATGTTTATAACGAGTAATATATAAATACACTGAAAAAACACCCGACATCTCTGTCAATGCGAATGATCCGACCGCCATCATAAATGACGACCCATAATAATATATAAACTGCACATCGTCTAATGAAACTTTTGGCTTATTTCCCACCTCCTCTGTAATGCTTCCTATGTACAGAATTATTCCGACCAATGTACAAAGACCTGAAATTACAAAATATAACATGTTAACATCTACCCTTCAATCACTCCAATGTCTGATTTCCCACCGAGTCCATCCGTCATTACGCAAACACACCAGAACGACGTATAGCGCACCAACATGACACTTATGACATTATGATGTTTTATAGACACAGCAGAAGGACATAATGTCGCACCAAATGACGATTGTGACATTATGTCGGGGTGTGGACACATCAGTAGAACATAATGACGCGGACGCGCAAACACCAGAATTAGTGCATTACGGTGGGTGTTTCGACACGTCATAACAACGAAAGGTCGCACATACACGACGATTATGTCATTATTAGGGATCCCAACCCGCCAGAACATAATATATTGACACACCTTCACGACAATTATAGAAATATAAGGGCTGTAGCGATGCAGTCTCGCGAGAACGACAACATGACGCACCAACTAGAAATTAGGACATATTGAAGGGATGCCACGTCAGAAAGACATAATAACGCACTAACATGAGATTTAAGGCTTTATGACGGGATGCCAACACGTTTGTGTTTTGTTATAACCTCCTAGTCTTCTACCTTACATGATTACAAGTTCTTCCGAATTGAACAAATACTTAAGAAACAACAGCAGTAGAAAACATAGTAGAAACCTCAGGGGTAAAGTAGATTTAATGATTTAGAAACACCGGAACAAACACTCTTGCAAACTGGGAATTGTTTATCTCGGTTTTCTCCTATTTCACCAATGTTTTATAAAGTCCTTTGTATCAGAGGTAAAGGTTTAAAACAAAACGACTGGGATGTATGTCATTTATCATCTAAATACTGCGTGCGTTTTTCCAAAAGGAATGTAAAGATTCAATGATTGTCAAAACAAAGCATACATCGAGCTTGATTAATATAAGCTTAAAGTTTGTTCGCAATCGTTGTAAAATAACGATGGACTTCATTAACGCATACTGCCTTTGATCTTTAATCTAGAGTAGATGCTATAAAATATCTTAATTAGTAGTATTTAATTTATATCACGGCAACAGTACGCTTATCCTTGAACTATTGGTGTCTAACCAACACATGTCTAGGAAATGCGCATCGTCGAAGGGTCCCGCACCATGGGGGGTACCGAGCCCGCAACGTCATAAAACAAATCCTACGCGTTACGGACTCAGGCACGGCGAATTTCTACAGCAAGTTGTGTTAGGTTAAGAATCCACAGAGTGCCAACTTATATCAGCAGATTAGAATTACGAAGCGTTAACAAAAGACACCGTCATGTTACAGAACAGGATGCCTTTTAGAAGTGTTTTTTTGTTATCTTTTATTCGACTTGTAATTCATGCCAAGTCTATAAAAGCAAGCAATAAAGGCGGCCTGAATAATAAATCTATACAAAAGAAATTTGGACAATAGGTTCTAATAAGTACGGATGAAGTATTGGTACAATAAAATACTGAATACCAAATTTGGATGGGAGGAAAATGTATAAAATAAGTAATAAAATACAAATGGTTACATTTCTGATATTTTTTATCATTGATTCTTAAACTTTATCCTATTGCGAAGACACACTTTTGTATTTGAAGAAATGTAGGAGTTTAATCAACGTTTGCAATTCCAGTAATGTACGACTTTAATCAACCTTTGTAATAACAGTAATGTACGATTTAAAACAACATTTGTATTTACAGTAATGTTCGACTTTAAACAAAATTTTAACTTGCAGTAATATACGACTATAAACAACAGCACGAACAACAGTACAGTTGTATTTGCAGTAATGTACGAATATAAACAACAGTTGTATTTGCAGTAATGTACGACTATAAACAACAGTTGTATTTGCAGTAATGTACGACAAAAACAACAGTTGTATTTGCAGTAATGCACGACTTTGAACAACATTTGTGTTAGCAGAAGTGTACGACTTTAAACTACCTTTGTATTAGCAGAAATGTACGACTTTAAACAACAGTTGTATTTGCAGTAATGTACGACTTTAAACTACTTTTGTATTTGCAGTAATGCTCGGCTTTAAACTAGACTAACGAACAATGAAACATATACATTCAGTCTTATCATGATTTATATACTTTTCAGGTATCAATACGTTTCAAAAGGTAATCCATACATGTGGCAGAACGTATAACAGAGAGTGTGGATATATACGTATACATATTGTTAATAACTCGCAATACAATGATCTTCAAAGTCATCTGCAGCGCAACCATTGTGTGTCATTAAGCGGCAGAGGTTGTTTGAATGCATTAATGGTGGGCAATGACGTGCCTGATCAACCTATACGATTGCTCAGTTTCTTGCTAAATCGCAAAGTCCAGAAGGTTGGTTTTTTAGGTGTAGTTACCCAATTACATGACGAGCACCAGTGGTGCCATTTCTCCATCAAATGATGGGCTGAAGATATTATATCAAAACAGAAATTGGCAATCATTTGATAAGACCGTCAGATGTAGCCCAGAAATTTGTTTATTACATTGCAACCATATTTCTTGTAATCTGATTGTTTTAGACGTTTTTGAGCATTGCACATGTCATATATGACTGCATTTCTTCCCATAGAGACCTCTGAACCATATCGTATTAAAGAAGTAAAGTTCCGTGTCCCGAGTTGGTTTTCTATTTCTAATTCTATTTCTTAAATGAAAACCGTTACGTTTTGTGCTTTGTCGCAATCAAAACCCAATCTCCGTAGCTTTTTGTTAATAGCAATTATGAGTTAGATTCTTATATAGTTTACTCCTGGGAACAATTGAGCTTATTAAGCCCTCCAGAACGCCCTAATGGCGAAAGGGATGAACCTGAATATACTAGGCGCAGATAGATCAGGATATTCGCTTGTCGAAAAGGTTGTTAATATCGGTTTTCGTTGACGGTTTATTTTTAATGAATACTTATTTGATTATGCTGCTTTCTTCAGACGATTTTACGAAATATTTTATAATTTTTACCAATTCATTCGACGTTCGATTTTACCAAGGAGTATCTGAACAGGGATATCAGGAAAGGACGGTTGCATACATAGTAACCTCTTAAAACGAAACCTCTGTGGATCGAACGCCTCTTCGAATTTAAGATTTTCCATTTCTTACGAAAAGTAAATGAGAACATTGCCAAAAACAGGTTATATTTTTGTGTTAGGTAGAAAACAGAGTGGAAAAAGGAAAATTGCTCGTCTGGAGCAATTTTTCCATTTCCCACAATGTTTTCTAATGTTGTCTGCATTTTCTTGGTTCAAAATGTGCTTCAACGAGGAGAAATAGGTTATCGCCTGTCGCGGCTGATATCACACTTCGCTTATAAAGATTAAACGATTACAATGCCTCCGACAATTTGGACATTCGGGAAGGAACCGCACCTACATACTTCTAAATATATTCAGTTTTCCGAGCAATTTATTCAGGTGCCCGAGGTCAACGATTTACCAATATACCGTGATGATATGGGTTATCGTATATAGATAACAAGGTTCATTATCACAATACCGTGATTATATAGGTTATCGTATATAGGTAACAAGGTTCAATATCACAATACCGTGATTATATAGGTTATCGTATATAGGTAACAAGGTTCAATATCACAATACCGTGATGATATGAGCTATCGTATATAGTATACAAAGTTCATTATTATTTCGGGGTTGGCGATCAGGAAAGGTCAACATCAATTGAATGCATAGCGACATGTATCGATCAAGATCAGACTGCTATAATACCAGAACCGCCACTGCACGAAAATTAGGATTTAATTTAGAGTTAAATTTCGGAATTTAGGGAAATTTACTCTAAATTAAATCCCAATTAAATCCCAATTTTCGTGCAGTGCGTTTTTGTAAGTTTCCACGAGTTTTCCACATACACATCTGCAGCAGGCGACTTTGAAACACTGTTGTCAAAAACGTGATAAATCGCAATGAATTAATACCCTTAGAAAACACATTGGTTAGCAGCGGATGTTTGTGACAATTATTGTAGATACAGATGTGTGGTAATATCAGTGATATATTACACTGTACATTGTACAGTGTTATCACGGGCTTCTGAATAGCGCACATTAAGATCAGTCTGTCTTATCTTGATCTATAATGCGTCGCAAATGCACTTGTGACTATTTAGTTCTCGGAGCGTATCTCTATGATACACAACAAGGACAAATGTCTTAACAATGTATGCATCTTAACATTAAACAAAGAATAGTGTAATAAAATGTGATCGTGCTAAATCTAAAAGTGTGAGATTTTATTTCATTTCTATGTGAATAAGCATTTAAAATGATGAAATAACTTACCCGCTAATACAAAAAGAATACCACTGACGAACGTGAGGTTTTTTCGCCCCGATTCACAGTGGCCTACAAAGCATACTGTTCCTCCAATTAATAAAATAACAAGACTTGATAATGGAAACCATGTCGATCTTCTCATAGTTACTGAAATAAATCAGATAAAAGTCTGCAACTGACAGGGTTTTCAATTAATTCATATAAAACAACAACACACACGCACTGGATTACAATCGAAAGACTTCGGCTAAATTGGTAGGCTCGATTTGGATTTCGGACGTCGTTTATGAATATATATAATTATTAGATTTCCGGTTATGGTGCTGTTATAAATAGTTCACACATTAACGGGGAATGCCCGAAACAACCCGAACGAGTTTCATTCATTCGGAGTTGATTCAAACTGAACTGACTAACAGCGAAATAAGCAACACCATGCGAAAACAGACCTTCGGTACTTTGAAACCGGCCCGAATGACGATCAGTCAGTGTTTCCGCGCAGTAACCTGTTTGACAAGCTTCATATATACGACTTCTGACCAGCGGTCATAGTCAACGACAGACTATACAAGAATACACATGGATTAGCTTCAAATGTCGGTTTTCGTTTGACTTATGGAATTAATTTGAAAATACGTCACTAAATTTCTAACAATTAAAAGGAAGAGTTTTAATTCCGGAGATATACTTTCTAACTAATCTGTGAAACGACATTTGTAACGTATGGGATTTTAGTTATGTAACGGAGATAGGACACTCATCCATGACATCGACAGAGAGATAGACATCTTTATTTCTATTATCCAGGCCTATAATACAATATAAAACGAAGAATTACAATTGCACAGAGAGTGTCAATACTAAAAATGCAAATACAAATCATTATATTAACTCTTTCAGCGCCAAAGGCAATATTGAGCTTTTTGCAAACAATGCAGATTCAGGTGAGTCAGCTTGTAACGAGCTGTCTCACCTAAAATCTGCATTGTTCGGCTGTGAGTTATAAAAATATTCCACAATTACTATAACATGAAAATAGAGTAGTCCGAGTTTGAACATGGAAGAGCCTACTTTAAACAATTCGGCGCTGAAAGGGTTAAAAATCAAAATCATGTTGCTTTGTGTGACTTGAGCAAGCAATGCAAATGTTCTAGCCTAGAACAGTTTAATCAGCCAAGGATAAGATGTTATGTCGCAGTGATGTAGCAGACATACTTCTAGAAATGGCGTTAACCCAGTAATAAAAAAGAAACCAGAAAAAAAACGAGTTTCTTGAGATGGTGAGGATAACAGATTGACCTGTCTTTTGAAATGGGTCTTGACATGCTAACACGATGTTTCTCGGTACATGTATCATCTTTGAGCGCTTGAAATATAATATATATATACACTTTTAGGACATCTCTATATATTCAATCAATAAAGGTCGAGTTTGAATTAATTATGTAAATGTTATAAATTGATTTTGTTTGTTAACCTTAGAGTTAGTTATAACGACCTACATGTAAACCTTTCATATTGAAATAGTTTTAAATTGTTGTCGCATGTTTCATATAGATCTTCATTGCTGAGGTACAAACCACATCACGCTAGTATGAGTCCTTCCATAGAATTTGCATGTATAGTGTTTAACTCCGCTTTCAACAATGTTTTCAGTTATATCATGGCGTTTCCTGGGTAAGTTAATAATACTTCTGACACAAGCGATTCAATCGTAATACTAACCACACAAGTCTGAGCGCCAAGGAGTACTCAGGCATTACTTAGCATTTACTACCATTTCGTAACAGTATTGCCAGAGGCGTAGCTCCCTTTAGGCACGTGCCTACACATTTTTCTCAAAATGCCCCAAAATGCAGCAGCGGCGATAGACATCTGCGTAATGTATCGACCAGATCAGCCTGCGCTGTCCGCGCAGACTGACCCGGCCGACACATTCCGTCTTAGGATATAGAGTAGTTATTCCTGAAACAGAAAATACTTAGGAGGCGAAACGTGTCTATCCGGGTAGGTCTCTGTGGCATGCTTAGGCTGATCCGGGTCGATACTTTACGCAGAGTCCACAATGTTTTCTCACGAGACGGTCTACACATTGATTATTGCCAAGCTACGCCCCTGATTGCTATGGACTGTCCGGTGATCGCAACCACGTCCTCAAGAACCACGATGCGGATACTCAATCACTACACCACCGAGGCGGATGCGTCGGATCAAAAAGATGCACGTTGGAATTTCTTTCAAGAAACCAGTGAGTGTTCATATCACACTAGCTATATGATCAGTCTTTATGAGGATCGACACAAGATGACGAATATTCTTACAAACTATCTTTGAGTGAAATGAAAACAATGTTTATCAGGAACAGACTGTATAGATGCGCATACTGATCTGGTTCTACACTGTTCACAAAAGCCAATTTGTACCTTTTCACAAGAACTCATATATGTGTAAGTCAATTGGATTGGGAAAGGGGTGACACTTCTAGTTTTTCGTCAGACATTGTACCGTACCAAATACGTTTTTTCTAAATATTGCAGGCGATGGTTTACTTTGTGTTTGTCAAAGGTTTTGCCGAATGTTTTCAAAAGTCGTCTGTCGCAATGCTTTGAAGTACTTTTTCATATGGAAAAGGGTTAAGAAAGACATGACCAAACTATTTTTGATTTAGGAAAAATAAAAAAGATACATGCATTTGGACTTACATAAAATAGCTTCTGTAGGTTTCATACCCTCCCTGTCGTCGTTTACGGTGAAATATTTGATATATGTACAACTATAGTTCGTGTAGTACCGGGCTGAAAATAGAAACAGGGTACTTTGTTAGTTACAAACACTGACACTAATTAATCACGTTGAATGTTTGATGTACACATATGTACAACTATAGTTCGTATAGTACCGGCATGAAAGAAGAGAAAAGGTAACATGTTAGTTCAACTTAGGGTAAATCATCACAGTAAACTATTATTTATACATCTCCATGCATGCACAACTGTAGTTCGTATATAACTTGGCTAAAAGAAGAGAACAGGTAGCATGTTAGTTCAACTACCGGTAATGAATTACACTGAGTTATAACTGTAGTTCGTATATAACCGGGCTTAAAGAAGAGAACAGGCAACATATTAGTTCGTATAGAAGTTGGTTCGCAGTGACGAGCAGTCAATAATTAAATAGCAGCTATTCGTTCCACTAAACCCTTTCAAGTCCTACTTGAAGACGCATCTGCAACATGCGACTTTTGAAAACATTGTGACAAACGAGAAGTTGATTAAGTTGATGTTCATGATTTCATAACTGCACATGTGTTCATGCTTTTCACATTGCCGTCATCGTCGCTGCCTTCTTATACATACAAATTACGAAACGAGGTTCAACAATACTTATATAACTGACACACGAATACTGGTGGACCCTGATTGAGACGTTTTAAAACATGGTATTTTCACTGTTCGTTGTAGATATCTGGTTCGTTTAAATACACATTAGAACAAAACTTATGTTTAGTATTAATACACTCAAATACAAATAATTATTTAATAGTTTGTTCGTAATTGGTTGAAAGTTATTTCTTTTTTTTCATTTTTTCTTTTATTTACAAAATTTGTCAATGCTGATGCACATCAATATATTAGTCAACAGTGACAATGCAAACTCCCGAAAGAAAGAAATCGATGACATTGTACTAAAATATCAAACGAGTCGACTCTTGTGATTTGAAGGTCATCTTGCATCTCTGGACAGTGGCGACCCAGACGAGCCTGTGCATTCGGACACCTCAACACTTAAAACAACATAATCGATGCAGCAACAGAAACATTGAATGATGTACATAACCCGTATATGCACTGTAACGAATACACTTTAAGGTGCTTGTCAACATTTGATGGAATTTAACAATTTACATGATGTGATATTAATATAATGGTTTGTTTTGAAACACATTCAAGATATACGTTATATCCGGAAACGTTTTAGTATTAAATGAACGGTTCTCTGCGAAAAATAAACTTAACCCTTTCCCTCATATAGACCCTTTCTGACGCCTCTGCAGCAGACGGCCTATTGAAAACATAGTGACAAAAGAAGAAATTGCACAAAACGTGCAATTTCTCCTTTTGTCACAATGTTTTCCACTTTTAGTCATAGGTTATCCATTCAATTATAGAGATTTTCCATTATTTGACAAAATATGTTCAAAGTTGTCTGCTGCATAATTGTCGTATGAGGGAAAGGGTTAAGGCCTTTGTAACTAGTGAGGATACAGATCAGCATGCATACGAGCCGTCTAATATGCATCTGCACTGTTCCTCAAACTAGTCCTATAATAGTTCAAGAAACATTTGTAAAGTTTTACTTCAGATCCTTAGCATGTATTTTTCTCCAGGTGTAGTAATTACAATAAGGCTTGTTTTCACAGACAATCGCGTAAAGTGTTCGTATCAACACGCTCATCTTTGTCCACGCTGTTTTCAAAGGTCGTCTGATGCACAGATAGCAAAGATCATATGTTAACAAATGCTAACGTATGAAATCCTCTCCTGATTGCACCGTGTACAATATTCCAAGAGAAGCCGGGTTTCTAAATCAAACTGCACCGCTCTAAAAGGATTTGATGCAAATTCATGAATGCTAAATTAAATGAAGGAATTGAAGACATATGTTATGTATAACCACGTGGGTCCGCGACACGCTGGCTCCACACTTGTTGAATAGTGCTGGGACACAGTAATCATCTGGTGTTTGAAGGTTTGTTAACTCTTTTCACTATCGAGTTATATAAACACAGTGGTTTGAAGCATCTGCATCAGATGAGTTTTGTAAACGTTGTGACAATCAGGGGCGTAGCTTGGCAATAGTCAATGTGTAGGCCGTCTCGTGAGAAAATCAACATTGTGGACTCTGCGTAAAGTATCGACCCGGATCAGCCTAAGTATGCCACACAGGCGTACCGGTTATACACTTTTCGCCTCCTGTGGATTTTCTGTTTCGGGAATCACTACTCTATCTATCCCCCCTTAGACGGAATGTGTCGGCCGGATCAGTCTGCGCGGACAGCGCAGGCTGATCTGGCCGATACATTACGCAGATGTGTATCGCCGCAGTTGCATTTTGGGGCATTTTTTGAAAAAATGTGTAGGCACGTGCCTCCTACGCCCCTGACAATCTGTTATATTGTATTTTCTATATAGTATTACCAAACTGTAAATTGCGTCTTTCTATCTTCAGGCGTTATGTTAAAAATACTGGGTGAATAAAAATGATATGATATTGAGCAAATTATCCCCTTGTCACAATGTTTTCGAACTTATTTAATAAACATACTTTTATTGTTAGAGTTTTCCATATTTTAGTCTAGATGTTTTCAAAGTCATCTTTAGGTTTGTTTCCGGGTATAGCGCATTTTATATCTATAACAATTAACGCTTTGCTCAATAACATTCAAATGAATCAATTAGATTTGAACACAATTTTGGATATCTTATTATTTTACCGAAACCACCGAGAAAAAGATGTTTGCACAATTTTACAAATGCAATTTAATGACCTGTTTATCTAAGTACATGTTAAATTTGGTCAACGAAAAAGAAATCTTCCTATAATAAATGAAACAGCCTTACATCACACCTTTATTGTTTACTAAACCTAGGGTAGTAGTACATGGTATCAAACCGTGTGCTTAGTACTATTTGTTTTCGCTGTTCCATACTTCTAGGTTATTCTACCGTACGCAAGCACAATTGATTGAATGGTTGGTGTTTTTATGTCGCTTTCAACATTTGTTCAGTTATATTACGGCGATTCCTAAGTAAGTTACGAGTACTACTGGTCCATTTATCCTGACACCAGCCAGTCAGTCTTAATGCTTACCCAGCAACCCTGAGTGCCAAGGAGGGACATTACTACCAGTTTTAAAGTATTTCTCCCGTACCCGAGGCGGACGCTCTACCCCTAAACGACCGCGGCGGTACGTAACGTGAGATACAGTGAGATAGCATTAGGTTTAATAGACAAATGCATTAACATGAAGTTGAACCTTTGTTCAAAACGTATTTTCGCCATGGTATTAGTGAAATTATATTTTACCCACATTTTTAAAAAAAATGTATTAATGCATTAAAATCTTATTGGGAAAAACGTTAGCCTTATAGATGTAAGGTGTGCTATAAGAGTTAATCATTGGTATATTTTAATAAATAGATATAGTTAAAGAAAAAACAATCAATTTCTATGATTATATATAAGATAAAAACGGTGAATTGATTTCTTTAAATGTTTTGGTGTCGTTTATAATCATTTTTCTCTAAAATGGGGAAAAGAAATATTTGATGGAACAATTGAATTAGTAGAGAAATATTGCAAGGAGAGACTTAGCTTTTAAATCTTAATAAACATAGTTTAAACGCCTCCAATCCATCCGTCAATTTAAGTATAATTAAAATGACAACGCTTCAAAGTGTGTGAGCAGCATTGATTTAAACGAGTTACAACGCGAGACAAATACATTATTTCTTTCGTTTTAACCCTTCCTCAAACACAACAAACTCGCAGTAGAAGACTTTAAAAACATCTTAGCAAAAGTACAGAACTTTCTATAAATTAAAAAACTTTTATTGAATAAAGTTGAAAACATTGTGGTAAATGGAGTTATTACTCATCATGAGCAATTTCTCCTTTTGCCGCAAGGTTCTCAAAAGGCGTCTATTGCAGAGGCGTCAAAAAGCGTCCGTATGAGGGAAAGTGTTTATAGTATGTTCTATTGTCTTTGCCATCAACAATGTCCATTAAAGTCAACCTTCATGTATACGCTATTTAATCTTGGAATACAGACTACATTCAAAATCAAATCATATTTTCTTTATTGATTAATTAAATGCTAATTGATTCGTCAAATCTGAATACTGTTTCCGAGCTGAATGGAGTCTCATAATAAGTTAAAGAACGCGCACCTAGCCTGGTCACAGACCGGTAAGGCGAAACATACTCTGGAATACTCAAACTACAAGGATCTTAAACGTAGTTTTAGAAGATCATTGCGCGCCGCTGCACATGATCACGAACAAACGGAACTTCAGAATATTGATAAACTCTGTGAAATAGACCAAAATTCCTTTTGGAAAATACTGAACTCCAAAAAGTCGCGCGGCAAAAGACGGGGTTGCGAAATAGTGTTTAATGGTAAAAAGGAGACAACTCTTGATGGTATGTTAAATGCGTGGTCTGCCTACTTTAGTGATCTGTATCAATTCAAAGAAAGTCCTGACTTTGATCACGAGTTTAAAACCCATGTTAACCACAAAGTAGACTCATACCTTTCATATAGAGATACTTCCATCGATTCAAAATTGTGTACTAATGTTGATACCGATGAGCTACAGACATTGATAAAAATGCTGCCGAACAACAAGAGCGGATCCATAGACAACTTAACGTACGAACACTTGAAATATGGTGGAATAGATCTGTCTGTCTGCCTTGCAAAGTTGTTTAATGCAATTTTCCACTGTGAAGTTATACCAACTAACTTTAAATCAGGACTTACAATCACTCTTCATAAAGGAAATGGCAAGCCACTTAACGACCCTAACAGCTACCGTGCTATTTCCTTGCTACCTGTTATTTCAAAGCTATACGAAAAACTTGTAATGAAACGACTTGACGAAAATATGCTTACGTCAAAGCTAAACGAGTTGCAATATGGGTTTCAAAAGAATAAAAACTGCAAAATGGTTTCCTTTATTGTACAGGAAGCCCGCGACTATTGTATTGAACGCGGAAGCCCTCTACATGTGTGTTACATGGACGCGAAATCTGCATTTGACCTCGTTTGGATACATGGGCTTATCTACAAACTGTTTAACTTTGGTGTCAAGGGCAAAATGCTTAGACTTATTTGGAACTCTTTCCAAGACTGCTCTAGTCGTGTATTAGTGAACGGACATTTGTCGAGCGTATTCAGGATCGAACAAGGAACCAGACAAGGCTCAATATGTGCACCGTTTTACTACACTGTATACGTTAATGCACTTCTGGAAGCACTCCAGGCCTCACCGTACGGCCTACGTATTTGTGATCTCCGTCTAGCTGCACCAACTCAGGCTGATGACATCGTTCTTTTATCACTATCAAGACGTGGATTAAATGAATTGCTAGCAATATGTTTTAAATACGCTAATAAGTGGCGCTACCTGTATAACCCCACAAAATGTGCTGCATCTATCCTAGACCGAAAAAGGCAGCGCCGTGGTCCGATAGTGCCTACAGTGTATGGAAGTACGGTGATTCCAGATACTGACTCATACAAACATCTGGGTATCGTCCAATCAACGTCCGGAAAACATCCATTTAATGCGGATCGAGTGAAACAAACTATCAGAGGCACGTTTATGTCTATAACCGGTATGGTGTCCGGAAGCACAGGTCCAAACCCGAGCACGGCAATGAAACTCTACAGATCGTGTGTACTACCGCGCGCTCTGTTTGGTTGTGAGCTCTGGAATGACATGACAGATACGGTTCACAAAAAATTGGAAGTAGCACACCACTTTTGTTTAAAACGAGCTCAGGGCCTTCCATTTACGACCCGGTCGGACATGGTTCTAGGCCTTGTTGGCGCTACTTCACTACATGCGTATATCGACAGTCAGAAACTGTTGTTCCTTGGAACGTTATGCCGTGTTCCCCCGAATGAAGTGTGTTACAAACTATATCTGCTGAGGTTATTTCAATACGATATCTGTAATACTACACATCTTGGTTTCGTCTCTGACATTCATCTAATACTGGACAAATATGACCTTACAGCGTACCTAGCAACGTTCAAAACATCTGGTGTTTTCCCTTCGAAACAAATTTGGAAAACTATGTGTTACCGAGCTGTACACGCACGCGAAGAATCAACCTGGGTTGACCGAATGGACGCTTCTTCGGACTTTACTACATTCAAACAGTGCCACAGTCACCTTCGCCAGTCAAACATTTGGACAGTAGCTAAGCTACACCCGTTTACATTGTCCCGCATGAAATTTCTGGCTAATATATGTTGTAAGCGACCACCAAACCAACCGGAAGTCTGTCTACGTTGTCAGCATCCGTGTATGCAGGAAATAGAACATTTACTATTTGAATGTCCCCTAACGGACGGGCATCGACTATGGAACGAGTTCTATGACGAAAACCATTCATTAAGTTCTGATTTATGTGCTATGCTATTATGTTTACCTAGACACGAACTCATCACATACATGCTTGGCAAAATAGATGACAAACTTATCAATGTGTTAAAAGTCGAACTGTACCCTTCGTTTCTAACTATCTGTGCCGATCTTCTGACAAAAGTATACACTTAGAAATGTAACAAGACGCGTATTAAGAGCTTAGTGGTCACTTTACCAATCCCTCTGTTGTTGTTTCTATTTCGCTTTCGGAGAAAGTTCAACCTATCCACATGCTGATCCTACTTGGGAACAGTGACCGCGTCACCTAAATATAGTATGTACTATCGAAGCCCTTTGGTTAAACTTATGAAAGAGCCTCGATAAGCACATACATATTGTACTTACTGTTAAACAGCTACTTTGTACTTATATAGCATTTGAACAGGTGGAGCCGGGTCACTCTAAAACAGACCTCAGAAACTGCCGATCAGCGAAGATTACAGACTGTCTACACCTCCGCATATTAATATTAATATAGACTGACTGAGATCTCCTCTGATATTCACCTAGCGAATTATTTCATCGTTAAATCTCATTGGGTCTGTTTTGGGGTGAAAAGACTCAATACATGCCGTTTTCTCATAATTTCTTTTTATTATCTATTGTTTACTTTCTATTAGTTGTATACATGTAACTGTAATTGTAACCATTATGTAATTTATTATATGTAACTCTTCAGAAAATGGAGGCAATAAAGATGTATATAGTATCTAACAGAACTGTTTCCCAGCTGAATGTTTAGTATCTAACAGAACTGTTTCCGAGCTGAATGTTTAGTATCTAACAGAACTGTTTCCGAACTGAATGTTTAGTATCTAACAGAACTGTTTCCGAACTGAATGTTTAGTATCTAACAGAACTGTTTCCGAACTGAATGTTTAGAATCTAACAGAACTGTTTCCGAGCTGAATGTTTAGTATCTAACAGAAATGTTTCCGAGCTGAATGTCTAGTATCTAACAACTGTTTCTGAGCTGAATGTTTAGTATCTAATAGAACTGTTTCCGAACTGAATGTCTAGTATCTAACAGAACTGTTTCATAACTGAATATCTAGTATCTAACATAATTGTTTCCGAACTGAATGTCTAGTATCTAACAGAACTGTTTCCGAGCTGAATGTTTAGTATCTAACAGAACTGTTTCCAAGCTGAATGTTTAGTATCTAACAGAACTGTTTCCGAACTGAATGTTTAGTATCTAGCAGAACTGTTTCCGAACGGAATGTTTAGTATCTAACAAAAGAAAGGGTAACAATTCCATGCATGCCGTGAACTTTCATAGGAGCACCGTTTAAATTTTACCGGGGACTGGATTGCTCTCACGGATGCTCTAATTTTAACAGCGGGGTCTTTAGTTTTGCGAGACCGGGATTATCTAATCCTTTCCCACATGCACAGACGCTTTAACTCATCTGTAGCACACGAACCAATGTGGCTCAAGGAGAACATGATCATAAAATGAACCATTCTAATCATTATAACTCTATTAAAAATTATATTTTCAAGTGATGCCCACTGTTTTGCCTGTATGTTTTCAAGGTCGTCTGGCGGATATCAGGGGCGTAGCTTTGCAATAATCAATGTGTAGGACGTCTCGTGAGAAAATCAACATTGTGGACTCTGTGTAAAGAATCGACCCGGATCAGCCTAAGCATGCCACACAGGCCTACCCGGATAGACACATTTTTGTCTCCTGTGGATTTTCTGTTTCAGGAATAACTACTCTATACATCTATCCCCCTAAGACGGAATGTGTCGACCGGATCAGTCTGCGTGGACAGCGCAGGCTGATCTGGTCGATACATTACGCAGATGTCTATCGCCGCAGCTGTATTTTAGGGCATTTTTAGGAAAAATGTGTAGGCACGTGCCTACAGTGCCTAAAAGGAGCTACGCCCCTGGATATTGTTTGTCTGTTAGAAAGGGTCAAACTGGTCTTGTCCAAATCGCAGACGCTGTTTTGACACATCTGCAGTACAGAACGTTTTAGAATCATAGAAGATGGCGTCTATAATCACATATCACGGATATTTAGAGGGGATATTTCTAATCTATAACTCGAGCTGTTTTTGTCGTCTATTCTTATTACAATTTAGACACTGCATTGATCAGAACAAGTCTTACCGTACTCGGCTATTTACGGAAACAGTTCCCCCGCATTATACTCGGTAAATGTAATAGCTGGTCTCTGGTTCGAAAGTACGGTAGTCGGAAATCAAGTCATTTAGAATCCTGAGCTTCTTGAATGCGAATAACGTATTTTTGGAATAGTAAACAGATTGTCATCCAAAGTATAAATGACAAGAACTTTGTGGTTCTTCTGAATACAGGTGTATAGTGAATGCACTGGTGAGACTGCACATATCTACACACTCACCTGAGTCTTCACAGTTCTCATGTTCAACAAGAACCCCATTCCGACAGACGCAGAAGAAATGGAGAACTTCAGATGTAAGGGACACAACTCCATGTTCCTCAATTCGTCGGCGTACAGTGACTGGAAAGACTAGGCTAGAAATAGGTTTCAATGGCAAATTGTCCTGAGTGAATATCAGAATTCCATGCATGTGTTTTTCTCGAACAAGGGTTTGAGTCTGAATATCTTTATATATACTTCTTCAATACTTTCGAAACATCGACAATGAAATTTGTTCTATACACGATACAGTGTCGTTTAATTTCTATAATTGAATGGATAACCTATGACAAAAAGTTGAAAACATTGTGGCAAAAGGAGAAATTGCACGTTTTGTGCAATTTCTTCTTTTGTCACTATGTTTTTAAAAAGCCGTCTGCTGCAGAGGCGTCAGAAAGCGTCTATATGAGGGAAAGAGTTAAGCCTTTTCGATATACAGACGCTTTTTGACACAAATAACATTTGAAAACATTGTGGCAAAATGAGCAATTTCTCCTTTTGCCACAATAGTTTCAACTCCAATAAATAATTCAAATCTCATTTATGGAGATTTATGCTTTTACGTTTTTACCAGATGTTTCTCAAAGTTTTTTTTCATGCGGCCAAGTATTCAGTACGTCACGTCTAATGAGTATTATCTTCGAAATGTTTCCATCCATGGATAACTAGATTAGCCCGCATGTCCGCATAGCCTGATCTAGAGCATTATGATGCATACTCTAGTCGTACAATCATCATTGAAGCACAATAAGAGCATGCATGACCAAGAAACACTATACAAATTCAAGTCTGCACATTTAATGTCATTTTCTATTCAATTGCAACCCCCAAATGTCGGCTTTCATGGGTTGAGACCCAAGTTGCATATATAGACTGTAATCAGTCCATATGACTAATGTATTTTACCAGTTCTGATTCGATGTGGTCAAATCCTCTCGAGCAGCATTAAATGATTCTCCCAACTGTATCGCTTTTGTCAAGCGCAAACTAAGACCAAGTATCTATTTCCTATAGATATAATATTGTACCGACCTTGAAAGTCGGCATAACATTGAATAAATACATAATATAATCCAGGCAAGTTACAGAGACTGTAATAAGTGTACGACCCCATCGAACATATGGGTCTCTGTAGTTACGTGTAGATATGTCCTTAATTATCTTTCAGTTGTACTGCTTAACCCTTTCCCTCATATAGAGGCTTTCTGACGCCTCTGCAGCAGACGGCTTTTTGAAAACATAGTGACAAAAGAAGAAAATGCTCAAAATGAGCAATTTCTCCTTTTGCCACAATGTTTTCTACTTTTAGTCATAGCTTATCCGTTCAATTGTAGAGCTTTTCTATGCTTTGTCAAAATATGTTCAAAGTCGTCTGCTGCAGAATTGTCATTTGAGGGAAAGGGTTAACGTCTTGGGAGTAAACACCATCAGTTTTCAATAGTTTTTCAATTTATGATTGTGGGCAAAAGACCGAGGCGAGTCTCTGAATTAGCACTGTCATCTAACCTATCCAACATTCAACAGAAATACAGCAGAGGACGACTTAGAAGGTATCTAAGCAAAAACAATGTTACAGAAGAAGAAATTGCTCAGAAAACGAGATTTTAAATGTCGTTTGCTGCAGATGCGTCACCATGCGTCTGTCCGTTGGGAAGTGTTAATATACTTCCTTGGCCACATATATAGACTGTTAATATCATTGTAATTCAACGGTCAAATGAAGTATACATGTAACAATGCACCGTATATTTCTACGTAAGCTTCGTTCGCATACATCATGCGGCTCTTAATTTTACAGACATAATCATTGCAAATAACAGTAATTTGATACAAATGGTTTGACAGGTTTGATCCTTAAAATGATGACGAAAGTGAAAAACGGATAAAACCCACTTCACCTGATACAACGAGTGTGTACGTATGGACGGCGTCAACAGACTTGGTCATAACCGTTTACCGCCTCGGTGGTGTAGTGCTAGAGCGTCCTCCTTTGGTGAGGGATGTCTTAGGTTCGATCCTAACGGGAGGTCATGGGTTCAATAACCGGCCGGATCATACCAAAGACTTTACAAATTGTAGTAATGGCTGATATCCTTAGCTTTCAGGGTTGCGGGGTTACTGGCGTCAGGATTAATATACCAGTATTACTGGTAACTTACCAATGAAATATACCAGTATTACTGGTAACTTACCAATGAAATGCCGTGATACAAAAGTATATAGCGTACACACTAGTAGCCTAGCACCGTGCAAACAGGCCTTCCGACAGATGCCGGCCGTTTTTTTATTCAGATCAGACTGATCCATGTTCTTACTCTCTTCTAGAAGATGTTTCAATTATATGTTGACTCGATAGTAAACAGTGATGATCATGATCATAATGTGCATATGTTAAGGCTGAGCTTGAGATACACGTATATATAAAATATACCTGCATAGAGGCATCATTTTTATACAGGTCTAAACTCTAAAGATAAACTCTCACCCGTCATACATGTATATACAAGTACAAGGGTTTAAATATTCACAAGAACTTTTTTCTTATCCCTAAAACTGCCAATATAGATAGATATATTTTATTCAGGAAAAGGGGCAATTTGCCCAACATACCACATACATATGACACTTTTGTTTTAACAAAGTCAAATGGCAGACTAACAAAATTAAACGTTTGGAAATATTCTAGAAAAAACAACATATTTCCCCCCGTTTGAATGACAAACGGCTTTACAAAATCTAGTGTAGTTATAAACAAATTACTGGGATTAATATCATATGTATATCAGTCATTTGAGAGAAGAAAACACTTAGAAAATCAATCAAAAGTCGTTGTAGAATGTGGCGAAGTTGCTTAATGTTGACATTTTCGCAATTTCCACATTGATTTTCATTTTAAGGATGCAACTGAAACAGAATTAATCTACATAATTATATTCATTATTGATTTCAAAACCCTTTTAAACAAATATGGCCAAATTTTCAACTATATTTTCATTTTCAGATTTAAGTAATTCAATAAATGTTATCATACTTGGATGTTTCCAATAATAATTTTTAATATATACATTCGTATATCAGAAAACATTGGACATTCTAACAAAAAGTGCATTTCATCTTCGATAGTATTAAATAATTTACATTTTACATTTAAGGTATATTGTTTGGTATATAAAGACAGTCTCTATTTCCTTCCGTTTACCCCTAATCCTTTCCCACATACATACGCTTTCTGACGCCTCTGCAGCAGACGACTTTTGCAAACATTGTGTCAAAAGACGAAATTGCTCAAAACGAGCAATTTCTTCATTTTCCAATCGTTTTCAGCTCTAATTAATGATGATAAAAAACTTTCAATTATAGAAGTTTACCATATTTTTAACCAAATGTTTCAAAAGTCGTCTGCTACAGATTAGTTGTAAGTGGGAAAGGGTGAACAGAAATGTCCGTCTTATAGAATGAAACTAAATGAATACTATTTCCCTATAAGATATATCACAGGAGAACAATTCCACTCTCTTGCCGTTGTAACCTTGACACGGCGTGCCAACAACACATTTCAGAGCCTCTTAAATCTTTATATATTTGATTATGTTTAGGAATCGAACGAGTCTAAGGTTTCCCCTATAGCAGAAACGATTGAATCTAATATTTATGAAGTTTGCTCTAAATTAAATGTAACATGGGGAATTCGTCTTTTCGATTCCTTCCGATACATTGGTCCTATATTTCTACTGTCTAGTTTTTTTCTGATTAGTTCCAAATTAATTTTGATTCTCTAAGTCGGTCTTTCGACATGTCTTCAACACTATAATTGAATAGTTTTTTTTAATTCTAAAGCCAGGGGAAATCGACCGAATAGTCGTGTGTATGCCGACATGGGCACATCGCATAGGTGGTATACTTGAGTGAGCGAGAGCATTGAGAGTGGAGATTCAGGATTCCAGTCACGGCCTGATTATACTAAATATTTCACATTTACAATAGTCAGCAGACGCCTTTCGAAATCATTGTGGCAAAAAGCTCACATAGATTATAAACATTTAAGAATACCCGATCAGTGAATCTTATCCGAAGTCACTTAACCCCTACCAAAATACAACACATCCGCATCAGACGACTATAGGCAAAACAATTGAAACTTTTTATGAAAGAAAGTATAACTGTTGAATCTGGATGAAAACATTGTGGCGAAATAAAATCCTCATTTTGAGCAATTTCTCCCTTTTTCCACAGTGGTTTTAAAAGCCGTCTGTAGAGGTTTCAGAAGGAGGTTTTATGTGGGAAAGGGCTAAACAATATCGACTAACAGGACAGTGAAATAACTGTATATTTCTATGTAAACTGTTCAATATGCATGAGGAATATACAATTGTTATGTAATTCAAACATTTGAAAAGTCAGCTGTCAATTCAAGCGGAGTCTAAAACTCACATTTCTAGTTCTATTTTTAGCTTGGCGCCATACCAGTAAAACCTTTGTAAAATAGAGGGTGTACTTAATTTGCACAATTTCTTCTGGAGATTTCTGACATAATATTTTGTTGTTCGTTTTACAAGTTAGACACGGCTAGACAATAACAGGCTCACATAGAATGAATAATATCGATTGGTTGTGATAAATTAATCTCGCTCGAATTAATTTAGTAGATGATAAAAAAGGTGTGAACCAATGTTAAGCCCAGTGTGATTTTAAGACTTGATTAACCATATCATCATAACAGACGACTTTCAAAAACATTGTGGAAAAAATTAACATGGTCCTATAATTTTTTCTAACTTTATACTTCCTATTTTCTATAACGTTTAAATGTTAACATATATGTCTTAAGCAGACGACTGAAATAATATTGTATCAGAGAAAGATCATTAACACTTTTCCACATACTAGAGTACAGACGCTTTCTGATGCCTCTGCTGCAGACGACTTTTTGAAACATTTCCGCAAAATGAGAAATTGCTCATTTGTCACAATGTTTTCATGAATTGTCCTTTCATTTAAAGAGAAATGTGTCGTCTGTTGTACGTTTGTAGGGTTGATTGAATGATTTGTTTGTTTGTTTGAATGGTGTTTCACGCAGATTACTAAAACGCTTCAGTTATATCACTGCATTACCTGATACCTGCGAGTGAGTCTTCAAACCCGACAATCCTGAGCGCCAAAGAGGAAAAGTCATTGTTGCCAGATTTTAGGTATTTGGCATGACCCAGCTGATGATTGAATCCGCGACCTCCTGAACCCAAGGCAGACGCTCTAGCACTGCACTACCGAGGCGACCTGATTCAATGGTTGAACATGAAAGGACAAGAATTACGCGTAACAATATGTATCGCCGTCCCGCGCTTTGACTATAAATACAAGTGTAAATACAAAGACAAAATGTGTTTGCAAAATTTGAAGTCGATCTCACAAGTCCAAGATAGAAGAAATCGTTCTAACAAAAAATGAGGAAGATATGTTCAATTCTCAAAATCCACTAAAACCCCTCAAAATTCATGTTTTAACCCCAAAGATAAGGTCACACTCAGCATTTTCAATATGAAGGATAGAATAGGATGCAACTATGGTCCAAGTCTGAAAGCCCTAGCACTAGTAGTTATTGAGAAAAGTAAAAACATGAAACTTTAACATTAGGCTAAACACAATTGTTATATACGAAACAAAAAAAGAAACAAAAAGGGTAGAATAATCTCACACATGCCTTAGTTACACTCCTGCTGTACGAGAATATCAAAGCGCTGAAAGTGCTAATGTAATAGGGGCATATGTAAGTTGAAAATATATGGCATAGTTAATATGGACAAACATTGTTGAAACAATAAATCATCGACGTTTAAACAAACCAAACCAAATAATTTTGAAACAACACAGATTGCCTGCCAATAACCAATACCTCATCAAAAGATTGACCAAAAAATGAGCAACGATCCTTAATTAAAATATTTCCAGTTCAGAAAACACTAAAGATCCACAATGTATATTGGAATCATGCTCATAAATGAAAGACAATTGAAAGCATACTAGAGTTATGTCTTTTGTGCACTGCACATCTGTAGCTTATTAGTTTCCTATACACGAATTATTATATTGATCCATTGAACATCTATTGAGACAATGACCAAATAAATATATGAACAAAATGAGTTTTTATCTAAAATAACAGATCAGATTTGCCTTCGAAATATTGCATCGGTCTCCTCATCCCAATGTGTAAGTGTGACGACTTTGAAATGGATCTGCCAAACAGAAACAAAATTTTGACCCATTAATGCAAACCGTAACGGACAGACGGACGGCTGGATGAACAGACAGTCAGTCGCTCCGCACCGTGTGATCAGGAGAACGGCAAAATACTAGGTACATCATTCTGGTCTGCTTATTTTAGTAATCTCCATGCTTCCTTATTTAGTTCAGCCATTTTCTCACTTCGAAATGAATCTGCCAAACAGAAACAACGTTTTGACGAATAAATGCAAACCATGACGGACGGACGAATGCATATTCAGGCAGACAGCCGTTCGGACGCCGGATAATGCCTCCAAGCTTTACAGACAGAGACAACACATAAAGTATTGATTACAAAAGACTGGTTCTATGCGTCAAATCATAGAAAGGAAAGGGTTAACACATTATGGTATTTGTAATGCATTTGCAGTTTAATTGAATCTCTGAAAAGGGCCCGTACAAGGTTAATTGACAAAAACCTATCTAGACTACATTTCTAGTTGATTTAACATCTAGGACTAGATTACATGTTGACGTGTGCATGTTGAAATTATCTAACAACACTGACATTGAGGTCAATCATATGTCATAGTGTGTTTCACTCATTGGAACTATTTTGTCTCATTAATTAATGCAAGCGGTTCGTTGTTCGTGATTCGGTCGAACCAATGAAGTCGGTGTTAAAGCTGGTTATAACCAATAAAACAATTTTCGCGGAGGAATTCAATTGTGAAGCTTTGTTGCAGCCGTAAGTCGACTATTTGAAAGCAGGCTAGCAATGGGATAGGGGCGAAAAGCCCCTGTCCCAAAAATTGTATGACCCTTAGACCCGTTTGATAGGTTGAAGTAAAATTAATGTTTTTAACAAAACAAGAAGGTCGCATTAATCATCTTTATCATGCAATGTGAATAAGGGCATAATATGCAACTATGATCCACGTTTGAAGGTCATATGACTAGTAGTTACTGAGATAAAGTAAAAAGAAAAAGACTTTTACGTTGAGCTTAACACTATTGTTAAATATGACAAAGATGAAAATACCAAAAAAATCAGCAAAACAATCTAAACATAATTACATCTCTTAAACCCTTCGATATGTTGAAGTTCGTTATATACTAAATGTGTTTGCAAAATGTGAAATAATTCTAACAAAAAATGAAGATGTAATGCCAAATTCTCAAAATCCACTACCTTAAAAATAGGGTCGCACTAACATCTTCAGCAGACACTGTGAAAGGTTATAGACGCAAATATGATCAAAATTTGAAAGCACAAGTACTTATTGACAAAAAGTAAACACGCGACATTTTAACGAGTTAAACGCAAATGCTTGACGCAGCCACCGCCACCAGAAAAGTAACAACTTAGTCTCGCTTTCGGTAATCGCGGCGATACAACATCGAGCCTAGCCCCGGGGCGGTCAAACTGTTCACTGGATCGTAATAACTTGTACATTCTTTGAAGAGGATATCCCAAACAACATTGTTGGCAATTTGTTTTCAAATTGGGTGAGTACACTTGGTCAAGAAGATTAACCATTCGCTATATAGTTATTCAATCAATTCAGAAGGTTCCGGAGTTTGATAAAACCGCCTCAGTGTTTTAGTGGAATTGCGTCCGCGTCAGGTGTGGGAGGTCGCGAGTTTGCTCCCCGACAGGGTCATAACAAAGACTGACTTTGAACAAAATGGTAGTAATTGCTGCCATCCTTGGCGCTCATGGCTGCGGGCTAGTATAACGACAGCTGGCTGGTGTCAGGATCAAAAGACCAGTAGTACTGGTAACTTACCTGTGAAACGCCGTGATATAACTCAAAATGTGTTGCAAGTGGCATAAAACAACAAATAATGAATCAATCCGGAGAGTGATAACGACAACTAAAACATCGTGCAAGTATGCATTTTGATCTGAATCGCAAGGGGAAATAGGTATGTAGGAGATTATTATATCACTTACGTTTCTTATTTTTTCAATTATTAACATCAACTGTCCGTTCATTCGCATTTCAACGGTAATTGCCTATTATCTCGTCCAGAGAAAATATCTTTGGTCATGCATGCGCCCGCCATGACCTAGGCCAATAATTGATGGTACTTCAAAGCCATTTTAGCCCCGAATTTCCTTAAGTGCACAGTTCTTTGTTCAACTTTGAGCACTTCCGTTATTCATGTAATAAGAGTTTAGGTATATTTTAGTAATTCTAAAAATGCAAACAATGTTGATTTCAGATGAGACAGCACATTAGGAGCTGACTCACCTGCATCTGTATTACTTGCAAAATCTTCAATTATGCTATTGGTACTAAAAAAACGAAAGAAGTGTTCTACAGCAAAACCAAAACTGCCTTAAACGTTTTTATCTATAAACTTAGCAATTAATTCGATATAAAATATTGAAAATAGTGAACAAAGTTTCCTTTTCCAACGATGTGTTTAAAGTTGGACAGCTGAAGAGAAATCGTATGCCGTCTGTAATAGGTAAAAGGTAACATTTACTGCGAAAGGGTCCAGAAAGTACATACAAATGCATAATATTTATAAAGGAAGCGATATTTGAGTGTTTTAACACTTTCCCTGATACTGAGGAAACTAACCACCCTCAATAACAATCAACTTTTAAAACGTTTTTGTTCGAACCGTAGACATTGCTCATCATGCAGAATTGCTTCTTTTTTTACAATAGCGTTTACACTACCTTGTTATCATACTTAATAATGTGTATTAAACACGAATTTAATATTTTCCCTCAACTATGATTGGAGTAAACCAATGTTATACTTTCATATTAGGTGAACGGTGTTTCGATTGTTGATTGTTTGGTGTTTTACGCCGCTTTCAACAATATTTCAGTTATATCACAGCGTTGGTAAGTTACAAGTACTACTGGTCTATTTATCCTGACACCAGCCAGTCAGTCGTAATGCTAATTCCGGAATCCTAAGCGCCAAGGAGGGCAGTCATTACTACCAGTTTTAAAATCTTTGATATGACCCGACCGGGGCTCGAACCCACACACTCCCGCACCCAAGGTGGACGCTCTACCATTACACCAGCCAGGTAGTCACAGTTATTCGAATAAACACGGTTTGTTATTATACGTACATGCACATAAGATCCATTAACCCTTTCCCTCAAACGACAATTCTGCAGCAGACGACTTTGAACGTATTTTGTCAAAACATAGAATATCTCCATAATTGAACGAATAACCTATGACAAAAAGTGGAAAACATTGTGGCAAAAGGAGAAATTGCACATTTTGTGCAATTTCTTCTTTTGTCACTATGTTTTTAAAACGCCGTCTGCTGCAGAGGCGTCAGAAAGCGTCTATATGAGGGAAAGGGTTAACAGCGATCTCTCGATTTCTCTACCGACATCCGTAAAAGTAACCCGTAATTACCCCTAGCATACAGAGTACATTTAGTTGTCTGGTGCACATGATTTTTAATGACGTAAGAGAAATAATTAAACCCTTTCTCTTGTAGGTCTTTTGTAAAGACACGTCTGACGTCTCTGCTGTTTTTATCAACATACAAATAATTGTTCAAGACAGGAAACTTTTCCTTTTACGAAAAGATATCATCAACTTTATTGGAACTCGAACTTCACTATCACGTATATTTCAATTTCGTTTAAGCCTATATACTTTCAGTTCGTACTAGGCTATAGCAGTGTATGGAGAATGTGAGATAAGGGAACCGTTGTAGCTGGCACAGTTTGTGGCTAAAAGTGTTGGTAATAAGAAAGAAGCGTATAGGCATCCATCATATAGACAGCCATTCATAAACTCCCAGACCTCAAATATTGATTACAGTGTATCGATCGTTGTGAGGCGGTCCTATACGTCGTGAGATACTCTCTCTCACTCTTCAGAGATGTTCGGCGCACCGCCCTCCCTCTCTAGCCATGTATTGATTCAGACTACGGTAACATCAACCCCTTCCCACATACAACACATATGCAGCAGGCGACATTAAAATATATAGGAAAATATGAAAAGTCTCTATAAATGAAAGTGTAACTATTGAACAGGATTGGAAACATTTAGGCAAGAAAAGCAATAGTTGATTGTATCCTCATTACTCATTTTGCTTCGATGTTTTTTCGAATGCCGTCTGCTGTAAATGCAATAAAATGTGTCTGCATGTGGGAAAGTGTTAAGACAAAAAGCAAGTGAATATGTGAGCCATTATTTATCTGATTTTGGGGTCAAAATATTACCTAGTTTGATTGAACTTCTACTAAGAAACGTCTGCTTTGAAAAACTACAACATTTTGAGCAAAAGTATTTAACATCTTTAGTACTGGTACAAAGTTGAAAACATTGTGGAAATGAGAAATTGTCAGTATTGAGTCAATCCCGTCTTCCACAATATTTGCAAATGTCTAAATTAGACGAATCAAAGCCGTCTGACTCTAATAAAAGACGGAACACAAATGCAAATATGTGCTACTGATCTAAATCTTAGGTCGAAACATCTTGTAGTTGTGTTCAAAAGATTGGTTTATGCAATATAATCGTTTGTACGAAACGAAATTGATATAACTGACTAATTGGCAAATCTGTTAGTCTTTTTTATCACCTTTTTTTTTTAAGTAAAGCTGAATTAGTTGGAAAGGTACCACTTATATTTATTGAGTTTCTTTTGTCAGTACGAAACTTTCTTTTCTGATAAAACATAATGTTTTTTAATTCTGAAATAGATGTATATTTTTATCTGATAGCGAGTATAATGAAATGTAGGCCTTCTAAATAATGTTGCTTTGACAAAAAAGTTGTATTTTAATTTTTGGTGATTCATTTTGTCATATCTTTTAAAAGGAACTCTCTGGACCAAAAAAACAGTGTACACAATAAAAACACATACTACATAGCTTTAACACATTATTTATTTATTTATTTTTATTATTTGTAAATCGTTATTTGAAAATCAAACCATACATTTTCGGTTCTCAAAATAATCGTTAAGTATGAATCAAGTAA
Organism: Serripes groenlandicus; assembly: GCA_031761405.1. Classification (NCBI taxonomy): domain Eukaryota; kingdom Metazoa; phylum Mollusca; class Bivalvia; order Cardiida; family Cardiidae; genus Serripes; species Serripes groenlandicus. Next base: position 105,069,083 of record JASEVX010000004.1, on the reverse strand, counting down.
TGAAGGAACAGCCATAGGACGAACAACTCTTCATAGCTAATGAACGTGCATGTATGTCATACCCTTCAATCCTTACTTGACATCGAAACCATATGAGACAAGGTATGGGAAAGGGTACAATTTGGCTTTTGTGAACAGTATAGATCCAGATCAGCCCTTGCATCTACACAGTCTGATCAAGATATACACATCATTTACACAATCGTGTAAGAATATCTGCCAACTAGTGCAGATGTTGATAAGTCTGAGCAGGTGGACAAGATGATCTTAACCTACACTGTTCAGAAATGCCAACTTGTACATTTTCTCATGCACTGACTCCAATGATACCCAAAGGACGTGCTATAACACGTTTACGTGCAACACCATGGGGCTTCAGTAACGAGGGAGAGGTGTTAGTGGACGACGACCTATTAAGACGTGGCTGGGTACGAGTCGTTTACCTTTACCCCCGCTGTAATATTGTCATTAGAATACCAGACGGTTTCAGAAATTTCTAATTCGTTATACTTACTTGAAAACCAAACCCAATCAAGTAGGTACTCAAATACATCTCTACGTATTACTTTAATTATGGGGATACTGTATTTGGACAAAAGATTGTGCATGTCTTTCGTATTCTTAACCCTCTCAAACACACGGACGCTCTGTTACACATTTGCAGCAGAAGACTTTTGAAAACATTATGGCAAAAGCAGATATGACACGTTTGAGTAGAACACAGTTTGTATCCAGCGACGGTATTACAATTTTGTATTCGTTCTGTAATACACAAACGTATGTGTATATTTGTATTTGAAAGTATATGTATATATTGCTGTGTACCGTTTCAATGAAATGTCATTGTATTACAATTCAAACCTTATCTCTTATAACTCTGGTTTGGAGTGGCATTGTACTGTTCTGTTGTATAGTATATTTTATGTTATAACTGTTATATTGTATGTACAATGATGAGATGTAAATAAAGATTATAACAAATCAACGACTTTTAGCTACTTTTTTGCACATGTATCGAATATTCGTTCATAAATGAATAATTAGCATATTCGGTTGCAGGAATAGTTTTGTTTCTTTGTTTTTATGGTCTTATACGCCATTTTCAAATACGTCATACTAACCAAACAATCCATAGCGCCAAGGAAGAAAAAGCCAGTACTAACATTGTTATAGTATTTAGTCTGACCCGACCGTTGATCGAACCAACAGCATCCCGCACCACTATGCCACTGTATCAATGTGACTTTAGATATTATAGGTATGTAAATTGTAACGAATATTGTGACTGGTATTGATCTACATTGATGGTAAAGGTTGATCATACCGAGGGCTTGGTGTGAAACAGTTGTAACTAAAATCGGTATTTTTTTACCAGTTTAATCACCAGGACATACAGTCTTTATAAGCGTTAAATCATTTTTCTTGGTAAACAATGGAAATGTAGGTGCCATTGCTCGTTCTGAGCAATGGCACCTAAATTTGCATTGTTTACAAAGGGGTCAAAATTGCCCCTAAACCATGGTTTTCAAAATAGGTTTTTAGTTACAACCTTTTCACGCCAAGCCCTCGATACGTGTGTATAGCTGACATGGACAATGCTGTATACATTCGCACATATATCTGAATAAGGATTGAATATGTGGTAGCCGTTGTTAAGGTACATGCATGAACACAATTACGATTTGTGAAGGGGAAGTTGTGTTCTCCTGAAGAATGTCGGAAAATGACAATACTGTCAATAGTTCACGAGATCGTCAATCAGGAAGTAACGCTGATCCAACACAACATCTCCAGAAGCCATCAAGACAATAATAACAACAACACCGACTTGCAATTTATTTCACATACCAGGACAACTTCCAGATAATTCCCCTATTTCCCCTGTACCCTCCGAAAGTCCAGTCAGATGGCTCGATTAATGCCTCACTGGTTCAACCAGCCAAACACTTTTCTACAGCTCTTCTTCATGTGTTTTTCCTTCATTTTATACTTCTTTAATTTTCAACTCAGTATATCCTTCTCGCGTAGCTACTATCAACATATTCAATTCGTTGACTGTGTCCAGAATAAAGAAGAAAAAGGACAAACAGTTTTCCTGATTTTATAGACAACTTTAAAATACTATGTACAATATAATTGAAAACATAAGGTAAACATGGGAAAACCGTCACCAGCAGCGGAAGTGTCAATGCGTCTGGCTATGAACCCATTAGCCCTTTCCCACATACAACACATCTACCGTAGACGACACTGAACTTATAACGTTATGAGGGTACAATATCTTTCTTAATGAAAGTGTAACTATTGAATAGTGTTGAAAACATTGCGACAAAAGGAGAAATTGCTCATTAAGAGTAATTTCTTCTTTTGTTACAATGTTTTCAAAAGACGTCTGTTGCATTGGCGTCAAAATGTGTCCGTATCAGAGAAAGGATAAACTGTCTGTATTCTGTTGCTCTATTCTTCTCGATCTCTAAACTTATTGTAGATAAACAAAAACTTCAAAACAGAAAAAGGTTTACATCGTCGCCGTTAAATGTCACAACAGTTCATCGGAATTTGATTTATATTGAGATCTCCTTAAAAGACCGTTAAACTGCCTATACAAACTGTATTCAGAACTGAGACGTTTCACCATTTTGTTTTTGCACCCCTATAATGTCATCACATATGGGGATATAATAGTGGTACAGTTAGAGTCACACTTCTAGTCGTTTCGCTAAGTTTGATTGATTGGTTGGGGGTTTAACACCGTTTCAACGCTTCTCCAGTCATATCACGGCGGCCAGTTCACCTACACATGTGTTTCCTAGCTTTCTCACACCAGTAGTACTACACACAGCATTCTTTCCACGCAACTGTTAGCCTATTGGTTGAATACGAATGACGCTTGTCACAGTGACTTTCGTCAAACGTCGGACAGAATGTTGGCCGAGCTGGGGTCCGGACTCATAACCCCTGGATTGACATCTCGTGTCGCTACCGACTGAGCTACCGGAGCTCGACGGGTGGTGAAGGTTCTGGTGAGTCTGTTTGTTGTCCTATACCTCCCCAGTGGTAGAGCGTCCGCCTCGGTTGCGGGGTTCGATCGTTGGTCGGATCGTACCAAACACTGTACAAATGGTAGTAATGTCTGCCCTCCTTTGCGCTCTGGGTTGCGGGATTCGCATAACGACTGACTGACTGGTGTCAGGATAAATGGACGATAAGTACTGGTAACTTACCCAGGTAATGCCGTGATATAACTTAACAATTGTTGAAATCGGCGTAAAACACCAAACAATCAATCGTTGTTCTATGGCTTATCTGAGTGCTAACTGTGCTCAGATGCTACTTTAACCCTGTTTTCATAATACAGATACAATCTAGCCCGTGCATGGGAAATGGTACATGCTGGATTATGTGAACGGTATAGCTCAGCCTGTGCATCCGCAAGATCTACACTGTTCACTTATCGCGTGCACAAGGTTGTTAGAATACTCTGTCAACTAAAGGTTCTGATAAGTCCGGTATACACAATGAACTGTGCTTACACTGTTCAGAAGTGCCAACTTGTACATTTTACATACACTTGATCATATTATATATCAAACAGAAGGAAAATAAACACTACCGTGAGTTGAGTGGAATGTCTGTAAATTATGTCACAATTTCTCAGAGTAACTTGGTGAATCCTTACCTCGCTATTAACACGAATCACAAGCACCTTTAAAAGGTCTCGTAACGGCATTCAGTATTTTCTTGTCAGGCTTTAGACTTTTAAAACCTGGCGTCGATTGAACTACTGAATTAATTTGCATTGCAAGTAAATATGAAGTAAAACCACTTTATTGTCTGAGGTGGCGAGAAATTGAAGTCAATGTCTGGTATTTATATTCATCCATTGTCCTAACTTAAAACCCGTCGGTCTGTCGATAACAGAACCAACTTGAAAACAGACTACTTTTGTTTCCGAGTATTTAACATTTTGAAATGACACCAATAATAAATCAAACGTTCAATTATTTCTGAAGGTTGTAATCCTGATCAATTAAATGAAAGAAACAATAAAGTACACAAAATGAGTGATAACTAGGAAGACGATTTGTTCAAGTGCACACTATTCATCTAACTGTTTAACTCGCTATTACACAGAGATCAATATTATTGTATGTGGTACTGTCTGCTACATTGATGGAAGAGTTGTTTGTGTCATAGTGAACGTGTTCGATCCTAATTGCACTAGAAATTACTTGATACGCAAACAGATATCTAGTGATACACTGTTTACTAGGAGATATGTGCCTTGTATGTTTGTAGGAAGGACACAACGGGCTGCGCCAAATGAAAACCAACATTCGGATGGTCTTAAAATAATACCAATCATGATGACATTACAAACAGCGGAATCGTAATCGATAAATTTGATTAATCCCTCGATTCATGCTCAATTCATCGATGAACTTTAAGCTTCTTATTGTATTTATACTCACATGTTTATTATGAAAATCAAGCCAGTGATAACATCACATCAAGAAAACGGAGCAGCAGTTTTGATTGCTTGCCTGCGCAATAAGAAATGCCGACTTCATAGATAGATTCATTCCAGGAATTAGTTCGAGTTAAACGGATTATTCTAATTATCACATATTCGAGTTAACGCGAATCCACTGTATGTGTGTAGTCGTTCTTTTTTTCATGACTATTGTTCTGAAACTTCCAGGAAACATTCTCGCCAAAATATCGAAATGCGAAGATAGTCTGCGTATAGACTGATCAGGATCTTTGCTATTTGCAACATCCAGAATGTCGAGTTGCGTTGCCCAAAATACACTTTTCACATAATTCCACTATTAACACTTAATTGAAGAAGATGGCGTTGGTCATAAAAAAGACATTACTCCTGAAATATTGTGGAATTATTATCTTCTCCATTCGTTGAGTTTAAAAATAAATGTCCCTCCCCTATATGGCTGAGAATAACAGAGATTACTGACTTTTAACATTGACTGTATTCGTACAAAACCTTTTAGCCTCCTCATTTGAGAACCGACATTAATAAGTTGAAAATAAATGGTGAAATTTCAGTTTCTGAAGAATGTCGTCAGGCCGAAAGCTTGAATATTGAGTTATTCACCCCCGTTACCAAAATAATAATATCAATGATGATTAAACATATTTTTCATTCGAGTGATTTTTTCTTCATTTACGTCGAGCTTACTCTCTCTTCGGAGAATACTTTAATATTTCAATGACTCAACGACGACAGCGTTAACCCAACTCATTATGCGTGAAGCTGGTAGACAGTTCGTGGATGTCTTTTGTATCACGATGATTAAATATAAACCGATATTTCGTTAGAAATACAATGGAACAATCCGTAACTTGTGCTAGGTATTAATCAAACAGTTAACATATATTGTCTCTCGATAAGTAGGACCTCACTAGTTAGTATTCAACTAGGTCTAGTAAGACTTTTTTTTTAAATTAAGAGATGTCATTTATACTTAAGAACGAACGTTTGTACCCGGATATTTACCTGGAGGTTTGTGAAACACACAGTGTTTTAAATCTGCATATTTCGTGATGTAGTAGCGAATACATGAGCCTGCCGGTGGGTAAAGTATTCATTTGCTTTATTAAGCAGTGTAAATGAAAATCAGCATGTGCATCAACACAGTCAGATCAAGGCATACACTGTTAATATATGCCTTACATACGTTTCTGCTAATTTGTGAAGGTTCTGATATGAAAAATGTCAACGTGCGCGTATTTTTCCCCTTCATACATTACACTGCAACTATTATACATTTTCAAAATGAACTTCCTGGATTGAAACATGTGAAACCAACATGTGCTGGATACGATAGACTGATGCTAAACACTAAACACACTGGAACTGAATGTCGTTTGGACGTTATAGCAATATTCGTGGACCCGTTACGGATATTCGAGTACGATTCGATTGATTGCAAGGCTAAACACGGACCGTACCTAGTGCTCTTAAAGCGACTGAACTCCAGATTCCCAACTGTCGAAAAAAAATAAAATTTCCAATTTTAAGAAAATAAGTGTTATTTTTGTATTTGGGGCATTAAAATATGATAACTGACATATTACATACCCCTATAATCGGTGAGATTTTCTAGTTTTCGATACTTTTTCCATCGCAAATTCTACCCTGTCAGTAACGGGGTAAGTTTATAAATAGCTTTCGATGCTTTTAATCTCATTCATCACGTGACTTGAAAAGTCGTCACGTGTATTGAAGAGTCAACAAATGACCGATAGGACGCATGCGCATTAAATGAAACATTTTAATACCATGAAGGTTGTATGCAAAATCACGAGGAGCTCCTGCAATCACAAACAAATCTCTATGATTACTGTCGTTCGACTCCGCCAAACGTGTAAATTGTGTATAACTGTACACGCCTGTCAGAGTGAACCGTTATATAGTTATATCACGTGATCGTTGCAAGGTGCCCGTCTGAAGGATTCCGTGGTATTTTTAAATAGGAAACCCCTTCATCGGGACAATTGAAAACGACTCAAGTTCACTTTATTGATAAAAAACGATACATTCTTACCCTGGTTTTACTTGGATAACATAAAGAATAACATTTAGGGCGAATTCGATTTTTTTTTTTTTCGTGCCATCTGGATTTCAGTCGCTTTAACAGATGTTACGTTAGGTCACGCGTAATGTATTTATTCTGAACACACGTTACGTTAGTACACTTGAAAGGTTTTTATTCTAAACAAATGTTACGTTATTATACTTGTAAGGCATTTATTCTAAACAGATGAAACGTAAGTATACTTGAAAGGCATTTATTCTAACGAGATGATACGTTTGTACACTCGAAAGGTATTTATTCTAAACAGGCATTTATTCTAACGAGATGATACGTTTGTACACTCGAAAGGTATTTATTCTAAACAGATGTTACGTTAGTAAAATTGTAAGGTATTTATTCTAAACAAATGTTACGTTTGTATACTGATTATATACTTGTTATATAGGTGTTTACTCTAAACAGATGTTACTTAAGTACACTTGTAAGGTTTTTATTTTTAACAAATATAACGCTAGTATACTTGTAAGATGCCTATTTTAACAGATGTCAAGTTAGTGCACTTGCAAGGTATTTATTCTAAACAGATGTTGCGTTATTACACATGTAAGGTATTCATTCTAAACAAGTTACTGCATTTGTATTGGAAAATATTGTCTTGGGATGCGATCCTTCCGTGGATTTGTTTTGCTTCATTTATTCAGAAGAGTAGGGTTCACTGCTTTGTAATAGTCTATACAAGCTTCCTACACTTATATCCCTACGGAGTTGAAACACATGGACATCGACCTTCACCGAATACGTATACATCCAGTTAGAAATAAACACTCGCGGTTTCTCCTCGTGTTGAAAAGCATTCTGGAATGACTACAAGAATGGTGTGTATATATAATTGAGATGAGAAGACACCACCATAAATCTACTGTTCTCCAATTCGACATCTCATGGACCGTGGAAGAGTCTACTATATGGAGTTCGGCGCTGAAAGAGTTTAATGCAACGATTTCCATATACCATTGGTTATAAGCAGACAATATGGCGGCTGAAAAACGATTGAGATATTGGCATATTATGCACGTGGTAAATGGACCTTGTTGATAAATACAGTGTTTAGCGTATATATAACATAAATTTTGCATTATTCTCCATTAAGATGATCCTTGGTAATTACTGCCCCGATCTTTCCATACATCCAATAAGACAACAGACATATCAAGTAACGTATGCTAGGATTGGCAAAAGAACTTCCCTCGTCCAATCTTTAGAGAAATTAACATCATTTTCAGTGTTATTCCAGTTATAATACAGCCTTACTCGTTTATATTTGTTTGCTCACAATGTGCAATATCCTCTTTTGCCACAATGTTTTCAACCCTGCTGACTAATACAAATATTTATTGTATACTTTAATATTATCCCCTCTTTTTTCCATTTAAAAAAAGGCACAATATCAGTTCATATTGCACGCGTCCATATTGCACTGGACGAAATTATTTCCATACAGTAACGATCTTGATCTTATGATAGAAAAGGGACGCCATTTAGGAATTGAAAGAAACCTCAGATACTGTCTGTTCTGTAATAATGTTATTGAATGTTATTGAATGTGAATTTCACTTTGTTCTGGTATGTCCTCTTTATAAAGAATTGCGCTTCAAATACATCCCTCAGAAACTGTACTTACACCCAAATTTAAATAAATTTTTCATACTGATGGCAAGTACTGATAAAGAAATAATTAGGAATCTTTCAATGTTTATCTTTTATGCCTCGAAGAAGAGAACAGTTGAAATTAAGTTAGTTTCAAACCATAACAACACATGATGTAATTATTGTTATGTAGTTTATATGTATGTATATGGGCCGGTGGCCTTGTAATACAATAAAATTGAATTGAATTGAATTGAATTGAACGTAACAGAGCGCTTCCATCCAAGCTTTCATAAGTTTAGAGACCAGCTGACAATCTTTGGTACATCCATTGTACATGACACGCTATGAAAATAGATAGACGTACACAACAATCCAGTCTATTCGTAGCGTTGTCCGTAAAACTATACTATCAAAAACAACTAGGCATATATATATAGCGTATGGCAAAATGTGTACAGTCTACAAAAAATGCACGTCACATTAACGCGGACAACGCTACGAATAGCCTGAATATGTGTGTTCTTTTTTACGAAGAAAACTAATAGGGGACATCTACTTCGTAAAAAAGAACACACATATCCAGGCCGTAAAAACCAGACTCAGATAGTAAACTAGTTCTTAATGAAATCCACTGTTAGAAAAAGCATTACACATCATTTTGTCGACGATTCAATTTCGAGTCGAAACCAAATGGCGAAAAACAATGGCGGATCGTAAATTTATATTTTCCAAGACCATAGCAACCATCGAAAAGGACAGTAATTGCGCGTTAAATGGTAAAAGTTAATATATCAATCAAAACAATTCAAAGCAATTGTTTACTTTTATCGTGGCTAAAACACACAAAACCACAAATTTTAAATAGCAAATATCAAAATTATACAATAAAAAGGTTATTTCATGATAATGGGAAACACTGTTGTGTTGGGACTCGTTCCTTCGGCGATCATCCGAATTTGCCATGGCACATTTTGAGTATCTGGCGATCTGGTACTCGTAACACGTAAACAATATGATCCTTACCGTCATTGATTGAAGTGCCTCCGATTACATTTAGCTTGGCTCAATTTTAGAAATAAAGTATCAAAGAAATTGGAAAGAATTAAAATGAAAAAGGAATGTAAAAGTAAATAAATAGAAAAAGCCCCGATCGAAATACGTTTGATTGGAACCCTGCCTTTTCCCGATAAAGACGGCATTATTAAATAAATGAGCCGGGTTTAAGTTAGTGTCGGTCGTAATGACTATGAGGCTCCCCGCTTTGGGTCATGTAACGTAATATTGGTGTACAGCTACTCAGATTTCATCTCTAGCTTTTTTTAAAAAGAAATTTCACTTACAAGGGCGTAGCTCCCTTTAGTCACTGTAGGCACGTGCCTACACATTTTTTCAAAATGCAACTGCGGCGATAGACATCTGCGTAATGTGTCGACCAGATTAGCCTGCGCTGTCCGCGCAGACTGATCCGGCCGACACATTCAGTCTTAGGGGGAATAGATGTATAGAGTAGTGATTCCTGAAACAGAAAATCCACAGGAGGCGAAAAGTGTCTATCCGGGTAGGCCTGTGTGGCATACTTAGGCTGATCCGGGTCGATACTTTACGCAGAGTCCACAATGTTGATTTTCTCACGAGACATTGATTACTGCAAAGCTACGTCCCTGATTTATGTATCTTTAACATATATGTTGACGATGAATACCCTGGTGGGACTTTACAGATGTGTTAGTCTTTAATTTACGCAAAACATGGTGACAAAAGGGGAAATTGCTCCTTTTGAGCAATTTCTCCTTTTATCGTCATGTTTTCAAAAAAGGTGCATTCAGTTCCAAAATCGCTAGACGCGGCTCAAATGTGTTGCCTTGTTCATGGCAGAGTTTTACAATAAACGCAATAGCATGAAGATTTGGTCGATGCTATTTGCGTTATTTCCTCCTTTTTTTCCTACGTAAAGGTTGATGCAAGTCATGCAAATATTGGAGCTACAATTCTTTTTCAGTCATAAGTTAGATTTATGATAAACTCTTTCCCACACAAAACAAATTGGCAGCAGATGACCTTGAAAACATTTAGTCAAAAACTCTTTGTAAATAAAAGAACAATTATTGAATAAATTTGAAAATATTGTTAGCAATTTCTCCTTTTTCCACAATGTTTTAAAACGTCGTCTGTTAAAGAGGCGTCAGAAAGTTTCTGTATGTGGAAAATGATTAAATCATGAATCCGGACAGTGAAGTCAGCAGTGATGCTGTGGGAATGTACATGTTCGCCTACGTCTTCTCCGTTCGATGGTGCAACAAGACCCCTTTTATGGACGAAGCGGCGCATTTGCTTAACGGTACAGATTAGTGGACTATTTGCATTGGAATTTCTGAGAACGTTTTCTTGAAGTAGACTCCCGTCCAATAACTAAGAGACTTAGAGTGAAAGTGTTAAATTAATTTATCTACTTTAACACAGACGTGGGTTTTAGCTAGGAAACTCAGACAACAGTGCACCGCTCTCGATATCTCACACTGAACTCTTTGTTTACCCTTTCTTTACATTGGATAACCTGTTCTCACATAGCGACGCGTTCTGACGCATTTGTAGCGGCCGACATTTTAAAAATAGTGTGACAAAAGGAGAAACGAGCAATTCCTACTTTTGTCACAATGTTTGCAACTGTTTTCAGAATTTAAACTTTTTTACAAAATCAAGCCAATCGGTAGTACCCAGTTCAGAAATCAAGTTAGTTTTGTTAATGATTAAAGCGGTTTTTCGAAATGTTAACATATCGATAGGTTTTGATACTTTTAATTGTTACAAGAGGTTTGATATATCATGTAATTAGTTTTTGGAAAGTACAATATACATTCCTGTTTTTACGTTTTACGTTACATTTTACGTTACGTTTTACGTTACATTTTACGTTACGTTTTACGTTACATTTTACGTTACGTTTTACGTTACTTTACACGTTCAATCAAACCGTTATAACTTCTACATTTCATGTACTTTGACTAAGCCTTTCACTGCACTATCTAGAATGTATTTGACATTAACTGCTATATCTAGCATGGTTAAGTATGCAGCTACAATATCTAGCATATCGTAGCCTTTAGCTAGACTAAATACCATGTCTTATTATACAGTCAGGGGCGTAGCTCCCTTTCGGCACTGTAGGCACGTGCCTTCACATTTGTTCTCAAAATGCCCCAAAATGCAGCTGCGGCGATAGACAACACTAGGTGGCGCTGCGTCCGACAAGTTGGCGGTTCTTATCATGTTTGCGTACAGTTCAGCCTCAGTTGATCCTGTCAGGGACGTAGATAATGTCTATGTCCCTGATCCTGTGCATCCAAACAGTCGCTCCAAAATATTCACCGTCCGCGTTTATCTTATGTAAGCCATAATGCATCGTCTGACACAACAATAAGCTTGTGGCCTACTAGTAGTACGCCAATGTAGCGTTCCATGGTGCCAAACTGTGGAGTTAATAAGAGTCCAAATTGCCAGACGAGGTTCGTTTATTGATGAGGTACGGCACATGAAAGATCGGTTTATCATTTTTGGTTTTGACGTGTTATTTATTTTTGATGGAATTATATATACAGTACATAGTATAAGTGGTAGAGCGTCGACCTCTCGAACCAAAGGTCCCGGGTTGGAATTCCTTGATAAGCGGCTTCTGTCTTGTGGAATTTTCCACACAACGGCGCAATCTATGAAAAATAAATAAGATTGAACTAAAAAAACACGGAGTGATTCGTCGAGAAAGAAAAGTGTGAATATAATCTAAGCAAAATCAGATATGAGCCGTCCCGCAAGAAAACCAACATTATGGCATCTGCGTAATGTATCGACCAGATCAGCCTGCGCTGTCCGCGCAGACTGATCCGGCCGACACATTCCGTCTTAGTGGGATAGATGTATAGAGTAATGATTCCTGAAACAGAAAATCCACAGGAGGCGAAAAGTGTATATCCGGGTAGGCCTGTGTGGCATGCTTAGGCTGATCCGGGTGGATACTTTACGCAGAGTCCACACTGTGGATTTTCTCACGAGACGGCCTACACAATGATTATTGCAAAGCTACGCCCCTGACAGTTGAAATGAACTGCGTCACCACACTGTTAGATCAGTGTCATGTCATTGAAACAACATGGAAGTATGGAAAGAGCGGCGTCGATGACCGATGCAATTCTGGATGAGAATACACTGACTCGCTGTGATTCGAACATGTGATAACTCGAATAAATCGTTAATTCAGCGCTATTTTCTATACGATTGAATCAGGTTACAAATTACTGAAAATGCTGACCCTGTATTAATGAATTAATAAATCAAGTATAAACCTCACCCGAACGCCTAGATAACTATGCAATTACTTAGTGCTTCGGCTTGGATATATCGCAAGTCCACTGTACAATCTGATCGTGGCCGTTATTCATTTAGAAACCTTCGTGAGTCTGTTATCGCAGGGTTTAGCTCGATCATTACGGAGCTATGAACACCGGTGAAATTTTAATATTGATTTTTTTTTTCAACGTTCTTTTAAAACATCACTCTCGATATAATGTGAACTTAGCACGACGGCATACGTTGACTATCCCTTAACCCTTTCCCTCATGTAGACATAGTGACAAAAGAAGAAATTGCACAAAACGTGCAATTTCACCTTTTGTCACAATGTTTTCCACTTTTCGTCATAGGTTATCCATTCAATTATAGAGATTTTCCATTATTTGACAAAATACGTTCAAATCGTCTGCTGCAGAATTGTCGTATGAGGGAAAGGTTTAACGAAGCTTTGTATAATCACGCTCATGTCTTGTTTGGTTCTCTTAGACCTTTGATTCGGTCGAAGACAGATGCAGACTATTTTTGAATCAGAATATTTCTAAAAGAATTTTGGTAAACAATTGAATTAACAAAACGAGCTTCTTCAAAACCGTTTTCGACTATTTATCAAATCATATAATCAATCTGCATGGTGTAATATAAAATCTTCATTATCTATTAGAATTGGATCCGATTCAAATATGACCACAATATGAGAACTTCGATATCCAAAATATATGTCTTTAAAACATAACTATACTGTCTATAAAACCATATAGATCAATATCGAAATGTATTGGACTATTTACAAAGAAGGACATTCCTGTGAAGTAGACCGACCTCCATTCAATCACAGTAAGTGTTTCGAGGATAAACATGTTAAATTAATGTATCGTACACAGACGTAGACCAGAAAAACTCAGACACTGGATCATTTACCCAAATCTGTAATAATCCAGAAATCTAGACGGTTTAATAGAACATCACCAAACTAACACAGATCTTCGGGACTGCACTATCAATGAAGATCGAGATCCGCCCTGAGTCTCCGCGCAGTTTGATCAGGATTGTCCGTGCTACATAAAATATGTATTTCTAAAGCCTCTTCAATACCGTTAACTCTTTCAGCGCCTAATTGTTTAAAGTAGACTCTTCCGTGTTAAAAATCGGGCGTCTCCATTTCTCACGTAATAAACGTGCTGGACTATTTTGATAACTTAAAAGCAAACAATGCTGATTTCAGGTCAGACAGCTCGTTACCAGATGACTCACCTGAATCCGTATTGTTTGTAAAAACCTCAATATTGCCTTTGAGAGAGTTACTCTCCACAGAGAGGACTATACCAGTATTCAATTTGATCATATTTACCCTTATCTTCAGAAACACCAAGGACTGTTTTAAGAACGACGTGTCTCCAATCCTTTCTGTGAAAAACTGCCGGGGTTTTTGCCTGTATAATTATGTAGAACTCGCCTTATAACACGGAGAATGTTGAAATACTTATATAATATAACACTGATGTTCATGCCATGTATATAGTAATAGAAACACTAAATCAACTAAGGTTTTATTTAATTTAATGGTGGACATATTATATAAGAAAAAAGAACATATTCTTTTATTTCGCTTGTCCCTATATGTTTCCAAATATGTGTTACTTCTAAGACTTCTGATTCAAATACAGCGTAATTCAGATTAAACGTTTCGTAAGATTAATCGTCAAATTAATAACATCACATCGTTGTATCTATACCTATCGGAAGGTCGAACAATTTCCCAAAGGAATCCTTGTTGATATAAAGATAATAATATTTGCCTAAAAATGTAGTTAACCAACTATTTGAATTAGAGATTTTCTGGGACCACTACGATACTTCTGAAGCGGACATCCTTTTGTCAAATAAATGTAAAAGTCTAAGGCGAATTCTAAACCATTTACCTGCTATTAGTTTGACAAAACGAAAAAGCATTAGTAAAAGAAGTTAAACATTATTGGCAAAGAAGAAATTGAATATTGTTGCGCAAATTTACCTTTTTTTTAGCAATGCCATGGGGGAAATCAGACCGTTCTGAATTTACTGCGCGTTTACATTGTCTAATCCTGGTTTTCGTGTTTAGCCTATTGCCAAACAAGCGCCCAAGAAACATTTGAGCCATGGTCTATGCAAAGCAATATTAAGAAAGTCGCGAAAAGTGTATACCAGATCAACGTGTGCATCTGCCCAGATTTATCTGAATCTGTACTATTTATTAAATATATCGGATAAGGCTAAATAGGAATCGTCTTACACGTGATGTTTCATTTTGATCTGGTATTTATTATTATTATGCATGCGCATGCACTACTCTATACATCTATCCCCCTATCAGATCTTTTATCTTCACTTGTCGTTGAAGTGTTGAGGTTGACTTTCCGTGAGCTCGTCTCATTAAAAGAAGCAATCAACAAACGACTGCGATTGACTGTCAGTACCAAAGACACACATGGCTGTCGTTTCGTGTTAAACGATGCTCGTTGAATTATCTTATTCCTCTTTTCCTCCTCCTCTGGGTATTGACCTATTTGGATATAGTACAATCATGTTAATACCCTCAGAAAGGCGCAATTGAGCTGCGCTCCTGGTAAACCTACCCTTGCGAATTGTCGGAATAATTGACGATTGAAGATAAAGATATACCTGCTAGTCAATGAGTTCTGGTTCAAAGGCATACTATTTGTCTGGGGTTTATTCTCACACGGATTATGTCATCAATGTACGGACAGAGATGAGTAAGACCAAACTATGCACAAAACATCGTGATTTATCTTCTTAATCAATGACTCATTTATTAATACATTGAAATATGGTGTTGCGTATGCGATACATTTATACATGGGCGCTATTCAATGATTGATTGATTGATTGATTGATTGATTGATTGATTGATTGTTTGATTGACTGATTGCTTGATTGATTGATTGGGGTTAACGTCGTTCTTTCCAACTTATTTTAGCCATATCACTGCGACCAGTTCACCTACTCATGTGTCTCCTGGCATTCACACACCAGAAATCTTCATAATAGGATTTCCAAGCAACTGGTTGCTTTTCCACATATACTGTTAGCCCAGAAGTGGAAGACGAATGACGCTTGTCACAGTAAATTTTGTCAAACGTTGGAAAGAATGTTGACTGAGCTGGGGCTTGAACTTAAAACCCATGTATCGATAGCCCGTTGTGCTACCGTCCGAGCTACCGGGGCTGGGCGGTGTTCGTTACACAGTAAATACATATCGACCTGCACGTTCATGCTATCGAATCTAAATTGGAACTCTTTTTCAGAAGTTTCTCGAGATCTTCAATAACTTATTGGCAAAAAGCGCAGTGACAGATTAGACTGCGCCGATGCAACGGCTGATCTGGATCTACACTTGTCTCAAAGACATTATATGTTTGAACAATTCAGTGTAAGGAATTGCATCTTGTTGTCATTGAACAAGAGTTCGTTTCAGTTAACAGTATCATATTCGCGGTTTACATCAAACCAAAGAGTTATGACATATTACTGAACACTAGCATGTTTGAAGCTTCTGTCAATTTCTGTAGTTCTGATAAGAAGGATGGAATGGACAGAGGGGTCTGAGGCTACCATCTTTTAGAAATGCAAACTTGTGCCTTTACGCATGCCAACCTCATATTAAGATTCAAGAAATATTTCAGAAATATAACAGGGTTGTATACGGTTCGAAAGGGAATGTCAGGTTCTAGTATTAAGGTGTTATTTATTTATATTAACACATTTCTTTAAACGAGGCAGTGGAGGGCGTGGTCCGTTAAAGAAATAAAGCGGAGAACCAATATTTAATCTACATTGCTATAGGTGTTTAAAGCACGTGTTGTTGATGCGAAAAGTGAAGACCGTTTCGTACGAGTCCCCACTTTATTCATACAAGTAAACTGATACTACACCCAACTCATTATTACACATTAAAAGTGAAGTACCAGTTGAATGACGCCTAGAAGCCTGTTATGCAGATGTAACAAGGCGTTCTTTCGACAGACGCCGCTAACACTTTAAAGACATCGCTCATTGTAAATAGACACAGGGGATTCACCCTGGGAAAAATTAAAGATGTTTACTGTTTCATTCGTAATATGGACATGTGTTGAACGTATTTCTTCCTGAAAACTATTCTGATGGATGGGACTTGGGAAGAAATTGACAGTTTTCATTAGTTGAATTATGATAATTAAATAACTCTCCATTAACTTCGTTTAACTGTCGACCATTACAGGGTTGTGTGGTTAAAATCAGTGATACTATATGGACTGTACGGCCGCGGTCTAGTATCGCCATATGTTAGACTGTTACTCATGCATGTCTGTTATGTGTCTGTCTGTCAGTCTGCTAGTCTGTCTTGTGTCTTCTGACTCACTTTGTATTACAAAAGTTTGCAGAAAATACTGTTCTTCTTTATTGAAGGATCGGTATTTAAATAAAGTCAAATCGATGGAAAACAGTTTTTCATGCTTTTTCAGCAAGTGAGGTAATCGAGCAACTTGCAACTGTCAATGCTTAGATTTAACAATTGACTATCTTTAATAATACCTTTTCCTAATGAAGACCACAAATCTGCAGCAAACGACTTTGAAAACATCTAGACAAAAATCTCTATTTCAAGGAAAGTATAATTTCTGAACAAAGAGGCACCAGAAAGCGTCTATATAAGGAAAAGGGTAAAGTAATTTTAGGATCAAACGCACTAATTTGAATGTTTTCTCGTTGGATGTCATTGGCTGAGTTTGCGTATCATTTCTAATATAATTTGTACTGCTTTGTACTTATATACATTATATGTTATACATTTATGTTGTTAACGTTATATTTCATTGTATATACAATGATGAACTTGTTACCCAGTATGTATGCCAATGGTGCTAAAAGAAAAAACCAAAGGTACGCCCATTTATGACAACACGTTTATAAAGATATGGTTGTTCATATCTTCCTTTAAATGCAGATGCTTAGATGCTCCAAGTCATTTGAATCTAAAGTCTGTATACACACCACCACTGAACACAATTGTCCCAAGGTTGACGTTCGTAGAATATGTCTTATTTGCTATTTGTCTGTTTGTCTTTTCGTCTGTGTATTCATACTTCCACGGATTTATATCAAACCTTTAAAACCACATACTCAAGTGAGTTTTCGAACTTAAACAGAGAGCCGTCTCACACGAAAACCGATCTGTTTCATTTTATCACAATTACGATTTGGTTGTAATCTTGTTTAGTCGAGGTTTGGAAGAGTAGGCTAATCTCAATGTTTGATGATCGCACTGTTTCGAAGGTCGGTTTTCGTTCACCGTCATACATATGTAAGAAAATAAGAGAAGAAATAATGTCCATTTCAATACACAATGTACACTGGGAAAAACTCCGTTGCCACGCAAGTGTTATATAATCACATTGCAGGTGCCATATCTTCTGTCTATTCTTAATCCTTTGGGGATACTTGTTTATTTCAGTTTTCTAATACGTTCCGTGAACAGTCAGATAAAAGTTTATCTCTCATTTATCTACGAGCGATGTCCCCTACATACAGGCTTACACAGCTACAGCTATAGCACGCTTTTCAAGATTCTCGTGATCAATCCCGTTAAAGAATTTAAAAGGGAGATTATCTTATTGTACCTCTTTATGTCACAATACACCAACTAAATTCATTCTTTGTTTTCATGTAAATCAACCAGTTCCAACCCTCAATTGTCAGACTTTATAACTGTTTTACAGGTAGAACATCCTATATTACTGATAAGAGTTACCTCTAAGCTTTACAGTAATCCAAAGAAAATAGGGAGTCATGCCGTAGTATGCAAGAAAGACTTCACTCCGCGAATATCGTTACGGTAATTATGAACGAAATCGGGCTGGGACGAATCTGGGTTTTCCCATACTTTACTTTCACGTTCAATCAAGGTCAAGACACAATAAATACTCAAATCAATCATTAGCAGTGCTCCCTATACATAGTTAAACTCAATGCCATTTATTCAATGCATTTTGGTGAAGGTATACACTCATTTCTACGCAAACAATTTTTTTTGTAAGGACTGTATATGGTGTAATTGGACATTTTCTGTCATTTATTTCGTCATTTCCTCTATTTGTTTTGTTTGTTATGTTAAATTGTTGGCTTTGACATCTTGCCATGTATCTGTAATTGTAAATTGTTTTGCAATGCTGTAGATTGTGAGACCTTACTAATCGAAATTAGTGTGTCTTTCTAGTCGATATATATATGTTCATTTGTTAAAAAGTCTTATAAATATGTATATGGCAATGTAATATAAAGCTTTCACAATGAAGTCTCAGCGACTGCTAACCAAAATATGAGATAATATAGGGGCATTCGGCTAGCACATGCCCATGTGTTCTGTCTGTTAGTACCGCCTGATGTGTCACCATTCATACATACATTCATGACTGTTATAAACTGTTTCTAACAAACAACAAATCGCCAGCGGAATACGTAGGAAACAAATAGGCACTCTGCACACATCTTGCAAAGAAGGTGCGGTTATTGGAAATAGTTACTCTACTTTTGAGCAATTTATCCAAAATGCTTTCAAAAGCTGTCTGTTGAAGATGTTTATTTCATTTTATCACATGGCCATGCTTGTATCCCATCTAATACACCCATTACATATTTCTTTATATGTAACCTGTGTAATATAACATGACCGAATCACTATTTTTATATTTCATCCGCGAATGTTTACAAAATGGCTGAGAGCATTTATTCGGGAAATAAAACGCACAGAGAGTGATAGGGGATGAAAGGCTCCATGGAATAGAAACAGGCTGTTCCACTCCCGTGACAAAAACAAAAACGCCCAGAGAGGGAGGGGTAGGCCGCTGCTGCCGGCCTACACCTTTATTAAACACAAACGTGACGATAGATGGACGAGGTAAAGGGACCATTATCGAACAGAAAAAAAACATTTTTGTTGTGTTTTGTTTACAGTTTATTAAGTATTACATGTTGGGACTATTTTCTGACAGCGAAATCCCGATTTTCTTTTAATGCTTCGTCATGTGATAAAAAGAATAAGACATTCGCTTTATAACAAATTTCTTGAACTCATTTAATAAAACTTTATATGAAATGACAACTCATGTCAGATCCTATATATGTAAACCATTTACTTGATATGATATGTCATAGTCTACTGCTTTAAAAGGATCTAAGAAAAATTACAACATCAACACATAAGTGTAGTTTTGATAAGTTATATACTATCAGGAAATGAAATATTGCGCCTTTCAATATTATTGATGTGAAAGAAAAGTGTGAATATAATCTAAGCAAAATCAGATATGAGCCGTCCCGGAAGAAAACCAAAATTATGGCATCTGCGTAAAGTATCGAACCAGATCAGCCTAAGCATGCCGCGCAGGCTTACCCGGTTATACACTTTTCGCCTCTTGTGGATTTTCTGTTACAGGAATCATTAATCTATACATCTATCCCCCTGAGACGGAATGTGTCGGCCCGGATCAGTCTGCGCGGACAGCGCAGGCTGATCTGGTCGATACATTACGCAGATGCCATAATGTTGGTTTTCTTGCGGGACGGCTCATATCTGATTTTGCTTAGATTATATTCACACTTTTCTTTCTCGACGAATCACTCCGTTTTTTTAGTTCAATCTTATTTATTTTTCATAGATTGCGCCGTTGTGTGGAAAATTCCACAAGACAGAAGCCGCTTATCAAGGAATTCCAACCCGGGACCATTGGTTCGAGAGGTCGACGCTCTACCACTTATACTATGTACTGTATATATAATTCGATCAAAAATAAATAACACGTCAAAACCAAAAATGATAAACCGATCTTTCATGTGCCGTACCTCATCAATAAACGAACCTCGTCTGGCAATTTAGACTCTTATTAACTCCACAGTTCGGCACCATAGAACGCTACATTGGCGTACTACTAGTAGGCCACAGGCTTATTGTTGTGTCAGACGATGCATTATGCCCTACATAAGATACACGCGGGTGAATATTTTGGAGCGACTGTTTGGATGCACAGGATCAGGGACATATACATTATCTACGTCCCTGACAGGATCAACTGAGGCTGAACTGTACGCAAACATGATAAGAACCGCCAACTTGTCGGATGCAGCGCCACCTAGTGTTGTCTATGCGAACAAATAAGAGACGAAACCAGAACATATTCATCAAAACACTACTCAGATTATTTCACCGTCTACTCTTATGATCGAGTGTGAAATATAGATACATATGTTTTACTAACATTAGCCTAAAGTATCAAAGTTTTATTCAACTGCTTGTGTACTACTTACTCTATAATATATTGATAAACAACATACACCTCTTTAGAAAAATAAATTTCCAAATATAAGTCTGAAATACTATTGGTTACAGAGCTGTAGATAGGAATACTATCTAACTTCCCTAAATACTTATAAGTACATCAAACCCTATATTGTGGGTACTCAAAAGCATCGTCTCGGTGAGACGATTCTTTTGAGAACGCACAGCATAGGGGTTTAGTTGAGTCATAAGAGAGATATATAGTTGAGAAAAAAACCAGTTTTAATCCTTCTTATCTAGAACAGTGAACCGTTATTTTGTACGGATCATGATAAGGAATAAATCAGCGTATAGAGCTAACACCAATCATCCATCATTTTTATAGATGAGTTATTTCCTTTCTTGGAGTATGAGACATACAACTAAAACAAATGGCTAGAAAACAAACAATCGCGAGAGGGAGAGGAGTGATCATCCAGACGGACATTGATAGATAGGTCACAACAGCATTACCCTGATACTTTAACGTGTCTGGATGGAATATGTGACAAAACTTACCTTTTGGTCATTCCGTGGAACATACCGAGGGTTTGGCGTGAAATGGTTGTAACTAAACACCTATTTTGAAAACCCTGATTTAGGGGCAATTTTGACCCCTTTGTAAACAATGCACATTTAGGTGCAATTGCGCAGAACGAGCAATGGCACCTAAATTGCCATTGTTTACCAAGAACAAATGATTTAACGCTTATAAAGACTTATGGCGAGGTGATTAACCTTGGTAAAAAGAATACCAATTTTAGTTACAACCGTTTCACACCAAGCCCTCGATATTATCACCATGGTTGTTTTGTGTACATGGGTAAATTCAAATTCTAGTTTAAACTTATTTATTTTACATCGATTAAGAAACAAGCGTCCAGCTTAGATTAATCACGCTCGATGGCTGCTTCCTGGAGAATTAACCAGTACTCACGTCGTTTGTGTGGAAAAATACCAAAGTGAGAACCGGCTCATCACGGCATTAGAACCCGGGACCTTTGGTACAAGAGGCCGACGTTTTACCTCTGCACCAGTGTCTTCCATTGTCTATATTATATAGGTATATACCAACCAACCATTCTAAGATTATCCTATTTCTAAATTTGAAGATTATTCCAAATGTCGATTTAAGACAATGTCTGATGGGCTAAACATATCTTAAATGAAGTTACTTTGTAAATTAAGAATTAGAATCAGAATGGTATTTAGACCGATTGGTTAATATAGGCCTTGCTTTTCGAATGTTCACTGAAATCACATGGCTATAAGAGGATAGGGCCAACTCCCTTTACCGACAATGTAAAACTTTCCAAAGATATTTAAAGGGGTTTCTCATTGCAACACGAGCGCTATAAAAACATATTGATAGATAGACTAAGTATTCGATACATAAGCTGTTCATATATTACGTACGTAAGCTGCTGTCATTTTGGTAGATTCTGATGAGACTCAGCCGTCGCACAGGTTGATCTGAACATACACTGTAAAAATGCCATCTTGTACGTTTTATTAATGACGAGCAAATAATTGCTTAAAAATATATTGCATCCGTTCGCTCCAAATAGGATGCAATGCCTCCTAGTAACAACTTATGACACCAACATTGGCAACACTGGTTCATGTTACAGAGTTAACACTCATATCCGCAACCCTGTTCAGAAAAAAATACTTTTAAAAGAGAAATGATTATTTGTTTAACATCTGATGAAAAGTAAGTTGAAAATATGGAGAAACAATTATTTAACTTTATAGATCGACACCTTACATTACCAGATGACGAACCTCCACATATTCGTACAGTGATCTAGTTCAGCACGGTTCGCTAATTACTCACATTTATATGAGCCGTTCCACGAGAAACCAACATTATTGTCTCTGCGTAAAGTATCGACCCGGATCAGCCTAAGCATACAGCACAGGCAAATCTGAGTAGACATTTTTCGCCTCCTGTTGATTTTGCTGTTTCAGGAATGATTACTCTATCCCTCTATCCCCCCCCCCCCCCCCCCCTGAGACGAACTGCGCAGGCTGATCTGGGTCGATACATTACGCAGAGTCCATAATGTTGGTTTTCTCAAGAAACGGCTCATATATATTTGAATACAAGTTCATACATGTAGGGGCATCCCACTCTTTATAATTATACACTAGGATAAATACGCTAAGGTCGGTTATCCTTCAGCGTGTCTCAAATGTGTTCTTGTATGGGTCATTTTAAAATGACTTCATTTTCACAGCGGTGGTAATTTTGCCCATACTCTTGGGTGTCTGGTATATGTTCTGTTAATGGTGGCCACCAATATTTCATAAATCAATGCAAGGGATGATTACGTCAACTAAGTGGTTTTTTCAGCCATTCTACATACGAATCGACGCCTATAACTCTGAGGAAGAAGGTGTGGTTTGATTGGTAGCTTTGGTTATGTAATATAACTCTAAAAGTAAGAAAAACTTACAGCTCATCAAACAAATAGCTTAACTAGTGTAATTGATTTACATACGGGGGGAGAATAGGAAATCAGAGATTGATTCCGACAAATACTTGACTGTACCGATGTAGATCTACATTATTCCCGAACATTTTCAGCATGTGTTGGTTTGTTCTAATTGTGTGACACATCGCTTTCCACAGTGTTGTATTAACTTGTGACTGCTGGGATCCTGTGTCACCAGCATACAAACGGTCTGATCAGGATCGCTATCATTTGCTGTTCAAGTCAAACTTTGTTCCTAACATTAATAAAATTGTCTATAACTCTTTAAAATGCAAAGCTAGACAAGTTCATTTCAGAATTCTAAATTGAAAGGGTTAAACACAATGTTCCCTCGGCTTATTTTCAGTATTGCGTTCATGTTTATGCCGACAGTAATGGTCGGGGTCAATTGTTATTCTTTTCCCACATTCATGAATGCCAAGGGGGAAATGCATTACTATCATTTTGAAGTTTTTGTTTGACCCGATCGAATCCGGGTCTCTCGTCCAAGAGCCATGCGCGTTGACCACTACGTCATTTTGTCGATATAGGCAAATTTGTCAGATAATAGAAAATACTAACTTATTAACATACTTTTAATAGTTTTGTTAAAATCAACTGATACCAAATCCTGGTTCTTTGTAATTTCTAACGCAATAGAAACATCATTTATTACATAAAAAAGCTACGACTTGATTTATCCGAGCATTGCGTGTACTTGACGTAGAACCAGCCCATTCTGATTCGTCTCTAACCATGTTTGATATTTATTGGCTCATGACCTAATTTAATTTCTAATATACAGACGCATGAAATGTTTGCAAACGGGATAGTTTTACATTTTAAACCTCTGGCTAAAAATCGGTTCATTTCTTTCTAAAACCCTGCCCGCTATGTATGTGACATTGATCCCGACGTATGTAGTTTGACATGGCCGGGCTTTCACAACCATTCATGATTTTGGAATGTGTTCCTCGCTAGGTGAAATACCTAAATTTATTGTTTATTGTTTGTGCAAGGAATACAGACTCTGGTGAGTTAGTGCTTACGTACAATCTTTCCAGAGTCTTCAATGCAAATCTTCATGAAATAGATTCCTGTATGTAATATATCCTTGCATTCGTAAGGCAATTGAAAAGAACCAGAGCATGTTTTAAAAATTGCCGAGAGACACCCAATTTCGTTTCAGCTGAACGCTACAGGATTTAAGTTAAGCGATACAATGTAGCGTTGTTTTGACAGCATTGCTGATTATACGATAACACCTGTATAATGCCTATATTTCTATGAAATCTGACCTCGTTATGTATTATTCGTCATGCCACATTTCTTTCATTCAGACAACATGGCTCACGTCACATGAAACAAACCCTCGGGGATTTTGCTAAAGGAATTATTCAGATGAGCCTGCGCATCACTGCAGCCAGATCAGCCTCTGTTCTGCTCACTATATTGTCGTACAAGTGTCATTTAAAGCACCTGTATAATGATTAAGTCCAACACTGGCCCAACGACGGTTTTTAACTTCACCTGAGGTCGGTATTAGCTTGTCGTGGCTAATATAAAGGAGATGCAATGAGGTCCTTGACCGCCAGACATGGCTCAATGTCGTTTACTAGAGGGACATATTCAACCCTGACATGGCTCAATGTCGTTTACTAGAGGGACATATTCAACCCTGACATGGCTCAATGTCGTTTACTAGAGGGACATATTCTACCCTGACATGGCTCAATGTCGTTTACTAGAGGGACATATTCAACCCTGACATGTAAAAGGTCACAAGTGCATTGAAATAAAGAAGTAAAGCTGACACTGGCATCGCCAGAGTTAGATATATACCTCTACGTCAAGGCCCATTTGAGTCCCAAAATTTTATTTTTTCAACACATAAGATCTTTAGTTGGTTATTTGTGAAAAAAGGTCCCCCTTGTCATATGGGTAATATCTAAAACATATATCCGCCTACACTACAAATATCCGTGGTAGCTATGAAACTGAAGCACATCGTGTTAATTACGAAACCAATTCCATATAGGGGTGGGTGGGTATTTATTTCCGATGTCGATTTTTTGTAAATAGCCGAGAGGTTTTGATTGGTAGACAATGTCTGGACTTTGAGTAAGAGTTTATCCGAAGTGATCTGAATACTGGATTGAGCCAATTAGGTTTATTGGACCAAAGTTAAACCAAAATAACGGTCATACTGCTAGAATAGCTTTGTTCTGACTTAATAAACGTGCGTGGTACAGACAAACTCAATATCTAACTGACCGATTGACTGTCTGGCTAAATTACAAAAAGACGAACTAGCTATACAGACTTCTGTTACCGCCTCCACGAACTAGCTATACAGACTTCTTTTACCGCCTCCACGAACTAGCTATACAGACTTCTGTTACCGCCTCCACGAACAAGCTATACAGACTTCTGTTACCGCCTACACGAACTAGCAATACAGACTTCTGTTACCGCCTCCACGAACAAGCTATACAGACTTCTGTTACCGCCTCTACGAACTAGCTATACAGACTTCTGTTACCGCCTCCACGAACTAGCTATACAGACTTCTGTTACCGTCTCAACGAACAAGCTATACAGACTTCTGTTACCGCCTTCACGAACTAGCTATACAGACTTCTGTTACCGCCTCCACGAACTAGCTATACAGACTTCTGTTACCGCCTCCACGAACTAGCTATACATACTTCTGTTACCGCCTCCACGAACTAGCTATATAGACTTCTGTTACCGCCTCCACGAACTAGCTATACAGAATTATTTTACCGCCTCCACGAACTAGCTATATAGACTTCTTTTACCACCTCCACGAACTAGCTATACAGACTTCTGTTACCGTCTCCACGAACTAGCTATACAGAATTATTTTACCGCCTCCACGAACTAGCTATACAGACTTCTATTACCGCCTCCGCGAACTAGCTATACAGACTTCTGTTACCGCCTCCACAGAAGTCAATATTCATAGAATCGCCATACAATTTAGCCGTTTCTAGTAATGTGGCTTCTTAAAACATCTGCGTATCCACAGTCTCATCAGAGCCTTCACTGTCCGTCTACATCTTAATCATTCAGAGAAGCATGTTTTCACAAACAATTCTACGCATGTATATTGTACTGTTACAAAGAGTCATTCAGAACCTAACCAGTAAACGAAGCTCAAGTGTGAAACAAATACATTCTGTTTCGTCCTTTTACTTCTTCCTCTTTTTCCACCGCCTCATTGGACCAGTGTAGCGGTAGAGCGTCCGTCTCGGGTGTGAGAGGTCGTTGGTTCGATCCTCGACCGGGTTATACCAAAGCTTCTGGTAGTAATGGCTGCCCCTTTTGGCGCTCAGGGATGCGGGGTTAGCATTACGACTCTCTGACTGGTGTCAGGATAAACGGATCAGTAGTACTAGTAACTTACCCAGAAAACGCCGTGATGTATCTGAAAATTATCAAAAGCGACGTAAAATATTAAGCAATTTTCCAAAAATAATGGCTACTTTTTACTAGAATTATATTTCCGAATGTCTAACACTATGTCATAAACAGCTCGTTCAGTAAACTTTAACCTTTGCGAACGGTTGCTATTATGCCTATTAATTTGTTCCCGCATACAGACTCTTCATGACGCATCTGCATCAGACGTGTTTTGAGACAATCCCCCCTGTTGCTATACAGTTCTCAGCTATATCTGATCCGTCCCGCGATGAAAACAAACTTGGTGGACTCTGTGTAAAGTATCGATCCGGATCAGCCTAAGCACGCCGCGCAGGCTAATCCGGACAGACACTTCTCGCCTCCTGTGGATTTTCTGTTTCAGGAATCATTACTCTATACCTCTATCCCCCTTGGACAGAATGTGTCGGTCCGGATCAGTCTGCGCGGAGTGCGCAGGCTGATCAGGGTCGATACATTACGCAGAGGCCACAATGGTGGTTTTCTTGAGAGACGGCTCATCTATACATGTATTTAGTTATTTAAACATTTATTTATAGAGATCTTTCACCTTTTTTTGCCTTGATATGTTTACAAAGGTGTCTGTTGCAGTTTTATCGTATGCTGGGTATGGTTAAATTACAGCTAGCGGCCGGTGGTGGATTGCCTCTACTGTTAGCTATCGTAACAATACAATGAACGCAGAGCTGTTAAACGACGAGAAAAAGAAATGTAAATCAACCGATTGACTGATAGAAAACAAACGACCAGTGAGTTGTACAAATTGCCCACATTAAACCACATTTTTAAGGGAATAAAAACGTAAAACCAGATTATTTTCTCAATCTTTGCAAGAAGCAGAAGAAAACCTCGAATATGACACAGGCCTAATCGGATAACAAACGCTATTCTCCCATGTTTTCTACTAATTCAACAATGAACTTCAATCATGTAAAATATCGGGAATTAAAAGCTTTTTATCGGGATTCCGGTCCATAAGCGTGAATACCCTTTCCTCTGTTCCGTTTAGTCTGGTCCATAAGCGTGAATACCCTTTCCTCTGCTCCGTTTATTCTGGTCCATAAGCGTGAATACCATTTCCTCTGCTCCGTTTAGTCTGGTCCATAAGCGTGAATACCATTTCCTCTGCTCCGTTTAGTCTGGTCCATAAGCGTGAATACCATTTCCTCTGCTCCGTTTAGTCTGGTCCATAAGCGTGAATACCATTTCCTCTGCTCCGTTTAATCTGGTCCATAAGCGTGAATACCCTTTCCTCTGCTCCGTTTATTTATTCATAAGCATTTCTAAAATTTCCCTACATTTTGTTTTGGCATATAAATGGTTATGATACAGATAAGCATCAAAATAATTTAGGAAAAGAAGCCTTTATTCACAAGAAATAACAATGTTTTATTCCATAACTATCTATCACTGTTTAACGCATAAGAGTTATAAATCAGTCAAATCATCACAGGAAAGGACAAATTCCCATGTCGAAAATAAAATATAAAATCTCCGGCACTAATGTGTTATTGACAAAACATAGCATTATGGTGTTATACGATGAAATGATGTAATGTAACATCTATGAAAGGAAATCATTCGAGTGAGTGCTGTTAGTGAAGGAAAACATCAATGATTATGAGTGATTACAGAACGTTACCTTTTGTTCAATAATCTCTTAGTAGAATTTGAGCCAGGCCCTTACAGGAAAATATATGTTCACATACACCGCGTTTATGATGGCAGTCAAAGTATTCATGTAGTGAAAGAAATACTATCCTTTTCCCACATGAAATACATCTGGAAAGGTCATGGATCCCATGTCAAATTAAATTGGTATCATCAACTTCATATCGATTCGCGCTAGGCAATGTGGGGCCTTGTTATACATACACACACTGAACACTCGTGATGAATGCGAGCATGTTCATGAATACAGAACAGAACAGAACATGATAATGACTTGAACACATATGGTTCATCTTCAAAATACAACATATTTAATCATGCATAAGTATGGACATACAACATAAAGGTAGATACATATAAAGTTATTAACACTCTCTGTTGATGAAAATTTAAATATACACATATAAAAAGGATAATACACATAAACAAATATTTAGATAAATAACATATATAGGAGAATATACAGATATATATATATTTAGCTAAACAACATATATATATAGGATAATACACAGAAACATAAATTTAGATAAATAACATACATGTATATAGAATAATACACAGATACAGAATAATACACAGATACAGAAACTACATTTAACGGAAATAATGATGAACATGAAAATGCATGTCATTTTCTACAGTCTATAACATTTATAACAATTATGGGTTTTCCAAAATGATACATTTTTTGTGCGAATTAAAGAGAAACTTTTGTGAGAATAATGTGAAACAATAAACCGTTTTACAATTGTATGAATACAATTAAACTATCCAAAGGAGAATTAAAGTGTTTGTTTGTTTAAATTGTGTTTATCTCCGGGCCCGTATTCACCAAACCGTCTTAATTCGATTTTCGGACTTAATGCTTAGATTTAGGTTTAGTCGAAAATCTAATTTGGAAAGTTTGATGAATACGGGCCCGAGTGAACTTATGTTTTAGTTACATCACTGGGTGTCGGGGAGGGGGTGGGTGGGGGTTTGTGCGTAAACCACCAGAACAATCGATACTTTGATTCTGACACAGATACATTACTTATAATGATATATATTCCTAATCGTGGTCACTCATACCCGAGGAGGACGCTGGTACAAGTCTAGGGTATTTAACCCTTTCCCTCATATGGACGCTTTATGACGCCTCTGCAGCAGACGGCTTTTTGAAAACATAGTGACAAAAGAAGAAATTGCACAAAACGGGCAATTTCTCCTTTTGCGACAATGTTTTCTACTTTTTGTCATAGGTTATCCATTCAATTATGGAGATTTTCTATGTTTTGACAACATATGTTCAAAGTCGTCTGCTGCAGAATTGTCGTATGAGGGAAAGGGTTAAGTGACGTCATCCAACTAAACATTCATGTTTACCAAACACTTCTTGATATAAAACAATGGTCATCAATTGACGAGCAGTGGGTATATATGTCGTTCATAATGATCACTGGTCGTAATTGTTCTTTGGTTGATCACTGTCTTTAGCACGGATCAAAACTGCGGTTTGTTGTACGGTAATTGAGGCACAGACAGAAGAAGAGAACCTGTAATTTATGACGAAAGCATGTATGCGGTGAGTCAAGACTGAGATTATAAGGAAGTATAGGCTCACCGAGTCGTCATTGTTTGCACGTGCATTAATACCCCATTTTGACCGACGGGTCCACATTTCTACGGAAGCGTCCTAGTGCCAAATCATAATGTTCTATAAAAAAAATAACTCCTACGTAGGAGATAAAAAAGCCTAATTAGGACTTTGTAACTCCTACGTAGGACTTTATAACTCCTAATTAGGCTTTTTTATCTCCTACGTAGGAGTTATAAAGTCCTACGTAGGAGATAAAAAAGCCTAATTAGGACTTTGTAACTCCTACGTAGGACTTTATAACTCCTAATTAGGCTTTTTTATCTCCTACGTAGGACTTATAAAGTCCTACGTAGGAGATAAAAAAGCCTAATTAGGACTTTGTAACTCCTACGTAGGACTTTATAACTCCTAATTAGGCTTTTTTATCTCCTACGTAGGACTTTATAACTCCTACGTAGGACTTTGTAACTCCTACGTAGGAGATAAAAAAGCCTACGTAGGACTTTGTAACTCCTACGTAGGAGATAAAAAAGCCTACGTAGGACTTTATAACTCCTACGTAGGAGATAAAAAAGCCTAATTAGGACTTTGTAACTCCTACGTAGGACTTTATAACTCCTAATTAGGCTTTTTTATCTCCTACGTAGGACTTTATAACTCCTACGTAGGACTTTGTAACTCCTACGTAGGAGATAAAAAAGCCTAATTAGGAGTTTATAACTCCTACGTAGGACTTTATAACTCCTACGTAGGAGATAAAAAAGCCTAATTAGGACTTTATAACTCCTACGTAGGAGATAAAAAAGCCTACGTAGGACTTTGTAACTCCTACGTAGGAGATAAAAAAGCCTACGTAGGACTTTATAACTCCTACGTAAGAGATAAAAAAGCCTACGTAGGACTTTATAACTCCTACGTAGGAGATAAAAAAGCCTAATTAGGAGTTATAAAGTCCTACGTAGGAGTTACAAAGTCCTAATTGGAAGCGTCCTGGTGCCAATTCATAATGTTCTGTAAAAAAAATAACTCCTACGTAGGAGATAAAAAAGCCTAATTAGCACTTTGTAACTCCTACGTAGGACTTTATAACTCCTAATTAGGCTTTTTTATCTCCTACGTAGGAGTTATAAAGTCCTACGTAGGCTTTTTTATCTCCTACGTAGGAGTTACAAAGTCCTACGTAGGCTTTTTTATCTCCTACGTAGGAGTTATAAAGTCCTAATTAGGCTTTTTTTATCTCCTACGTAGGAGTTATAAAGTCCTACGTAGGCTTTTTTATCTCCTACGTAGGAGATATAAAGTCCTACGTAGGAGTTATAAACTCCTAATTAGGCTTTTTTATCTCCTACGTAGGAGTAACAAAGTCCTACGTAGGAGTTATAAAGTCCTACGTAGGAGATAAAAAAGCCTAATTAGGAGTTATAAAGTCCTACGTAGGAGTTACAAAGTCCTAATTAGGCTTTTTTATCTCCTACGTAGGAGTTATAAAGTCCTACGTAGGCTTTTTTATCTCCTACGTACGAGATACAAAGTCCTACGTAGGCTTTTTTATCTCCTACGTAGGAGTTACAAAGTCCTAATTAGGCTTTTTTATCTCCTACCTAGGATTTTTTTTTTTATAGAACATTATGATTTGGCACTAGGACGCTTCCGTACATTTCAGTTCGAATTTATTTTGAATAATCTTAACAAACCAGGCTAGATACTAGACTGTGCTACATGTATTCGCCATAGTTATCGTAAACCGTCCCAATCATGTTAGATTCTAGGTATAAAGTTGTCTGAAGGCAGTCAAGAGAGAAACTTCACTCTTTCACTGCCGAATTTCACAAATACGACCTTTCCATGTTATAAATTGGACCACCACACTTTCCATCCAACAGGATATTTGGTGAAATGTAATGTCTAAGTGGCAAACAATGCAGATTTCAGGAGAAAGAGGTCGTTACGAGCTGTCTCTTCTGAATCTGCATTGTTTGTAAAAGCCTGTCATTGCCGTTGGCAGGGTAAGAGTTAACTCGTAGAACGTTAGAGAATCGAGTGGGGGAGAAAACGCCGCCTTCAGAAAATCGATAAATGTGTCCAACTAAAGGGAAGCAGAGCGAATACAATTCACCATACACGATCATTTAGTCTCATTACATAACCTTGTAAAAGATCGGATTTGTCATCGGAATAGATTTTCTTGTAATTAGGAAGGGTTGCGTAGCACGTGATTTTATAGTTGGGACACCTCCAAATGGAGAACAATATAGGTAGGGATTATGGAGTATTCAGGCGGAATCTTTTCGGGTGTTTCAATTCATTTAGGACATATTTCTGGGGATTTCAGTCTTCATGCATATGGGGACCATTTTGTGGATAACAATCTATATACGAAGTGTTTTGGAGATTTCAATCTGTACAGGAAACATTTCGGGGTTTCAGCCTATACAGGCAACATTTCGGAGGTATCAGTCTACATATGAACCATATAGGAGGTTTCAGTATACACATGAACCATATAGGGGGTTTCAGTCTACACATGAACCATATAGGAGGTTTCAGTCTACACATGAACGAACCATATAGGTGGTTTCAGTCTACATATGAACCATATAGGGGGTTTCAGTCTACATATGAACCATATAGGAGGTTTTAGTCTACATATGAACCATATAGGGGGTTTCAGTCTACATATGAACCATATAGGAGGTTTCAGTCTACATATGAACCATATAGGAGGTTTCAGTCTACATATGGACCATATAGGGGGTTTCAGTCTACATATGAACTATAGAGGGGGTTTCAGTCTACATATGAACCATATAGGAGGTTTCAGTCTACATATGAACCATACTGGGGGCTTCAGTCTACATATGAACCATATAGGGGGTTTCAGTCTACATATGAACCATATAGGGGGTTTCAGTCTACATATGAACAATATAGGGGGTTTCAGTCTACATATGAACCATATAGGGGGTTTCAGTCTACATATGAACCATGTAGGGGGTTTCAGTATACATATGAAGCATATAGGAGGTTTCAGTCTACACATGAACCATATAGGGCGGGTATCAGTCTACACATGAAGCATATAGGGGGTTTCAGTCTACATATGAATTATAGAGGAGGTTTCAGTCTTCATTTAGGAAACATTTCGGGGGAAGAGGGTGTTCAAACTATAAAGGAAATTGTTCAAGGGTTTCAGTCTTAATAGGTACCATTTCAGAGATTTCAATGTATATAGGAATCATTTTTTAGACAGTGGTATACAGAAAATGTATGATGACTTTCCCAATCAACTTTATTTATCTTTTCTATGTTAGGAATGACTTTACATGCCTGCTCATGATACGACATTTGTTATTTCAAAATAGCACAGACTATCGAGTAAAAAGGTCATAAGTGCGTCTCGGGGTCCCGGATTCCCGTCTGTGTTGAGTCTCATCACACTTTAAGAACGGTAGTCGTAGCACCCCTTATGGACTCTCTTGATTAACATTTCCCCATTCGCAGTCGCATTTTGATGCTTCTGAAGCATAATACTTTTGAAAATCTATATAAAAGGAGTTTGTTTCCTAATATGAGCAATTTCGTCTTTGATCACAATGTTATAAACTCTATTTAACTATTACTTATCGAGATATGTCATATTTTGCCATGTTCTGTTCGAAGTCGTCTGCTGCAAATGTATTATATGTGGGAAGGTTTTAAGGTTTTGCATGGCAAATGTTATTGATAACATACTAAGGTTTCTGGCCCGTATACACCATGTTTTCATTACATATACTGACAAATTGGTTCCAAACATGATAGCATACTCAAAAACATACTTATGAATTACCACATAGCATTGCTTTTCAAAAGTAAACGTTTATAATTTCTAATGAATACATGCTGCAAATTATATGCATGCAATATCTAAAGGAAAATTCATGTGATATGGTATAATAAGTTAAGCATTGCGTCCTACATATATAGTTAAATACTGAACAAGTTCAAACCAGAATAATGAAAACGTTTGGTTCTCTATTAAATATACAGTGTTTTGTAATAACGTCAAGCAAGTATCAACTGTTGTTCTCATGTTAAACTATTGCATTTTCTCGCTCGGGGATGTAATGGCAACAATTTGTATAATACAGAACAAATGTGACCCTCTTGAAAAGGCCTGCTCAAGACGACACATATATACCTTGTTACATACCTTGTTATAACCGAGAATAAAGCATCTGTACTTTGAACAACAAGCTTTCGGTTCAGTTGAATCTTTAGTCAGCTAACGGAAACAAAATTCGCCAATCAAATTTTGCGTCTGATAACATAACAACCAATCAAATGTTGCGTCTGATAATATAACAACCAATCAAATTACGCAGTTGTAGAGATTATGCAGACGGCTAACGTAACATTAAACTTAGCGCACTGCTTTTGCAGTGTCCCCTAAGGTTACCATCCTTTGAATTGTCAACTATCGCAAAGACACCATAGACCCTTGTAGAGCAAACTGACAATTAATATGTCTTTAATCTCGATCGTCTTTTAAAGTACAGTAATCTCAGAGGGACTGTGGGAAAAACATGTTGAACAATTATATCATGAGATGTCTTATGTTTTGAAAAAAGTACGATAGTATATACCATAAGGACTGAAGGATTACGGAAACAATGTTTACTTCTATTTTATTCTGAGGGATAAATCTTCTGCTTTATGTCTTAACTCTTTCCAACTTCGCAAACATATGGAAACTCTCTATAAATAAAAGTTTAATTATTGTTTGGAGTTGAACTCATTCTGACAACAGGAGAAATTGCTCATTATGGACGATTGCTCCTATTGCCACAATGTTTTCAAGAGTCGCCCTCTGCAGATGCGTCAAAATGTGTCGGCAGGCGGGAAAGGGTCTTTCCCTGATTTTGTATATTTTCATTATCATTACCTGGATACTTTTATCCAATATTATATTATTTTATACACACATTATGTTTTTAGGCAACAAGGTTATTTTCTAAGATGAAAAATATTTACTCATTTTGATTAAAGTTAAACGGAATAAAATAAATATTTGTCAGTAAAAGTGAACGTGTGGGTCCTCTATTGAAGTTACCTCCACACGAGGTCGACCATTCATCCTTTAATAACCATGATCATTAATTAGCAGTGTCACACTTAAAGCAATATTGGAGCAAAATGTCTACGGGGCTACTCGTTAAACAGAACACATGAACACAGCCAGTGACAATTTAAACTTCATTCACGTTCTCAGCTTCAAAGTAGTACTACCAGTATTATAGCAAAGTCATTCATGATGAAATATGATTTGCTTCTTTTCTTTAAAGAACATTGGATCATTTGCGACCCGTGCAAATTCAGACCACCCTGTGTATCCACGCAAGCTGAAATGAATCTGCATTTTCGCCAATACTACACAAGGAACTTCAAGTAACGTTTGACAATGATATGAGCCGTTCCGCATGAATACCAACTAATGGACTCTGCGCAACGTATCGACCCAGATCAGCCTACGCAGTCCACACAGGCTAATTCGGGCTGACACATTCCGTCTCAGGGGGATAGAGGTGTAGAGTAACGATTGCTGAAACAGAAAATCCACAGGAGGCGACAAATGTCTCTCCGGTTTAGCCTGAGCGGCATGCTAAGGCTGATCCGGGTCGATAATTGATGCAAGGTCCACACTGTTGGTTTTCTCGTAGGACGGCTCAATATTATATCACTTGGATTCGGTAGCATGGATTCATAGACAGAACGACACTTGCTACAAACACCCTGAATATGGGTTCGTTGGATCACTAGTACTATTTTAGATATCGATGATGCTGTTCAAGCACTACATAAACTAGGATGCTGTTCAGATAAACTTGAAATACTAATCTCAGTCACTGTGGACGTTGTTCCGAGAAACTCGCAATCATCATTTCGTTTAGTGCTTATCTTGTTCAGATTTTCTCGCAAAAACCATCTCTGTCATTGTGTTTATTGTTCAGATTTGCTCTCAATAACCATCTATGTAATTGTGTTTATTGTTCAGAATGTCTCGCAATAACCATCTCTGTCATTGTGTTTATTGTTCAGATTTGCTCTCAATAACCATCTATGTAATTGTGTTTATTGTTCAGATTTGCTCTCAATAACCATCTATGTAATTGTGTTTATTGTTCAGATTTTCTCTCAATAACCATCTATATAATTGTGTTTCTTGTTCAGATTAACTCGCAGTAGCCTTCTCAGTAATTGCGGATCTTGTTCAAATGAACTGGCATTACACATCTCGGTAATTGTGGATCTTGTTCAAATGAACTGGTATTACACATCGCGCTAATTGTGGATCTTGTTCAAATAAACATGATATAGCGATATGAATTAATTGTCTACCATTTATTTCGAGTGAATTCCGCACCGGAATACTGCTTTGTTTTGTGTTTAGAAAGGGATATCACAATACTACAGTTTAAGTAACGCAGCAACCACTGTTTACGACATAAAAGTCACTTTTTGCCGCACAAACAAAACATGAGCAACAAGTTAGAACCTTACGTGTCTGTGGCAATAACAAGTTTAGATACGGATCAGTCTGTACTGCCCCCTAAACTGATTATGGTCTTCTCTGCTTACCACACAACTATTCAATAAATCTACATTGTGTATGCGTGTGGAGAAAGCAGCTTGCAACTAGAATACTGTAAACATATTAAGACTAATGGGTTTTATTGATTGAAAGGGGTTTGATGCCGATTTAAACATCAGTTCTGTCCTATAATGGCGATCAGCTAATGTAGCCTGAATGGCCTGGCAACTAGATCCGAATACACCGAAGGTTTGTTTGCGTGTGGCGCGATTGCTATTAGATTGCTGCAGTGTTGATATGTCAATAGATCCATATATCTACGATATCGCGTTGTGATTTATGACAAGGTGCTCTGTCATTGTAAACCGTCCTAACTAATTTCATATCCCTCAACACGTATTATGTTACAGCTCTTCCATTAGTCCAATATTTGACTCCCATGGGCATAGCTTGGCATTATCAAATGTGTAGGCCGTCTCGTGAGAAAATCAACATTGTGGACTCTGCGTAAAGTATCGACCAGGATCAGCATAAGCATGCCACACAGGCGTAACCGGATATACACTTTTCGCCTCCTGTGGATTTTCTGTTTCAGGAATCACTACTCTATCTATCCCCCCTTAGACGGAATTTGTCGGCCGGATCAGTCTGCGCGGACAGCACAGGCTGATCTGGCCGATACATTACGCAGATGTGTATCGCCGTAACTGCATATTGGGGCATTTTTAGAAAAAATGTGTAGGCACGTGCCTGCAGTGCCTAAAGGGAGCTACGCCTCTGACTCTATCCAAACAGGACATCGGTAAAATTTACAGATTCACATGTTGTCCATTTTTATTCTTCTTGGAAAGTTTTTCACAGAATAAAAAAATAAGCAAATAATAGCATGTATTTGAAACACAATTGAACATGTTGTGGTAAAACGGGGAAAATACAGAAAACGACTGCTTTAAAAGACGTTAATTATTGTCTGTATTAGGTAAATAGTTAACTTTAGCAGATCACTCAAGCATTGCATGGACTATCCGACCATCGCGTCCGCTATACTGTCAGAAGTACGTATCTTAGGACTGTAAGTAACATTTAATTCGAGAAACTATTGATTGTATGGATAATACCATATGTTGCTCTGTCGGTAAAAGTGCACGGACGAGATTTTTTAGAAGATATATAAGATATGCAGAGGTCAAGATAATAATTGGTATATAGCTCGTTTCCACGCAGTGTCTCTTTCATTAGCATAATCCTTTTGATGTAGGTACTCAAAATAACCTACAAAATAGTTCTTTAGAGTACCATAACATAGGGTTAAACGATCATACAAGGATTAAAGAAAACATGCAAAATGCCTCTTATCTAGAGCTCTACAAATGTCTAGATTAGTTTAAACTTATGTATTTTACATCGATTGCAAAACAAGCTTTAAGCTTATATTAATCACGCTCGATGTCTGCTTCCTGAATACTTAATCAGTACGCACGCGTGGAACAATTCCAAAGGCAGAACCCGTTCATCCCGGGATTCGAACCAGGGACCTTTGATACAAGAGGCCGACGCTCTACCTCTGTACCACTCTCTTCCACAGTGTCTGGATTACATAAGGGAAAGAGTGAAAGCTCTGATGCCGAAACTATAAAGCTTTGAACACGTTATCTGTGTTCAGGAACGAAATATATGCTACAAGTATGACTTCTGATTGGTCAGTTCCGAGAATGAATACGCTTCTGACCAATCATCAACTTGAGCAAAAATCTGAGCACAGGGCACGAGAGAAGCAGAATATTTATAAACATATTTATCTCGTTAGTTCACCAAAACATATGGTTTGGATACTCGTTAGACACAGGAACGGTACGGTACTTATGCGTGCCGAAAACCCGCGATCTGAACGGGGAATGTTAACACTATTATATAATCCACGTTAAGTGTTCCTGTTCCATTTGTGTATAGCTTGTTGACTGAAAGGTAATAAAGAGTATGACACTGTGATGTCAAGTTTTGTTAT
This sequence comes from Serripes groenlandicus, assembly GCA_031761405.1. Taxonomy (NCBI): domain Eukaryota; kingdom Metazoa; phylum Mollusca; class Bivalvia; order Cardiida; family Cardiidae; genus Serripes; species Serripes groenlandicus. Next base: position 105,030,411 of record JASEVX010000004.1, on the reverse strand, counting down.
CCGTTAATGGGGGTCATATCAGATGGTGACAGCTTAACAACTTGTGTTGAGTCACTCGCTACATCTTTTAAACATTTCGCTGCCGAATTTCGCAAAATTGACGCTTCCATGATGAAAATTGGATCACTCCATGTTTTGTCCAAGAGGAAATGTAGTAAAGTTTAAAGTCTTAGTGGCAAACAATGCAGATTTCAAGAGAGACAGCTCGTTACAAGCTGTCTAATCCTGCATCTGCATTGTTTGTAAAAGCCTTTAATTGTTTTCGACAGCGAAAGATTTCAATATTTCCAACATGCAGAAGCAATTTGACGCATCTGCTGCAGACGACTTTTAAAACATTATGTCAAAACGAGAAACTGCTCTTAATGAACAATTTCTCCCTGTATGTGTTCAGAATTTGTAATTGCTTTTAATAATAATAATCTCATATACAGAAATTCCATATTCCATATTTGACGTCAAATTTGTCAAAACCTCGGTTGCAGAGTTGTTTTAGATATATGCATATCCGAAAGGGTTAAACTATTTCTTGTAAAACAAGAACCAACATTTTGACAGATGATGATGTGTATGTCAATAAATTCGAACAGAGATCTGGAAATATTTACATCCTACTGCTAATGCACTAGTAGAAGAAACATACGGTTTCGTGATAGCGGATATTTTAAAACAATGTCCCTGTTATAACCATGGATGAATCCGTTCGTATCCCCGGAAATCCATAAACGTTGTCCAGAGGATAGAAGTGAATCAATATTTGCACATTACTCAAACAGCCATGCTTTGTCATAAACCCAGTCAAATAGGATTGTTATCTAGAATAATACAAACATAATCTAAAACAGTTCTATTGTTCTAGGATTAATAGAATAATACATGTGTGATGCATTTTCTTTGTAAGCATTTTAGAGACCTAGATGAGAAGGAATCAAAATGGGTTTGTCCCTCTAACATCTCTCTTATTTCTTGATTAAACCCATGTCGTGTCACGCATAGGTTGGGGAGTGCATATAACATGCGAGTTGGAGGTCAATAGGGATTTTAGAAGATGGAATGCGTCAATTATCGTTCGCTTTGTATTTTACATATGCATGAATCGAGATGCACTCGTGCCACACACCACCGTTATTACATTAAAGTTGAACTTTATTAACACGTTTATTTTCCTTTGCTAATAAACTCCCTCATTTCGTCTGAAATTCCAGTTTTTAAAGCGAAATATATATAAATTAGGATAAGTGTGTTTTATCTTGAAATAATATCAACATAAATCTTTCTTTCTCACAATGCTATAGTTTGTTCATGTGTTTCAGTATGTATTGCTTATTCTATTTTCTTGGAATGCATAATTGTATTGCTGATGCAAATGGATATGGACCTTTGCCAAAGATCGCATTTGACAAATAGGATTACGAAAATGTATTTAGTTTACTACTCAAAATCAAAATTCAGATATAATTTGTCAGAGTTGATGCTCCTTTACTTTACATGCCCATGAAGAAGAGGATCATGAAGTAGGCGATCCTCAATAATAAAGGGTAACACGTGTCTGCATTCGAACAGACTGGGTGGGTGGACACAATCAACACATCTCAATTTACAGTTCCTGTGCAATGAGCCTTTATTAAGGTGCATCGTGTTCTGGCTCGTATTGTGCAATCAATTCTCGATTAGAAATCAAAACTCCATTTTCGGCCTACGTTGGCTCGCTTTATTGTCACTAATCTCTCTATGGGAGTAAATAGAATATGAGCATTAACCCTTACCCTGACAAAAAGTAACACATTTTCAACAGGCTGCTTTTTGTAAAACATTGTGAGAAAAGTAGAAAAGAGCAGTTTCTCTATTTCCCCTACAATGTATTTGTTTATTAATTATAAAAAAAGATGTACTACAAATGTCCTGATATTACATTTTTTAACCTGAAATCTTTTAGGAGCAGACGACATACATTTATTATATAATGTAAACGATTAGAACCACTCAAATAATCAGAACCGTTCACCCACGTTATTCGTTTTTACGAGCGTATTTTTTGTGCAATTAATCAGATTTAAACTCATAATACAGGAGAGATTTAATATAAATAATGACTAGTTGATTACATCAGGTACATGTATGTTCGATTCAACAATTAATTGATTAATGTTGAGAACTTGAAAGGAAAGCTCATTGATCAGTGACAGAAATCAACGATTTGCTCATTCGGCCACCTTCGCGTATTTACGAAATAGGACCTAGGAGATAATAACATGTCGATTTATCGACAAAGTCACGTACGAGTCAATTCGAGTCTACCCCGACTAAAAGTTCATGCAGGCTATTGTTAATATCACCGCACACATATAAGGGACTAACAGACGGAATTGCACTCATAAACCGGGAACATCATTGCTTAACCGGGAACCGTATTCCTAAACCGGGAACCGCATTCCGAAACCGGGAATCAATTCTATGCCAGTATTTTGGGTATTTTCGAGAATGACTTCCGCGATATAATACCTTCCAGAAAGATGAAAAATCTGCAGCAGATGGCTTTGAAAACATCAATGCAAAAATACGGTCAAATTTAAGGTTTTACATTTAGAGGAGATGCTTTCCAGCTGGATGTGTTTTTACAGAGTTTGTGTTTTATACCAACATTCGTCACCGCGCTATTTCTTAGCAATCACTGGTTTGAATTTAATGAAATTGTTTAGGAAGCTTCTATACCAAGAGTTGATATGCAAGGCCTGTTTGATGTTGTTGACAGAGCCCTTTAATAGTTATACATAGTGTTTGTTATATACCAACCTTTGTGTTCCACTATTTCTCAGTAAGCATTGGATGTAAGAAGTAAGAGGTATGGACGCCTGCAGTTATTTGTTGGTTAATTTTACTACCGATTAAAGGTTGTTTGCACTACCCAAAGAGTGTCCCTTTTACCCAATTAAATCTGTTTTTATATCCCAACACTGTAACAAGTATTCGTCACATTCAGTTAGATGTATTAACATATATGTTATATGTAAATGAATCAATTCTTATAGGGTGTTATAGCATATATTCTGTCTATATACATATGTAAACTTTGACCGTTTTCCTAATATAGATTACATATATAGTGGACGATGATTAAACGTATGATGGGACAAGTAGAAACTGCTCATAATAACCTGCATCTCATTTTCATAAGTGTTGCAAACACTGTAACGAAAAGAGAATTTGTGCATTCTAAAAAAATTCTCGTTTTGCTACAATGTCTTCAAAATGTTGCTACAGATGCGTCCTTATGTGTGAAAGTGTGAATGTGTGAATGTATGAATGTGTGAATGAGTGAATGTGTGACTGTGTGAATGTGTGAATGTGTGAATGTGTAAAAGTGTGAATGTGTTAAATTTTGAAAGTGTGAATGTGTGAAAGTGTGAAAATGTGAATGTGTGAATGTGTGAAAGTGTGAATGTGTGAAAGTGTGAATGTGTGAAGATGTGAATGTCTGAAAGTGTGAATGTGTGAATATGTGAATATGTGAAAGTGTGAATGTGTGAATGTGTGAATGTGTGAATGTGCTTGCTATATTATCCAAAGAGCTCCGATTGGCAATGAATTTATAATTCGTTATTATTACATTTGAGCCATTCAGCGAGAAAACCAACATTATGGCGTCTGCGTAATGTATCAACACAGATCAGGATCAGCCTTAGCATACCGCGCAGGCTTACCCGGATAGACACTTTCGCCTTCTGTGAATTTTCTGTTTCGGGAATCATTATTCTATACCTCTATCCCCCTGAGACGGAATGTGTCGGCCAGTATCAGTCTGCACGGACTGCGCAGGCTGATCTGGCTCGATATATTACGCAGAGGCCGTAACGTTGGTTTTCTCGTGGGACAAATCTAAATTGTGACTCCTAAATTATATGTACATGTATATACATTCCTTTTTGTTTACGTGCATCAACAATGGACCTGTACACAATGCATAGCATTGAAAACTGACGATTTATAGCCCGTTACTCGATATTGTAACAGGTTATTTGAATATCACTCTAATATGTTGATTGATTAATTTGGTTATAACGCCACTTTCAACTATTTTTCAGTCATATCACGGATGAGCTGTCTCCCCACACCAGTTCTGTACACAACGAGTTTCTAACAACTGGCTTGTTTTCCACATAGACTGTTAGACCGTTGTTGAAAGATAAATTACATTATCTCCTTGACTTTTTTCAAACATCGGCAAGAATGTTGGACGAGCTGGGGTTCGAACTCACAGCCCCTTGATTGACAGCCCGCGTCGCTACAAACTGATATACCGAGGCTCGGCACTTACTTCTAAACAACGAGTCCGGAGCATGGATATTATATATATATGTTATATTTTAACGACATAATGGGTGTAACGACGTAATACTATAAATTGATCCCTGCTTGATTAATCCATTCGCACTTACAACAAATATACACGAGATGTTCTAGGCAAAAAAACATTGAAAATCTCCATAAATGAAAGTATAATAACTGAAAAAAGTTGATCAATTAAACCTTTTGTCACACATGTTTTCTAAACGTCGTCTGCTGCAGAGGCGTCAACGTGTGTCTGCATGAGTCAAAGGGTGTACTGGTAAACTCATTAGACTAATACAAATGTGCAATTAGAACCATTGTCACCTAACGCGGTTGATCGAATGAGAATACTAAAATATAGTGCACGATGTTAATAAACAACGAAAGGTATAATAGCGTCAAAACGATTCACGATGAAGACTTAATCATACTTCAGGAAAATAAACTAAATAAAACAATTATTTAAAAGTCCCGATAACTCGTCTATCAGTCATCAGTCGCTCGCCGGTAATAAATTCGTTTCTATAGTTCTAGGATTAACCATTTCCTACCTGCAGACGCATTTTGACGCAATAGCAGCAGACGACTTTCGAATACATTGTTGCCGAAGGTGAAATTGCTCACGATGAGCAATTTCTCCTTAGGCCACAATGTTTTCAACTTTATTTAACAATTAAGCTATCTTTTATGGGGATTCACTATGTTTTCAAAGTCGTCTGCTGCATATTTGTTGTATGTAGGAAAGGGTTAATAGAATTATACGTATGTGCAGAATTGTCTTTGTAAGGTTTGAAGACCTAGATAAGGTTGAGTCAATTGTTATCGCCCCATATTATCTCTCTTTTTTCTTGAGTAAACCCTATGCTGTGATACGTTAGGGCGTACACATAATAACACGGGATACGGAGGTCATATAGGAATTTTAGAAGATGGAATAAGTCACTTATTGTTCGCTATGTTGTTTAACACGCATCTACTTGTACTCTTTCAATAGAGTTTCGTAATTATATTGAAGTTGATTTTATATTTCACTTGCTTATTTTGCGAAGAAACTCGCCTGTCTGTCACCATCGAACATCAGTGGTTAACTGGTCAATGCCACCGTTCGATGGAGTTTTGGTACAGACCTATGCATGAACTGTAAATCATTTCTCCTTAAACTACAGTTAATGGAGAAAAAAAGTGTTTGGTTATCGAAAATACATTAGGGATGTATGTAACATACTGTTATGTTACAAGTTTTCTCAGACATAAAAAAATGATGTATTCGTTATAAAAAGGTCTGACACGCGTGACCCGTTTTTACACACTGATGCTTTTTAAAACATGCGTAGTGTCTGCATCACTTGATACATGAGTTGTGAACAATTTAGATCAAGATTAGACTGCACGGCTTTGCAGCCTAATCGCGGTATACAGTGTCTACTAACGTAATTTCAAATTGGCAACTGCGGCATGCGTTAATGCTGTTTAAATCACGTTTAGCAGAATAAGGGTAATGTATAAACAGAAGTATATTATTCTGATATGAGCAGTTCAACGAGAAAACCAACATTATGGACTCTGCGTAATATATCGAATCAGATCAGATTGCGCAGTTCACGCAGGCTAATCCGGGACGACACATTCCGTCACAAGGGGATAAAGGTATAGAGTATTGATTCCTGAAACAGAAAATACACAGGTATCGAAAAGTGTTTATCCGGAATGGTGCTTTACGCCGGTTTCAACAGTGTTTCTAGGGCCAAATTACACTTTCCCTCGTTGCTATGGTGATTAAAATGTACTAATTTCTTTAGCAATCGAATTGTTATTTATGATATCGATGGCTTTGCTTGAAACGGTTGAAACTGTTTGTAATTTAAGTATCAGTTACAACTGATTCGCGATGAACCAACGATATAAGAATAAATTCAAAGTATAACCCCACCCCCAGATAAACAAAATAAATACAAATGTTTTTGAGGAAGAAATTATCCATATACAGAAGGAACGTGCTTGCTTTCCACGTCCTAGGACTCTTGTCCGATCTGATAGATGTAGACATGACATGAGAAGGTTATGCTAATAATCGAATTCCCCTGACCCAAGCCACATAAAAACAGTTCTTCGTTTTGTTAAAGGTGAGGATGAATCGGACTATAAGTTTAATTATGACAGGGTCTCTATTTAGTTAATTATCACGATACTAATTAATACTAATTGAATGACAAGTATAAGGGGACGCAATCCGACTGTGGATTGGGTCGTAGGATTGTCTAGACCCCACTGGTCGACGTTATCTTGAGTTTGCTTTCTGTGGCGTGACCCATGTCGCATGTGTGGAAGAAATAGATGGATGATATTGATCTCGACGTTTTGGATTAATTCATCGCACCCTCTAATAATTACATCGATTCTAGTAATTTGTTTGATCTATAACGTTGGTTGTTGGACATACAGCATGTCACATTACATTTAGTCAATCCCTCCTTTGCCTGAGAAAGAAAGGTTATTGGTTTGTTTCGGGATACAGTGTTTTGGGGGATATTCTGTGAAAAGATATGATATTCTACGATCAATTCAATTCATAAAACATTGTATTAATTGATTGATTGGGGTTTAACGCCGATTTCAACATTTTTTCAGTCATATCAAGGCGACCAGGTCATCTACTCATGTGTTTCCTGGCTTTCTCACACCGGTATTGCACACACAATTATTTCCAAGCAACTGGCTGCTTTTTCACATAGACTGGGTAAATAGCTGTTAAGATGTTTGTATTATTGTATGATCGGTAAATAGCTGTTAAGATGTTTGTATTATTGTATGATCGGTAAACAGCTGTCAAGATGTTTGAATTATTGTATGATCGGTAAATAGCTGTTAAGATGTTTATATTATTGTATGATCGGTAAACAGCTATTAAGATGTTTGTATTATTGTATGATCGGTAAACAGCTGTTAAGATGTTTGTAGTATTGTATGATGGGTAAATAGCTATTAAGATGTTTGTATTATTGTATGATCGGTAAATAGCTGTTAAGATATTTATATTATTGTATGATGGGTAAATAGCTGTTAAGATGTTTGTATTATTGTATGATGGGTAAATAGCTGTTAAGATGTTTGTATTATTGTATGATGGGTAAATAGCTATTAAGATGTTTGTATTATTGTATGATAGGTAAATAGCTGTTAAGATGTTTGTATTATTGTATGATGGGTAAATAGCTATTAAGATGCTTGTATGATTGTATGATGGGTAAATAGCTATTAAAATGCTTGTATTATTGTATGATCGGTAAATAGCTGTTAATATTTTTGTATTATTGTATGATTGGTAAATAGCTGTTAAGATGTTTGTAGTATTGTATGATCGGAAAATAGCTGTTAAGATGTTTGTATTATTGTATGATGGGTAAATAGCTGTTAAGATGTTTGTATTATTGCATGATGGGTAAATAGCTATTAAGATGTTTGTAGTATTGTATTATAGGTAAATAGCTATTAAGATGTTTGTATTATTGTATTATAGGTAAATAGCTGTCAATATGTTTGTATTATTGTATGATCGGTAAACAGCTGTTAAGATGTTTGTATTATTGTTGTATTCGACTTCAACTCGACTCTGAACTACTTACTTCTAACTGCTCGTTCTGGTTATAAGTAAGGTGTGTGAAGTTAGCAGTTAGTTGGTGATTGGTAGTTGGGTATTCAATCTACTGCCAGAGTACGAATAAACAGCCAGCTAGTAGTTGGGTATCCGCCATATTATCGAATATATAGCCATGGGCGAATACCCACACAGCTATCAATTGGATATTCATCAAAGAGCCAAAGCGCGAATCTACTGCTATATACGAATAACCACACAGCTATCAATTAGTTATTCAACAAAAATTCAAAGCGCGAATCTACTGCTATATACGAATAACCACACAGCTAGCAATTGGTTATTCAACAAAAAGTCAAAGCGCGAATCTACTGCTATATACGAATAACCACACAGCTATCAATTGGTTATTCAACAAAGAGTCAAAGCGCGAATCTACTGCTATATACGAATAACCACACAGCTATCAATTAGTTATTCAACACAAAGTCAAAGCTTGAATCTACTGCTATAAACGAATAACCACACAGCTATCAATTGAGTATTCAACAAAGAGTCAAAGCGTGAATCAACTGCTATATACGAATAACCACACAGCTATAAATTGGGTATTCAACAAAGAGTCGAAGCGCGAATCTACTGCTATATACGAATAACCACACAGCTATCAATTGGTTATTCAACAAAGAGTCAAAGCGCGAATCTACTGCTATATACGAATAACCACACAGCTATCAATTAGTTATTCAACACAAAGTCAAAGCTTGAATCTACTGCTATATACGAATAACCACACAGCTATCAATTGAGTATTCAACAAAGAGTCAAAGCGCGAATCAACTGCTATATACGAATAACCACACAGCTATCAATTGGGTATTCAACAAAGAGTCAAAGTGCGAATCTACTGCTATATACGAATAACCACACAACTATCAATTAGTTATTTAAAAAAGAGTCAAAGCGCTAATCTACTGCTATATATGAATACCCAGCTAGCTATCAATTGGGTATTCAACAAAGAGTCAAAGCGCGAATTTACTGCTATTTACGAATAACCACACAGCTATCAATTAGTTATTCAACAAAAATTCAAAGCGCGAATCTACTGCTATATACGAATAACCACACAGCTATCAATTGGTTATTCAACAAAGAGTCAAAGCGCGAATCTACTGCTTTATACGAATAACCACACAGCTATCAATTAGTTATTCAACAAAAAGTCAAAGCTTGAATCTACTGCCATATACGAATAACCACACAGCTATCAATTGGTTATTCAACAAAAAGTCAAAGCTTGAATCTACTGCTATATAAGAATAACCACACAGCTATCAATTGGGTATTCAACAAAGAGTCAAAGCGCGAATCTACTGCTATATACCAATAACCACACAGCTATCAATTGGGTATTCAACAAAGAGTCAAAGCGCGAATCTACTGCTATATACGAATAACCACACAGCTATCAATTAGTTATTCAACAAAGAGTCAAAGCGCGAATCTACTGCTATATACGAATAACCACACATCTATCAATAGGTTATTCAACAAAAAGGCAAAGCTTGAATCTACTGCTATATACGAATAACCACACAGCTATCAATTGGTTATTCAACAAAAAGTCAAAGCTTGAATCTACTGCTATATACGAATAACCACACAGCTATCAATTGGATATTCAACAAAGAGTCAAAGCGCGAATCTACTGCTATATACGAATAACCACACAGCTATCAATTGGGTATTCAATAAAGAGTCAAAGCGAGAATCTACTGCTCTATACGAATAACCACACAGCTATCAATTAGTTATTCAACAAATATTCAAAGCGCGAATCTACTGCTATATACGAATAACCACACAGCTAGCAATTGGTTATTCAACAAAAAATGAAAGTGCGAATCTACTGCTATATACGAATAACCACACAGCTATCAATTGGTTATTCAACAAAGAGTCAAAGCGCGAATCTACTGCTATATACGAATAACCACACAGCTATCAATTGGTTATTCAACAAAGAGTCAAAGCGCGAATCTACTGCTATATGTGAAAAACCACACAGCTATCAATTGATTATTCAACAAATAGTCAAAGCGCGAATCTACTGCTATATACGAATAACCACACATCTATCAATTGGTTATTCAACAAAGAGTCAAAGCTTGAATCTACTGCTATATGTGAATACCCAGCCAGCTATCAACTGGGTATTCAACAAAGAGTCAAAGCGCGAATCTACTGCTATATATGAATACCCAGCCAGCTATCAATTGGTTATTCAACAAATAGTCAAAGCGCGAATCTACTTCTATATGTGAATAATCACACAGCTATCAATTGGTTATTCAACAACTAGTGAAAGCTTGAATCTACTGATATATGTGAATACCCACACAGCTATCAATTGGTTATTCAAAGAGTCAAAGCTTGAATCTACTATGTGGTTATTAGTATAAAACAGTAGATTCGCGCTTTGACTCTTTGATGAGTACCCAATTGATAGCTTGCAGGGTATTCGTATATAGCAGTAGATTCAAGCTTTGACTCTTTGTTGAATATACAATTCATAGCTGGCTGGGTATTAATATATAGCAGTAGATTCAAGCTTTGACTATTTGTTGAATAACCAATTGCTAGCTGTGTGGTTATTCGTATATAGCAGTAGATTCGTGCTTTGACTCTTTGTTGAATACCTAATTGATAGCTGTGTGGTTATTCGTATATAGCAGTAGACTCGCGCTTTGACAATTTGTTGAATAACCAATTGATAGCTGTGTGGTTTTTCGTATATAGCAGTAGATTCAAGCTTTGACTTTTTGTTGAATAACTAATTGATAGCTGTGTGGTTATTCGTATATAGCAGTAGATTCGCGCTTTGACAATTTGTTGAATAACCAATTGATAGCTGTGTGGTTTTTCGTATATAGCAGTGGATTCGCGCTTTTACTCTTTGATGAATAACCAATTGCTATTTGTGTGGTTATTCCTATATAGCAGTGGATTCGCGCTTTGAATTTATGTTGAATAACTAATTGTTAGCTGTGTGGTTATTCGTATATAGCAGTAGATTCGCGCTTTGAAATTGTGTTGAATAACTCATTGATAGCTGTGTGGTTATTCGTATATAGCAGTATATTCAAGCTTTTACTCTTTGATGAATAACCAATTGCTATTTGTGTGGTTATTCCTATATAGCAGTAGATTCGCGCTTTGAATTGATGTTGAATAACTAATTGTTAGCTGTGTGGTTATTCGTATATAGCAGTAGATTCGCGCTTTGAAATTTTGTTAAATAACCAATTGATAGCTGTGTGGATATTCACACATAGCAGTAGATTCAAGCTTTCACTCTTTGATGAATAACCAATTGCTAGCTGTGTGGTTATTCCTATATAGCAGTAGATTCGCGCTTTGAATTTATGTTGACTAACTAATTGCTAGCTGTGTGGTTATTCGTATATAGCAGTAGATTCGCGCTTTGAAATTTTGTTAAATAACCAATTGATAGCTGTGTGGATATTCACATATAGCAGTAGATTCGCGCTTTTACTCTTTGATGAATAACCAATTGCTAGCTGTGTGGTTATTCCTATATAGCAGTAGATTCGCGCTTTGAATTTGTGTTGAATAACCAATTGATAGCTGTGTGGTTATTCGTATATAGCAGTAGATTCGCGCTTTGACTCTTTATTGAATAACTAATTGATAGCTGTGTGGTTATTCACATATAGCAGTAGATTCGCGCTTTGACTCTTTGTTGAATAACTAATTGATAGCTGTGTGGTTATTCACATATAGCAGTAGATTCGCGCTTTGACTTTTTGTTGAATAACCAATTGATAGCTGTGTGGATATTCTCATATAGCAGTAGATTCGCGCTTTTACTCTTTGTTGAATAACCAATTGATAGCTGTGTGGTTATTTACATATAACAGTAGATTCGCGCTTTGACTCTTTGTTGAATAACCAATTGATAGCAGTGTGGTTATTTACATATAACAGTAGATTCGCGCTTTGACTCTTTGTTGAATAACCAATTGATAGATGTGTGGTTATTCACATATAACAGTAAATTCGCGCTTTGACTCTTTGTTGAATAACCAATTGATAGCTGTGTGGTTATTCGTATATAGCAGTAGATTCGCGATTTGACTCTTTTTTAAATAACCAATTGATAGCTGTGTGGTTATTCGTATATAGCAGTAGATTCAAGCTTTGACTTTTTGTTGAATAACTAATTGATAGCTGTTTGGTTATTCGTATATAGCAGTAGATTCGCGCTTTGATTCTTTGTTGAATAACCAATTGCTAGCTGTGTGGTTATTCGTATATAGCAGTAGATTCGCGATTTGAATTTTTGTTGAATAACCAATTGCTAGCTGTGTGGTTATTCGTATATAGCAGTAGATTCGCGCTTTGAATTTTTGTTGAATAACTAATTGATAGCTGTGTGGTTATTAGTATATAGCAGTAGATTCGCGCTTTGACTCTTTGTTGAATACCCAATTGATAGCTGTGTGGTTATTCGTATATATCAGTAGATTTGTGCTTTGACTCTTTGTTGAATACCCAATTGATAGCTGTGTGGTTATTCGTATATAGCAGTAGATTCAAGCTTTAACTTTTTGTTGAATAACTAATTGATAGCTGTGTGGTTATTCGTATATAGCAGTAGATTCGCGCTTTGACTCTTTGTTGAATAACCAATTGCTAGCTGTGTGGTTATTCGTATATAGCTGGTAGATTCGCGCTTTGAAATTTTGTTGAATAACCAATTGCTAGCTGTGTGGTTATTCGTATATAGCAGTAGATTCGCGCTTTGACTTTTTGTTGAATACCCAATTGATAGCTGTGTGGTTATTCGTATATAGCAGTAGATTCGCGCTTTGGCTCTTTGTTGAATACCCAATTGATAACTGTGTGGGTATTCGCCCATGGCTATATATTCGATAATATGGCATATACCCAACTACTAGCTTGCTGTTTATTCGTACTCTGGCAGTAGATTGAATACCCAACTACCAATCACCAACTAACTGCTAACTTCACACACCTTATAAGTATCAGGGATTCAGTGGTTTAACTCTTTCAGCGCCGAATTGTTTAAAGTAGACTCTTCTATGTTCAAAATCGGGTGTGCCCATTTCTCATTTTATGAAGGTTTGGGACTATTTTGGTAACTAAAAGGCAAACAATGCTGATTTCAGGTGAGACAGCTCGTTACGAGCTGACTCACCTGAATCTGCATTGTTTGCAAAAACCTCAATACTGCCTGTGGCGCCGAAATAGTTAAAGGTACAGCCCCGGTCCCGCGATCAAAAGTCCCAGCTTGTTACTTACAATTGCACCACTCACTGTATACCTCACATAACATAACATAACATAACATTTAGTTTATTAGCATTACATTTACAAATTTTGTAGCCATAAACAAATACAAATTTGAATGCACCGTATAATATTTTTTTGCCAATATCTACCCTCTTTATAACGAATTAATTAATTAATTAAGAAAACTGACATCGGTATTCTGGGGGAGTTTGAGACCGCTCCTGAATGTCTCACCATGGGCGTCGCAACATTCTTCCGTCAGTTATTAACCTGCATGGACAGAGAAGTCTGGTCTCCCAATTCATTGGTAAACTTTACACTCTGAGAAGACTTCTGACATTCTAACAGAAGAAGAAGAGAACATGAATAGCAATCATTAAAGAGGAGTCAGTTGTAATAGGCTTCCCCAGATGCCGACGACATTTGCAGTTAATACGGCATACGGCATTTGAAACCGTTATATGATATCGAGAACTTGCTAATAGTGAGTATTTATTCTTTCTCCATTGCACACTAATTCGAACTAAGCTAACCAAAGGTATAGTGTAAAGTTCCAAGGATATTGCTGCTTTCAAATCAGATCACGAAAAACATTAATATCGGGTAAATGGTTAAATCTTTCCCTCATACAATAAATAAACAGCAAACGTCTTTGAAAAAATTGAGACAAAGATATAGAAAAATCTCTATAAATGAAAGTATAAATATTTGAAAATATTGAGGCAAACGGCGCAATCGGTCATTCTCCTTTTGCCTCAATGTGTTCAGAGGTCATCTGCTACAGATGTGTCACAATACGTCTGTAAGTGGGAAAGTTTTCACACAGTAATTTCTTCCAGCTGTATATACCTAATTCCGTTTGGAGAAGTGTGAGACGTGTGAGACGTGTGGGACACTGAGAGCGTCTTCTAACCAGGGATATCGATTAACCAGAACCGTTTATGTACTAATCTAAACACTTGTCCCATTACACCATCTTTACGATCTATCAAGATTCTTTTAACAGATTGGTTTATGGATTACATGGTAAATTATTAACCAATGAAAGTTCCTAAAGAATATATTGGTAATATTGAGGGGGAAAAAGCTGTTATTGCACGCATTTGTTTACTGTATTTTCTTGCTGTTTTTTCACAATATTTGCATTTCAATTTCCATTTAAAGGAGATGGGACTTTTCCTGCCAGATTCATGTTATTGGCTGAGATTGCATCCACTTTTTTGTCCTTCATTCACAATTATTAGATAGAGAGTTTTAACCTTAGATTCTCACTCCCACCATTACAGACGCCTTACACCGACGTATCCACAGCAGATAAGATTTGAAGAACAAAGTTGAAAAAGCAGAGAATACTTTAATTTCACCTGCAGTATTTCAAGATTAGAATTCAATTGACCAAATATCACTGTTTTCCCCCGAAGGTATTTCTGAAATATCCCACAATTGTACATAAATCAAACATGCCACGACAGGTGAGAAAGGTCTTGAACGAACAGTGAATACCTTGTTGCCCGCCTATATCTAGAACAGCAATGAACAACAGGAGCGTAGCTTTGCAATAATCAATGTGTAGGCTGTGTCGTGAGAAAATCAACATTGTGGACTCTGCGTAAAGTATCGACACGGACCAGCCTAAGCATGCCACACAGGCCTACCCGGATAGACACTTTTTGCGTCCTGTGGGTTTTCTGTTTCAGGAATCACTACTCTATACATATATCCCCCTAAGACGGAATGTGACGGCCGGATCAGTCTGCGCGGACAACGCAGGCTGATCTGGTTGATACATTACGCAGATGTCTATCGCCGCAGTTGCATTTTGGGGCATTTGGTGCCTACAATGCCTAAAGGGAGCTACGCCCCTGAACAAGCGCATTGTCTTACGAATGATTATATTATTACATCAATGGAAGGAACCAATGCCATAGTTTAGAATTCGGCCCCTTTTTTCTTGATGATACTTGCACAACGAATCCTGCGTTCTGTAAGGTACTTTGACCAAAAGGTTGACTCAACTAATCCTATTGTGTGAGTACTAAAATAAATATATCACTGATACGATTCCTGATAGTATTTGAGGATCATATAAGGGTTTTTGAATGTGAAATATGCACCTTCTTTAGAGCTCTGTGAGACGGACTAAGTTCCATAAAACCAAGTGAGTTTCAGACATTTTCCTTATAAACGAACTTCTATTCACCAGGGTTGAATTCAAGACCTAGGATTGTTATGCTAAAAAAAATTCGAAATTAAATTTAAACAGCACTAGAAGAAAAAGAATATCTAGAAGTCAAATTTGAGACAATGTCTGCTGAAGAAAATAGGATGGCTTAAAAAAGCAATGTCTTATGGTGCACACACGTCAACGGACAATTCTGTTGGATACATGTTTAATATCTAAGTAAAGAATACTTTGTGTTAAGGAATGTCTCTTTGATTGAAACTATCGTTCGCTCATTCTCGCTCATTGGCACTCTTAAATTGTGAGCAAATTGACGTGTGAACGTTTCCCCAATCTCAGCAAATTTTCTGAGACGCTCGTATCTGATTTTGTGTCGTGATGTATGGTGAATGCTGATTTTGTGTCGTAGTGATGTTTGGTGAATGTTGATTTTCTGTCGTAGTGATGCATGGTGAATGCTGATTTTGTGTCGTAGTGATGCATGGTGAATGTTGATTTTGTGTAGTAGTGATGCATGGTGAATGCTGATTTTGTGTCGTAGTGATGCATGGTGAATGTTGATTTTGTGTCGTAGTGATGCATGGTGAATGCTGATTTTGTGTCGTAGTGATGCATGGTGAATGCTGATTTTGTGTCGTAGTGATGCATGGTGAATGCTAATGTTCGTTGGTGGCAGTGTAGTCGATAGCTTAGCTTTGATAGCGTTTTTTTGTGTCTAAAATATTGCTTCCCTATCTATCCTGTATGTTATGAGTCTTAACGGACAAAATGAAATGTTCAGACTTATGCGACTGATGTAGATCCAGATCATCTCGCACACTCATACACATTGTTCAGTGCTTTAATTCAGCTTAACTTGCGGACATATTCATAGGATGATTTCGGATAAACTCTTAAAATGGTTAAATCAGACATCGTTTACGGATATAAACCAAAATGATGGCCCGCGGATCGGTTATCTGACGTGGTTAAACACAGTCCAAGTATTGACTTAATATAATTCGGATAATATCCGAATCCGAAACAGTCTGCTTGAATAGTATTCATTGGTATTCTCAGACACTTCACAGGCACCACAGCACCGTATCTGTCATGTCACTGTATTTGTGAAAGGACTCCAGAAATGGCGGGTTATCATTTATAGGTCAAATTACGCCAAATACATTCGCGGCCCTGCTGCTTGTTGAACGTAAAAGATTGAACCAACGTCGAAAGGACCCTGTAGATTCAGCGATTTCTGAATTGACATTCAGGACATGAATATTGACATTCAGGACATTAATATTGACATTCAGGACATGAATATTGACACGTATTGACACAGACAAAAACGCTCAGAGTTTCTTTCCCAAATATGTGAGCCTTGTAAAAAACAAATGTTCTCGATGAGCCTCCGAAACTACATCTGGCGTGAAACAATTTAGGCAACATTTCTGTTAATTTACACATGTTTCATCTAGAACTATGCCTGGGAACAGTGCGCGTACGAACATACTTGTCTGAGTCTTCCTTGTTCGCTTGGGTCATTATACCCATTTGTATATTTCAGAATCACATAGATATTTCATATCACGTTGTTCGGAATTTGTTATTATTCTTTCAAAAGTGATATCAAAACGGAGACGAACCTTTCTGTCTGAAAATGACGGCAAGCCAGGTATATATATATATATACACGGGGTCTCCTAAGTTCGTGATAATAAGTAATAAATTAAACTCCATTTTTGAGTACTAACTGATCTCTAGACATCAGGAAATGGGGATACACTTCTCAATTGACTGCTAATACAGTAGAACATAATTACGTCATGAACTAAGGAAGATCACTTAGTTGGAAGGCTTCTCGATATACACACAAGTGATGAGTGATTCATGCATAACGGGGTCTTTAATTATAAATGCTATCACTGTTTGCAACATGTGAACATCATCTATATGTAACTTGTGTCTAGAGATAGCTAGAAGCACGGACACGTTGGTTCTGCTTCAATTAAAACTCTCTTTGACGGCGAAATGGGGGAGGGGTGAGGGTATAGGATGAGCGTTTAACACGACGTCACCGGACATTGTTAAAGTTTAGAGACTCAAATAATTTCCCATTGAGATAAATAATTCACAAAATAACTCATAACACAGGAAAACCAACCAGTAATACATGCAGTTTTCGATCAGCGATTACCCATATAAGCCAGCGTCTTCGGGCAACATGTTCAGGATATTTCCAGTGTTCAGAAAATAGATACGACCAAAGTTAGAACGCATTTATAAACAATTTAATTTCAAACGTTCGAACGTTTCTAAGCCATTGATAGTCGATTTGACGTTGGCTTTGTTCATTGAATATAGATCGTATAAATAGATTCTAACTCATAATTGATAAAATAGCGTAATGTCTTACTGGCTAAACCATCGATTGTATTACTTTGACATTTAAAATATCATGCAAATCATAACAAGACGACTTTATGCAAAGCATCAAAGACGCCGTGCATGATTTTGAATCATGACTTAAAGAAAACAGATGCAGTTCAGTACATGCAAATAACGTGTAAACAGACAGGAAGTAAATATTTCGAAAAAGAAGGAAATTATTTTAAACAAGAAGACCAAGATGTGCCTATATTGCTCACCTGGCTACCATAGCCTACGATAAAATGTTACCAAGAGCAGAAATGGTCAGTTTTGACGTAGGGATAGACGTTTTATATGCTGCGATCTATGTGATATTCAGCATTAGTCGTAACATGTCAACTTCAGTCCTAAAACCATATAGTTTACAGTTTGCTTAACATTGACTGCAACAATAATGTGTCAAAGAAGCTAAAGTTTCTTATTTTATTTACCAATAAACGGTTTAAAATCTGCTCTAACTAGATCAATAAGATAACAAAACAAAAAAAGAACACATAGGTGCTTAAATATTAACATATATTTTAAAAGGTTTAGTGCCTCTGGTTATAAGTTAAGTATTACAGAAGCTTTGGAAGGAGAGCGGGAAGTCTATTCTCTTTCCAGTTTAGCAGAAGTATGATAACAAAGACTAGAGTATATTAACAAAAAGTACGAAGTTATTTTAAAAAGTTTAAATGTAATTTTATATCCATGTATTAAAATGTTTTATGTGATAACCATTATCCTTTTAAGATTTAGGAGATGTAGCGAATTATTAGAGTTCCTTGTTCGAATATGCCAATGGGATTTAATACCCGAGTCTAACGGTCGAAATGTCCTATAGCCTTTGCACTCGAGAATTAACTCCATTCTTAAATTCCATTCTAAAAATAGTCGATTGTATAAGCAAATTAAAGAAAATATCAAAATTGAGCATTTATGAAATTAAAGGAAAAAGTTCACATGTATAGTCAACATATAGCAAGAATACAATGGACATAATGAACACACAGTATAGGGAGGAACGTTTAAGTTTAGAAATTCAACAGATTTTTATAAATAGGCAAAAACGTATCGGGGCCGTAAATCAAACAATTAAAAAAGCGTAACCTATGAGCTCGTCAGGGTCGTAAATCAAACTATTAAAAGAAGCGTAGCCTAGGAAGTTGGGGGTAAAGTTATTAAATTCAAATTAAATGTGTTTAAAGATTTGAAATAACGGTAGAAGACATACATATTTTGGATATTTTTGTTTCTTAAATCAGTTAATACAATTTATTAAATCATAAAGCTTGCTTTTTTCAAACATATAATAGAGTAGTTCTTAACAATAATAATGTTGGTTGCTACCTTTTCGATAACGTCACCCCATGGTACAAAATTAAAACCTATCCCATACTGACGCCGCGCTTCCACGCGGCGTCAAAAAGACGTTACGAGTTGACCATGCATACAAACAATTGACATTACAAGCACTTAGTAAATTACTCCTATCGGAAAGGGCTGAATACCAATTATAAAAAGCAATTAAAAATTGTATTTAACACTTTTGACATTTGACTCAGAAGTATGACTTTGACCTTCAGACAAACTGAAAGGTGGTATGACATGTAATTGTTCTGGTTGTTTACATTTGACATTGACCTTCATCTCAACACCTTAGTGTGTTCTGTATGCACGTAGACAGTTCACGAATTTATCTCTTATAAGGTCAGTGTACTTATAATTCAATTCAATCTTTCTAATATTTTTATTTGTGTGTATGTACGATTCCATGTTAATTTGATTTATTCAAAACCAGTCCCAAAAGTGATTCATGTTCATCTACTGCATGTCGCGGGTTGAATATAAAGTAAGGCCTTTACCTCCTTTTATCAGGCCTTTGTGGATGGTATCATGATTGTCTTGCCCATGACAGTATACATGGAACAGTAGTACTAGTAACTTACACAGGAAACGTCATGATATAAATGATAGATCAGTTTCCATCATGTGTTTGTATTATCATTATACCGAGATTTTTGAAAACGTTGATACAATAGATGCATGTCATCTTTGCCTTTGTTTTATACACAGTTAAATTCCCTCCAGAAAAAAATGTCATTCGCAACAATAAAATTGTAAATTGTAAAGTATGTGTGTGTTATAGTGATACGCCTGCTGAAAGGGCCAGTAATGGTTGCCTTGATAGATACCTTTGTCCAGAACATATATGCATTCTGCTTCCCAGTCCAGTCCTATCCGTTTTACCAGACACCAGGCCGGCAGGCATTTAGTACCATTATTTACACCATCAGACTGCATCAGAACAGAATACAATGTCTCCACTCTCGGAGCAGATGTCTTAACCACTAGGCTACCTATGAAAGTATAATAGATCAGACAATATCTATATATTTCTAGAAGAAGTTAAGTTTATTGAAAACTATATAGTCATAAATATTTTTACCCAAACAAATCAGATAAAAAAAGAATGCTAAAAATAAAATTTGACAAAACTTTATATTAAGTATGTTTAACAATACGTTGCATTTTTGTTTTTCAAATATCTGTAGAACTGCAGAGAATCATGACATTTGACCTTGAATTTATGATAAAGACCATTGTCTTACATTGTACATGAAACATATAACCACGTCTCGATGCACATTTGTGATAGATTGATGGACAATGCACAGAATCACAATGTTTCTGATCATAAAAATCTATACGCTTAAATCACGCATAATAGAGTTCAAGATATACTTCTTTTATAACAGAATATTTGATGAAATTTAAACTCATTTTACCATAGGCATGTTTTAACTTTGTTTTTTCTAAATGTAGCGAATATCTTTAAAGCTTTAAGCATCTACTTGTGCACAGCTGAAGAGTCATGACATACTTATAGGATACGCATTTTGATATTGAACTTCATTGATCGCAAATGCCATATCATTATTTTCCCTGGAGCGTCGCTTATTTTAGTGATTTACTCTAGCTCTAAAGACGAAACATGAACAATCAAATGTTCTTAGACTTTTCATATCATGGTTACTCTATTAAAATTAGATCCATCAATTTACAAACTTTGGAGTCTCTAGAAAGCGTAAAGAAAATAATACAGCCTCGAATACGAATCCGAATTTAATTAGATTGGTTCCAGAACTAAACAAATATAGAGTTTAACAACAAATGAATTCCCTGCTTTCAGTTCACGTGCCGAATCTTAACTCTGGTGGATAAAGACGGATCATCTGATATTTGGGGAAATATGTATTTAACCATTTTCTGCATAACGTGACCTTTAGCATTCGAACAATGTAATATATGTTAACCCTTTCCCACATAAACAAAATCTATAGCAGACAACTTTGATAATATCTTGTCAAACAATGTGAGAAATGATCATCAATGATATTTTAATTATTAGATGGACTTAGAAAATGCTCATTTTGCGCTATTTATCCTTTTATCACAATGTTAAAAAAAGCCGTATGCTGCAAAGGCGTCAGAAAAGGTCTATATATTGGAAAGTCGTCTTGAGCAATTTCTTCTTTTATTCAGGTTGTTTTCCAAATACCGTTGGTTGCAGAAGCTTAAAAAGAGCCGTCCAACGCGAAAACCAACATTGTGGACTCTGCGTACAGAATCGACCCGAATCAGCCTAAGCATGCCGCACAGGCTTAACTGGACAGACACTTTTCGCCTCTTGTGGATTTCTGTTTCAGGAATCATTACGCTATACCTTTATCCCCCTGAGGCGGAATGTGTCGGCCCGGACTAGCCCTCGTGGACTGCATAGGCTGATTTGGATCGATACATTACGCAGAGTCCATAATGACAGACACTTTTCGCTTCCTGTGGATTTTCTGTTTCAGGAATCATTACATCTATACCTCAATCCCCCTGAGACAGAATGTGTCGGCCCGGATTAGCCTGCGTGGTCTGCGTGGACATTACGCAGAGTCGATAATGTTGGTTTTCTCGTGAAACGGCTCAAATATCGTCTGTAATAGGGCAAAGGCAGACTTGGAGTTTAAAGTTTGATTTTAATGAGATTGATTTATATCCAATGGGATTTAAACAGTTGGTACATATTAATTATAATGACGCAATCGTAAAATATCATTTGTAATCATAGTTCAAAATACACTCGGGATAAAATTATGATTCATCTTTTAAATGAAGATGATGTAATACAAACAAAAGGTGAAGTGTACATTGCAAAACACCCTGACTGACATCTCCACAATCTAGAAGAAAAGTCACAGAGCCGTGACAAACAAAAGGGGATCTTCCGGCGTGTATGAACAGTGTACAAGCGATAATACACACCAACAGTCAAACCAATTTCTCCTCTTTTCGCCTTCATTTACAGAACAGAATCGGCTCTTAATTCGCCCTGGACATGTAACAGTATGAACAGTATTTATAAAAACGTATGCGATATGTGATTGTGTGTAGTCTTTACTAAAACTGGAAGTGTATCCGTATAGGGTTTGCAGCCTTCTATGCCCCTTAATATGATGCCAAAAAGGGAGATGTAGCAAGACTTCCCAGTTCAGATTAGATTCATTTTTTATTCTTTGTCAAGACGTTCTTTGGTCAAGTTATTTTGTGTAATAATTCACAGGGGCGGAACTCTGGTACATAAAGAAAGCTTTTTGAACTACAGTTGGTACCAGGGTTTAGCCATTCTACCATGCTTTATGATAACTCGTGAGTTTGATTGGAACGCCGTCTAAAATTGCAATAACTTCACATGTTTGTATCGTGATTAGTTTTCGTTGGTACATACCTATATAGATCTTTGTGTACAGACATTTAAATAATATTTGGTCGGAAAGGCAAGACAACTAGGTATTTTATAAATTCTACGAAATACTGTTTCTTTATGATCAGAAACCTGTATTGAAATCCTTGAACGTAAACGGTTATATGCATATATCATGAATAATATCTATTTTTGCACTTTGGCTGAAAAGTAACGACTTTCAGACAGAAACATTATGGTAACATGTTTATAGACTATTTGATTTTATATTGTTTACCTAAAACATTATAGGTAAGCTTGCAACAATTAAATTATTTCTTTGTTTCAATGTAAATCAACAAGTTTTAACCCTAAATTGTTACACCTTCTTCGTTTTAAAACGGGTATGATACCCTATATCATTGAAATGAGTAACCTCTAAGCAATTAAATAATCCCCCAAATTATTGGTGGCATGTATTATGCAAAAATGATCAACTTAAACAGTTCCAGTGCATCATATACATATTTCAATGCATTTAAACTCGTGTTCACATATCCAACGCCTTCTGGACAAGATAAACAATCAGTTCTACGCTCACAAAAGCTGTTTAGGGACTATTAGTATTTCGCTAGATGTGGTAGATCAGCCTGACCGCTGATGAATTTGCTGTAGTTTGACCTTATATATGCAAGTGATATGTTTCTACAGTAGTCAATGAAATGCTTTGACATCTTGGATCAGGACAGTATAATTAGACTTTAAATTGGACTATAATTGACAATAATCCGTTTCAACAAATCTTGCAACGAACGTTTAAAAGGTCTATCGGTTTTATATTGTTCCTGAATTCTGACAAAACGGTATTGTCATAGAACACAAATAGGATGTCAAATCGCATTAAATTCAGATCCATCAACCCATGTGAATCCATTTCTGTTTAAAGTGTTTTGAATGGAAATGAGTGTTAGAATCTGAGCTTTAATGAGATTGGCACTAGGGCATGTCCCTGGGGAGCTGAACATTTCATGTCTGGGTCTTATGCCAATGAATTGAACATTGAGGAAACAATTTAAGAAATGTAGCCCGGTGACTCGTTATGTTTCCCGTACATTTTCCGCTACCAAATGGACCAGGTCGTACGGAAACAGATTGTCAGAGCTTTTAAGCCATTTAAAACGATGTCCAAAGTTATTTCAACTATATGACCAACTTGCATACATGTTTGGTCGGTTTTGTGTGATAACTACTTCCGGAACACGTGTACGATAAGAGGGTCGAACAGAGACGATCCTGATCAAACTGTGATGAAGCTGATCTTGATCATCCATGGGGGCACAGTTCCATCGAAAAGTGTTACAACGACAAATCCGTTAATGAATCATTCAATGTCGCAGATTCACATACCAGTGGCGTTCCGTTCTGATATTGGTGATACGAGCAGGTTCGTGGTGAAAGGGGATATGAATCGAAAAAAGAACGCACTAATGTGACTCATGAATCTGAAATGGCTGGCACTTTCTAAAGGGTGACATTATAAGAAATTAAAGTTTTAGTGTACACCACGCAAACAAAAACAGACGTCGTACTTGACCAAAAACTATTTGTCAAGAAACACCCTTGCTATCATCGTTCTAATAAAACTAAATCCTTTATTTTGTTAGAATTCCTTCAAATTTATAATAGATATGCACGTTAAAATCAGACTTTAGTGTACTGCACACGAATAATAATAATACTTCCAGTACAATTTGAACGCTTTCTCAATCCGTAAGTGTGTCACTATCGCAAGATTCCAGTTGTTTGTCATTTTGGATAAGGCATATAGCATTTTGAAACACTTGTATAGCGAAATATGCATAACGATCCATGAAATCTCAAGGAAAAATTGTATCAGCAAGTTTTAACAATTTACATTATGCATATGCATTTTGATGCATCTACAGTAGAAGACGTTTGAAAACATTTTAATGAAAAGGAAATTACTAATCATGAACAATTTCTCCATTTACTACAACGTTTTTAACTCTACCCAATATCTATAATTATTGTATAGAGATTGTCTGAACGTTCATATAAATATTTTTAAATTTGTCTACTATAGATTTGTTTGTAATTATGTAAAGTTTCGAAGGGGTATCAGTTCGATCTTATTACTGGTCTCACTTCTGTTGCTTTCTCTCTTTTATTCTCTCTCTTATTCCAATTGATCAAAAAATGTGAACAAATTTAGTGCTATTCCTTAGTGTTTCTGTTGGTTTCGATCCCGCTAAAACACAGATACCAAGGATATATCACGATTGTGTATTAGTTATCCAACAATAGTGGGTAGAACGCTTCGTTGAACTAACTATTATGTACGTCTTTCTCGGCGAATCGAGTGAGAAAAGCACTGACAGATTCAATATGTATGTACAAAAAACCAACTGTTCGAGTGTACCATTATATAGAATCCCTTTCAATTTTATTAAGGTCAAAAAAGTGTGCGGAGTCATATCCGAAGAAACTTTTTCAATTTCATATCGCCAAACTATCAAGTTACATAAAATGTTATTTGAGAGGCTTTCAATTCCCATTGATGTTTACCTGGTAATAAGCTTTACTTTGTTGTGTTTGCCCGATTTGCGTTTCAAAATTAGTTCGTATAATAGTTGATAAACACGTTTGGCGAATAGCACACTCGAATAAAGATGAAAACTGAACATTACAAAAGGTCTACTAGTAGGCCTATATTTATTCCTAAAAATGTTATCATCTAGACGACATCATAAATGTCGAAATTCTTGGGTATTTATTCTGGTTTTCCTTTATGCAGATTTATATAGGCTTTCCAAGATGCGTATGCTTGGATTGAGTCCAGTTGAGTCAAACATTTTCAACAGACCCGTTGTTTTGGAGTCGTCTGCTTTGATTATATCTAAAGAACTTTCAGGAAAGCTGGACAATACTATTGAGCCTTTTGCGGAATAAAAAGAAATTCGTCTTGTTCACTTTATTACTTTACCGCAAAATGTTTTATTGCTCACTATCATCATTTACTACACTAGTTTTAAAACTATTATGCTACACTAGGCATCTGATAGCCTATATGCTACGGGAAATGTTTATAACAGACCTAAAAGGTAACCTTAAATATATCACCATCGTGATGCGAATCCTCGGGGTTTTAATTTGACACCATAACACGGGTCTCTGCCATACAAATTGGACCTTATTATTCTACATGAACGCAATCAAACATCCCGGTGTTCCTTATAACCATTTCCATAATATAGACGATCTCTGACGCCTCTGCAGCAAACGGCTTTTTGAAAACATGGTGACAAAAGAAGAAATTGCTCAAAATGAGCAATTTCTCCTTTTGTCACCATGTTTTCAACACTATTCAATTATTAAACTTTAATTTAAAGGGAGTTTTCACATGTTTTCGGGTTTGTTTTTTTAAGTCGTCTGCTGCAGTTTTGGTACATGTGGGGGGAAAGCACAGAGGTCTTTTACAGCATTTCCAGAAAGCAATATTTGAAAACATTGTTATACAATACAGTTTTTCTCAATCCGACCAATTTCTCAGAAGAGTCCATACTATTTTCATCTCTGTATCAAAAGCAAACAGTTCAATTCAGACTTTTCTGCAAAAACATGTATAGCTTCCTTGATTAAAGACGTCCGGAACAGCATGAAGTATTTTACCGCTGCAAATAGTATATCATCCCCTTGTTCTATTTTACCGCTGCAAATAGTATATAAAATAGTTAGTATCAATGATTTTACCGCTGCAAATAGTATATAACTCCCTTGTTCACACGCATATGATATAGTATTAAGTATTTTACCGCTGCAAATATTATGTAACTCCCTTTTTCACACGTATATGAAATAGTATTAAGTATTTTACCGCTGAAAATATTATATAACTCCCTTGTTCACATGCATATGATATAGTATTAAGTATTTTATTAAGTATTTTACCGCCGCAAATAGTATATAACTCCCTTGTTCACATGCACATGATATAGTATTAAGTATTTTACCGCTGCAAGTATTGCACATATACTTAGGAGATCTATTTTAACCATGAACCCTTTCAGTGATTGTAAGTAATGGGGTCATGTAAACGCTCTCCTCTATCGTACTTAAAATGACTGCCCCTCGTCCTTTCTTTGTCTAAACATTATATATGTACATATAACGGTTGTTAACGTGATCATATTTGCAAATCACGATGTTTCAGTAAGAGGAATACATCGATGCATTGTGAAGTTACGTTTTAATTATATATTTAAGGATAGTATGCTACCAAGAAGACTAATCCAGTACGCTACTTTTGAACAGTTTCAGCTCTTCAAAACCAATTACCAATACCAGGGGCGTAGCTTGGCAATAATCAATGTGTAGGCCGTCTCGTGAGAAAATCAACATTGTGGACACTGCGTAAAGTATCGACCCGGATCAGCCTAAGCATGTCACACAGCCGTACCTGGATATACACTGTTCGCATCCTGTGGATTTTCTGTTTCAGGAATCACTACTCTATCTATCCCCTCTTAGACGGAATTTGTCGGTCGGATCAGTCTGCGCGGACAGCGCAGGCTGATTTGGTCGATACATTACGCAGATGTGTATCACCGCAGCTGCATTTTGGGGGCATTTTTAGAAAAAATGTGTAGGCACGTGCTTACAGTGCCTAAAGGGAGCTACGCCCCTGAATACAGGTTTTTCTAATAGAATAAATATGATATTGATTCACATAGTTTTGACCTCACGTTGTAAGTGTAACAGCTTTCGTTGTATCGTCTATGCCCCTGAAATCACGTGACAGTGCCTTTAACGCCTAAACATTAAACCCTTTCTCACATATAGATACATCTGCGCTAGACGACTAAATGGGCTATTTCTCCTTTTACCACAATATTTTCAACTGTTTATATATATGTTGAGAGCAGTCTACTGCAGATAGGATGTATGTGGGGAAGGGGTTATGATGTTTGCGTTGTATTGGGCTCGCCACATATTTACCTACGCTGTTATACAACAAACAGAGACCGCCTTTAAAACTTGAATACAAAACAGAACAGAACAGACTGATTGTTCTGACGTATACAATGTAAATAGTCATTGACAAACATACATATGTGAAGAAAAGTACAGAAATGTTCGTTTGAAACGAAAACAATATGAAAACAATATTCATCGACTGTTCTTTGTCGTCAAGTCCAATTGTCCACTTTTATTCAATAATGACCTCACATCACTCTTGAAAATTCCAATAAGAAAACAGAATGCATTTATTGCGAAATATCAGTGACCTTTCAAAGTGATGCACGTATGACCAAGTTGGATTTTATCAAACGAGTACGATGGCCCGTCCTGCGACTATCTTTTACAGTTGGGCGAATATAACATTTTTAAGAGCAGTCCGTTTCGAAAACACGGGAAACTCTGGTCAATAGCAAGCTTCATTCCCATACACAGTTGAAACTCTTATGGGAATATGGGAAATCTTTCGGACTTTTGTTTTCTATAGTGTTTACATGAGACGCGTCAAATGTCGTCTGAATAAAGTAACCTCGATATTCTAGCAGTTTACTTTATATTCTATGCATTAACTAGTGTATTAAGGAATATCCTAGATGCATTTGACTTCAAAAATGAAAGTATCGTGAGAAATAAAAGAAAAAATATAACTATTCATTGTTTAAAGGCAATTGGTTCAGAATGTAAGCAATGCAAGTCATCTATTTTATAGGTTTCAAAAGTTGTCTGTGTCTCCGTAAAGTAAGATAGTATACATGCAATTATTTCTAAACAAATTATTGTTTCTGAAATGTTCTAACCCAACGTTCAATTAATCTGACGACTTTAGGCAAAACTAGGGGAAATCTCCATAATTGAAAGTCTATTTATTGAACATAAATGAATAGAGTTGAACAAATTGTTGCAAGAGTAGAAATTGATCATCATAAGCACATTTTCTTTTTGACACATCGTCTTCAAAGTCGCCTTCATGTGTATGTGAAAAGGGTAAACAGTCATTTGAGACGCCTCAAGAGGCCGGTGTCTCCTTTACGTTTTCAGTCTACATAGTCCATGCATGTTGTATATCTTTAAGTTCTCAGTCTCATAATGGAAGAAAAATTCAAAAGCTTTTACACAAATGGATATTGTTTACAAAATATTCGTCTTAATGCCTTTGCAGAATTATTTCCGAGTAGAGACAATATGGGTTATTTAATAGCCAGTACCATTGATAACTCGTACGTCATATTACACAAGCTAAATCTTATTCCTTAGTGTAACGTATAAAGCACTTCTCAAAGACATTAGAACGAACAGAAATATTTCGTATGTGAGATATGCACTTTGCATTATAAAATTATAAAATTAGATTTACAGATACTTTACATTGTATATGTTACATCAGAGGTATGAATGACCTGGTAAGATTTCCAGATAAAAATACATATGACTTAGAAATAAAACATAACGGATTTCATCACAGAATATATAATTACTACATAAAACAAGATTTACGAGCACCATGTGCCAAGATCTGTCTGTACGTATCTACAGTATTAAATATGAATATACTGTCCGCTTCTAATACCATCCCCAGTATCATGTTTACAGTGGGTCAAACACTGGTAGATAATAAGTAAGCTAACAGAGATCCTAATCGTGCTGAACACGACTTTAAACACCCATTAGTTACTCTACTAAACATATTTCGTGCGAATAAACAACACCAAGATCATCATAGACATTTAATTCGTGTCCGTATTATTTGGTATTATTAATAAGTTATTAGCAAAAACTGCTCCATGCAATGCATACAACACGATAAGAAGTCTATGCAGTCAACATTCTGGAGGGAAGATAGTATTATTATTTTGCAGTCTACTCACCATTGACTTTGCATTTCCTAAACAGGCCCGACCAGTATCTGTTATAGGTGACATTGCCGTTAATGTCCTCCTCCAGCTTCTCCTTCGTGTACAGCCAGTAGTCCGTGGCAACAGCTATACACAGTAATCCAAAAGCCGCACAAGCGCAAGCGCTAGTCATTATCATCAACAGTCTTTTACGATCGCAACAGTCCATGATATATAGATATTTGATATTAGTTTGGACAAAAATGTCGGCGAGCAAAAATTAAATAATTATATCTACAATATTCGATCCAATTTGTATTATATTAAATTATTATTATTGCTAAAGCGGTATCAGCATGGACCACAGTTTAATTTGTAATTGAGGTCCAGTACGCACGTGACTCACCGTGTTTTCCGAGATATTTGTGTGGTTTGGGATTATCATTCCGCGCATTCGTCTCAAGGGTAACGTCCTTCCCTTCTTGCATATAATGTATTTACCCGAAGAAAGGAGATATTCTCGCTTCATAAGCATTACTTATTCAGAATACCGAACTATATCTATAGGCATCAAACAAACAAATCGATATACCTTACGAAGTACGATTTTGGGCCATTCATTTTGATAGTTAATGCTTTTTTAAAAGGAAATATGATATCCATGGAAACAAAACATGTTCATCTAGCAAAAAAAATCAATATTCATATTTTTGTTAGAAAATATTATTCACTAGACAATACAGTCTCCCTCCCTTAAATTGACGGCTTTTCTTGTATTGATTCCAAGAAATAATCTCACACTTGTTAAACAACCTTGAATAACCATAACAATCCATTCACCACATTATTTCACATTCGAATCTGTTATCCAAGAGGAAAATACTGGGTAGTGCACACTAAGTTTCCAATCCTCTAGCACGCCACGATAGTCGTGAAATCAGACGGTGAGATGGTCGCGCTGAAATCGATCAAACTGCTTCTTCTCAATGCAATTTTCACGGAAAAGCCCGATGAATCCGAATCACAAGAGTTGAATTGAAAACTTCCTCTTTGTAAAAACACTTTTCACCCCAACGACAATGCTGAGTTGTGTGACTATCCTCGCTATTTTGCCCCTTTCAGACCGAACAAATAGAATACATTAGAAGCGCTGCCCGATAAAAAGTCAAACTCGATGGCGAGGTTCCTGCGATTTATTGACTAGCTGGTTCTCATGTGTAAGCCATTATTGGTCGGGTTCTCGATGAAACGATTCCAGCATCACAGAAAAGTCGATAGTCAGTCTATTCTAAAATTATGTTGTCATGCGCATTTCTAATGTTGTAGCTATTACACTAAACTCGCGATATCTCATAATAACGTTTCCTTGAATAAATTGCTTCTTTTGATATAATTTTATCTATTTAAACCTTCGATGTGTTTTAGAGTCGCTCGTCGTTCTTAAACTATTTAAGGGAAACAAGTGTAACATCCAGCACATTGAAAGTGTAATTTTACTATGGAGATGGATTATTATGGGTAAAGCCGTGGTCACAACTTACGATCACGCACGTAGTTGACCGTAGTGGGGGATTACCGTAGTTGTCCGTAGTGGACCGTAGTTAACTGTAGTTAGCAAAAACAGTTTTAACATCTTCAAAATATCTCTACGGTGAGCTTGGATTCCAAGACCCTTCTGTTACCGTAGTTTGAACGTAGTTGACCCTAGTTGATCCTAGTTGATCGTATTTCACCCTACTTGACCGTAGATCACACGTAGTTCAACGTAGTTGTCCGTAGCTACACGTAGTGATACCCTAGTTAACACTAGCTAGTATGCTCGAACCTGCTGCCCTCTACTTCTACCTAGTTGACCTTATTTGACCCTACTTGACCGTAGTTCAACCGAGTTGTCCGGAGCTACACGTAGTGATACCCTAGTTAAGCCTAGCCATTATGCTCGAACCTACTTCACCCTACTTCTACCTAGTTGACCGCAGTAGCACTACGGTGAACTACGTTCAAATGAACATGACGGTCAACTACGTGTGTTACCGAAAGATGTGACCGCGGCTTAAAAGGGCATTACTCTTGGAGAAACTATCCTTTTTTAACCAAAGTGTTTTATAGACAATCTGTCGCAAAAAGGACCACATTTAATCCGTATCAGAGAAAGAGTTCTTCAAAATAGTGATTTATCTAAAACTAAAACATCTTTCACACAATAATAGATAAGGTTTTAAATTTATGTTTATTGACATCAGTACTTTGAGATTATGATTTTTCCAAAATATTAAATATAGAAGAACATGTATCTACTCTAAATTAAGTTGGTCGCTTGTTCGAGATCCGAGTTTATAGATAATGCGGTCACATAGATATATTTCCTCTCCTCAAAACCTTTGATTTTCAAACAATGGACACTACATTTGACCATAAAACATGAAACTATTTAGGTATTCACGTGGCCGAAAGCTTAGCATTAGCGATTCGGAACTGGGTGACCAGTATTGATTGTGTTTGCTATATGAACATTCTTTGTTTCCATGGATATTATATTTCCTTTTAAAAAAAGTATTAACTATCAAACTAAATGGCCAATAATCGTACCTCGGAAGATCTATCGATTTGCTTGTTTGATGATTATAGTTTCAGTACGTTATTCTGAATAAGTTATGCTCATGAAGCGAGAATATCACCTTTCTTCTGGTTAATACATTAAAATCATGGTGGAGTGTCCTTTAGCAAGGCACGATTCCTATCCTAGTACTTGTGTATTTACCCAGGGTTCATGAAGAAGTTAACTGTCGACGTGGCATAACTGTTATAATGTTGTAATAAACGGCGTTAAACAGAAATCCGGAAAAGTACTGAAACATAGTGGGTCTATTATTGCGCGGGTGCCTCAGCACCAGTGCATATATTGGTTGTGAAAAAACTGTCACTGGTGCAATGGGCTTGCGCATGCGCCGTGTTAATCGTCTTGAGTGCGCATGCGCGGTATTTTACCGTCAGCTCTCGGATATTTCCGTAGCAGTTCGTCACTGGACTGTTTCTCGTTCGAGTTTGTATGCGAGTAGTTTTATAATTAAAATGTAAATTAAAACCATAGTTTAACGTGTACCGGCGTTAAGCCATCGCGGGTCAGCCATACAGGCACTAACCGCGATGAACGTTGCTTAACCTTACGAAAAGGTCAACCAGTCTACCAACATCGCTATAAAAGCCGGCTTCCAAAGCAAGGCTGTAGAAGTGATATTTATACCCGTTCCCGTTACATTTCTCCCCTCTTTTCTATTGACTTCGACCCGAATTCACACCTTTGAGCACAAGCAGTATACCAGAGCGGAGTCTATGTAACATCACTGGGAACCACCGGGGTTTTAATAATAGGAAAATGGGAATATTTTCATAAATGCGAAGTTATTGTGCTAAATTGAGGGGAAAAAAGGACGCACTTGCACAGACAAATGTTTACAAAAATGTTGGGAGGTCGAGGTCAACACGTTGGGAAAAGGTATTTTTTTTTGTTTTCGTTTACGTATTTAACTAAAAACTATTGTTATCATGTATTTATATCATATATTTAAAAGCGAGTTTCGTGTTTTTCGAAACAAACAGTATTTCTTTAGCCATAACATGCTGATTCCCGCGCTAACATCGAACTGCTGCATCTTGCAGCAACTCTTGTTATAGTGTATATTGAACGCGGGCGTGATCAAAGGAACAAAGACGATATGGCGTTACTAGCGGTATCGTTAATCATTTGAGTGGTGCCATATGGCCTTCGCAGCAGTCGACTTTTGAAAACATTGTGTCAAAAGGTGAAATTACTCATGATTACTGATATCACATTGAAACATTTTATGAATTTCATAGCACGTTAGAACAGTGTGTATATCACACAGTACATTGATACAATGCATTGAAATCATATCACGTTAAAACAGTGCGTATATCACACAGCACATTGAAACAATGCATTGAAATTATATCACGTTAAAACAGTGTGTATGTCTCAAAGCACATTGAAAGAATATACGTATAACAAGGTGTGTGAAGTTAGCGCGTAGATCGTAGATCGTAGCTCAACCAAAAAATGTTGGGTCGTAGATCGTAGCTCAACCACTTTAAAAACATTGCTACTTGGCTGACCTGGGTCGTAGATCGTAGCTTAACCACTTCAAAAACATTGTGAATTGGTTGAGCTGGGTCGTAGATCGTAGCTCAACCACTTGAAACAAAAATGTAATTGGCTGACCTGGGTCGTAGATCGTAGCTCAACCACTTCAAAAACATTGCGAATTGACTGACCTGGGTCGTAAATCGTAGCTCAACCACTTAAAAAACATTGCGAAATGGTTGAGCTGGGTCGTAGATTGTAGCTCAGCCACTTTAAAAACATTCTGAATTGGCTGATCTGGGTCGTAGATCGTAGCTCAACCACTGCAAACACATTGCGAATTGGCTGACCTGGGTCGTAGATCGTAGCTCAACCAATAGAAAAACATTGCGAATTGGTTGAGCTGGGTCCTAGATCGTAGCTCAACCATTAGAAAAACATTCTGAATTGGCTGACCTGGGTCGTAGATCGTAGCTCAACCACTTTAAAACATTCTGAATTGGTTGATCTGGGTCGTAGATCGTAGCTCAACCACTTGACAAACATTCTGAAGTGGCTGACCTGTGTCGTAGATCGTAGCTCAACCACTTTAAAAACATTGCGAATTGGTTGAGCTGGGTCCTAGATCGTAGCTCAACCACTAGAAAAACATTCTGAATTGGCTGACCTGGGTCGTAGATCGTAGCTCAACCACTTTAAAACATTCGGAATTGGCTGATCTGGGGTCATAGATCGTAGCTCAACCACTTGGAAAATATTGGGAATTGGCTGATCTGGGTCGTAGATCGTAGCTCAACCACTTCAAAAACATTGCGAATTGGTTGAACTGGGTCGTAGATCGTAGCTCAACCACTTGAAACAAAAATGTAATTGGCTGACCTGGGTCGTAGATCGTAGCTCAACCACTTCAAAAACATTGCGAATTGACTGACCTGGGTCGTAAATCGTAGCTCAACCACTTAAAAAACATTGCGAAAGGGTTGAGCTGGGTCGTAGATCGTAGCTCAGCCACTTTAAAAACATTCTGAATTGGCTGACCTGGGTCGTAGATCGTAGCTCAACCACTTCAAACACATTGCGAATTGGCTGACCTGGGTCGTAGATCGTAGCTCAACCAATGGAAAAACATTGCGAATTGGCTGACATGGGTCGTAGATCGTAGCTCAACCAATAGAAAAACATTGCGAATTGGTTGAGCTGGGTCCTAGATCGTAGCTCAACCATTAGAAAAACATTCTGAATTGGCTGACCTGGGTCGTAGATCGTAGCTCAACCACTTTAAAACATTCTGAATTGGTTGATCTGGGTCGTAGATCGTAGCTCAACCACTTGACAAACATTCTGAATTGGCTGACCTGGGTTGTAGATCCTAGCTCAACCACTTTAAAAACATTGCGAATTGGTTGAGCTGGGTCCTAGATCGTAGCTCAACAACTAGAAAAACATTCTGAATTGGCTGACCTGGGTCGTAGATCGTAGCTCAACCACTTTAAAACATTCGGAATTGGCTGATCTGGGTCATAGATCGTAGCTCAACCACTTGGAAAATATTGGGAATTGGCTGATCTGGGTCGTAGATCGTAGCTCAACCACTAGAAAAACATTGCGAACTGACTGATCTTGGTCGTAGATCGTAGCTCAACCACTAGAAAAACGTTGTGAATTGGCTGACCTGGGTCGTAGATCGTAGCTCAACCAATGGAAAAACATTGCGAATTGGCTGACCTTGGTCGTAGATCGTAGCTCAATCACTTGAAATAAATGTAATTGGCTGACCTGGGTCGTAGATCGTAGCTCAACCACTTAAAAAACATTGCGAATTGGCTGACCTGGGCCGTAGATCGTAGCTCAACCACTACAAAAACATTGGGAATTGGTTAAGCTGGGTCGTAGATCGTAGATAAACCACTGAAAAAGAAGCTGTGTGAAGTTAGCTAAACATACGACATTCGACATTCGACCTTCAAAAGTTGAAAACAAAAAAAGACATTCGACATTCAAAAAATAAAACTTCAAAAAATTGAATGTCGCGCGACATTCGACATTCGACATTCAAAAGTTGGGAAAAAAAAACATTCGACATTCAAAAGTTGAAAAAATATCTCACGGGAGTGGAACAACGGCCTTAAGGCGGATTTCTATCTGAGTCTGCCGCGTGTATTACGGGGAGCACTTAGGCTTACAAGCCCTTGTCACGGGAGTCGAACAAAAAAAAACTTTTATTTTTTTTTCTTACTGGCGTGGAACAACGGCCTTAAGGCGGATTTCTACTCGAGTCTGCTACGTGTATTACGGGGAGCACTTGGGCCTACAAACCCTTGTCACGGCAGTCGAACAAAAAAAAAATCACAATGGAGTGGGAACACTTTTTTTTTTTTTTCTTACGGGCGTGGAACAACAGCCTTAAGGCGGATTTCTACCCGAGTCTGCTGCGTGTTTTACGGGGAGCACTCCGACGCTAGTCGGGGAAATGTAAGTCGGGGCCGCATACTCTTTAAGGCAGGTCCCGCAGTCTACCCGCTCTTACGGCGAAGTGCTGAGCTTTGTTTTACGCTAGCACTCCGCTGCTGGTAGCGGAAATGTAAGCCGGGGCCGCATACTCTTTAAGGCATGTCCCGCAGTCTACCCGCGCTTACGGCGAAGTGCTGAGCTTTGTTTTACGCTAGCACTCCGCTGCTAGTAGGGGAAATGTGCGCTGGTGCCGCATATGATATACGGACGGCTCAGCAGTCTTCCCGCGCTTATGGCGAAGTGCTGAGTCATGATTTATGCGAGTACTCAGCTGCTAGTAGGGGAAATGTGAGCCGGGGCTGAATACGCTATAAGGCAGGTCCCGCAGTCTACTCGCGCTTACGGCGAAGTGCTGAACCTTCTTTTACGCTAGCACTCCGCTGCTAGTAGGGGAAATGTGCGCCTGGACCGCATATGCTATACGGCAAATCAGGCTCCAGCGCACATTTTCCCAGCCATATGCGGAGTGCTGCCTTGAAACTAGGATAGCACTTCGCCGGCAGCGCGGGTTCTAACGGCGGGACTGCCTTGTAGCAAATCAGGGCCCAGCGCACATTTCCCCAGTCATATGCGGAGTGCTGCCTTGAAACAAGGGGAGCACTTCGCCGTCAGCGCGGATTCTAACGGCGGGACTGCCTTGTAGCACATTCGGCCCCGGCGCACATTTCCCGAGCCATACGCAGAGTGCTGCCTGGAAACAAGGCGACGATTTCGCCGTCAGCGTGGGTAAACAGCAGGACTTCCTTATAGCAAATTCGGCCTCAGCGCACATTTCCTCGGCCATACGCCTCGAAACAAGGCGAGGACTTCGCCTTCAGCGCTGGATTCATCGGCAGGACTTCCTTATTGCAAATTCGGCCCCAGCGCACATTTCCCCAGCCATATGCAGAATGCTGCTTTGAGACAAGAAGAGCACTTCACTGTCAGCGCAAGTTCTAACGGCGGGACTGCCTTGTAGCAAATAAGGCCGTTGTTCCACGCCCGTAAGAAAAAAAATAAAAGTGTTCCACTCCATTGTGATTTTTTTGTTCGACTCCCGTGACAAGGGCTTGTAGGCCCAAGTGCCAGCACGACATTCGATTTTTTGAAGTTTTATTTTTTGAATGTCGAATGTCGAATGTCGAATGTCGTGCCAGCACGACATTCGTTTTTTTTCCAATATGCGTGTATTACGGGGAGCACTTGGGCCTAAAAGCCCTTGTCACGGAAGTCTAAAAAAAAAATCACAATGGAGTGGAACACTTTTTTTTTTTTTTCTTACGAGCGTGGAACAACGGCCTTAAGGCGGATTTCTACCTGAGTCTGTCGCGTGTTTTACGGGGAGCAATTGGACCTACAAACCCTTGTCACGGCAGTCGAACAAAAAATCAAAGTACAAAGTACTGAAGGTAGAATTGCGATCGTTTAAGAAGAGATACAGAAGTGCATATATGAATATTTATTTTACCGGTTACCTTCAGGCAAAGTTTTAAGTGTGTAACCCATTCCAGTGCTGAGATTTTGCCTCAACCTGAAACTTTAACCAAAATGTTGACGAACAGACAGACGGAGAGACAGACATCGCTAATCTATAGACCGGAATTGCTAGAGCAATCCGGCCAAAAATAAAAAAAAATCATCAATTTTAGCAGTAGCAAGAAGTAATGAATTGAGAAAAAAATGTGCTGAGAGGTCCATAATTTCAAACTTGCTAAGATTTGGTCTGTGCAATGAATGTACAAATTGAAAAATGTATTGTTGACATGTATTTTCTACACCATCATTGTAATGTTGTTTATCATAAATAAAATTATTCCTTTTTTTAAATAAACTTTTAATCAAAATGTGTGTCTCAGTGTTGTCTTCTTCAGCAGTTTGACAGAAACAAAGCCTAAATCTGAAATTGTGTCAATGTGTTATTTGTCAACTCTGTCCCATAAGTTTTGCTTGTGATTTGAACTCTCATAAAAAAAGCACGGAAAGGGACAACTTTCCCAAATTTGATTAAATATGTTTTCAATTAAATTGTAAAAAATCTTTTTCTTGTTTTTTGAAAGTTTTGTCATTATTATTTAAGACGGACATTATATACTAGAATAGCCAACTGACTATCATTTGAAAAAGTGTTTCTTATTTAAACCTTTCCCACTTGCATACGTAATTGCAGCCGACGACTTTTGAACACATTGATGCAGAAGAAGAAATTGCTCATAACAAGCTTTCTCCTTTTGCAACAATGTTTTCAACTATATTCAATGATTACACTTCCAATAAATGTGATTTTCTGTATCTTTGCTCAGATGTTTTTTAATTCGTCTGCTGCAGAGTTTTTATATTGTGGGGTGGGTTGTGATTTGTTAAAGGGCAAGCAGGATTGGGAATTGAGTGTTGCACTTATCCTAATGAAACACTCGCCTGCCTGTGCATGTTTTAGCTTAACTTAACTTGTTAATGTTCTTTCCATCATCAACTTAGTCATCTGTTAGTAATCAACTCTATGAACGAAATAATCGCGTCAAAATCTTGAATCGCGTCAAAATCATAACGAACAAACTGTCAAAATCTAATTTTGAACTGTGTAATACAAATTTAGAATAAAAGGATGAATCAGTTATGTTGTAACAACCAATATCCGCGGGTCATTTACCTGATTTTCGTTCTGCCTATTATAATCAAAGTATTCTAAACGCTTTATAAACAAGTGATTTAAAGCGCTCAAATCATTTGATGAAATTTGTTTCTTTAGACGCGGACCTTGTCGAAAGCACCTATCCCAAATGCAAGTCATCATTAATCGTTGTCGAAGGAATAGATGGACTGAGAGAAAGAGAAAGAAAAGGCTTAGCAATGCATACTATCTTTATGAATAAGGACATGAACGAATATGTATGGACTAGCGCCTAGAATTTCGTACTAGCCGATCCTTCATTCCACTCGCTTATGCTAGCGGGCGAGTGGATGTTTACATCTCTGCCGAGAGAGAAAAAAGGGTTACAATTTACAAAGGGTAATTGCGCGGTGCAGTGCTATATTGGCGTAGTGATATCTAAATAATTGTGTACACTTTAAATATGATATTTACACTTACAAGACTTGTTATTTTCTATTATAAGCTTGAATAATCGGATTTTTTTTCGTTACTCTATGTTTGCTTTTGTGAGCATTCGTAAATTAGTCAAACCAAAAATTGCACTTAATTGTTGGTGGTGAAGGGCATATACATCACGTGACTTCAAACTCACTATGACTATGGCAGCCTCTGCGCATGCGCAAGTCTACCAAAAAATCACAATGGAGTGGAACACTTTTATTTTTTTTTCTTACGAGCGTGGAACAACGGCCTTAAGGCGGATTTCTACCTGAGTCTGTCGCGTGTTTTACGGGGAGCAATTGGACCTACAAACCCTTGTCACGGCAGTCGAACAAAAAAAAAATCACAATGGAGTGGAACACTTTTATTTTTTTTTCTTACGAGCGTGGAACAACGGCCTTAAGGCGGATTTCTACCTGAGTCTGTCGCGTGTTTTACGGGGAGCAATTGGGCCTACAAACCCTTGTCACGGCAGTCGAACAAAAAAAAAATCACAATGGAGTGGAACACTTTTATTTTATTTTCTTACGAGCGTGGAACAACGGCCTTAAGGCGGACTTCTACTCGAGTCTGCTGCGTGTTTTACGGGGAGCACTCCGACGCTAGTCGGGGAAATGTAAGTCGGGGACGCATACTCTTTAAGGCAGGTCCCGCAGTCTACCCGCGCTTACGGCGAAGTGCTGAGCTTTGTTTTACGCTAGCACTCCGCTGCTAGTAGGGGAAATGTGCGCTGGTGCCGCACATGATGTACGGCCGATCCCGCAGTCTACCCGCGCTTACGGCGAAGTGCTGAGCCTTGATTTATGCGAGCACTCGGCTGCTAGTAGGGGAAATGTGAGCCGGGGGCCGAATACGCTATAAGGCAGGTACCGCAGTCTACGCGCGCTTACGGCGAAGTGCTGAATCTTCTTTTACGCTAGTACTCCGCTGTGACATGCGCTGAGGCAGTCGAAGCATGACATTTTTTTTTTTTTTTTCAACTTTTGAATGTCGAATGTCTTATGTCGTGCTGGTTTTTTTTTCAACTTTTGAATGTCGAATGTCGAATGTCGTATGTTTAGGTAACTTCACACAGCTTGAAAAAGATCGAGATATTTATATATTCGAGTTATCAATAAGTTCGAGTTATCGAGAGGTCGAATTA
The DNA here is from genome assembly GCA_031761405.1 of Serripes groenlandicus. Taxonomy (NCBI): domain Eukaryota; kingdom Metazoa; phylum Mollusca; class Bivalvia; order Cardiida; family Cardiidae; genus Serripes; species Serripes groenlandicus. The sequence continues at coordinate 104,990,143 of JASEVX010000004.1, read as the reverse complement.
TCCAAAAGGTCGAGTTTAAAAAAAAGTTCGAGTTATCAAAAAGTTCGAGTTATCGAGAGGTCGAATTCTCGAAAAGTTCGAGTTTAAAAAAAATCGAGTTATCAAAATTATCGAAAAGTCCGAGTTATCGAGAGGTCGTATTATCGAAAAGTTCGAGTTATCAAATAGTTCGAGTTATCGAGAGGTCAAATTATCGAAAGGTTCGAGTTATCTACGATCCAGGTCACCCAATTCAGAATGTTTTTCAATTGGTTGAGCTCCGATTTACGACCCAGGTCAGCCAATTCGCAATGATTTTCAAGTGGTTGAGCTACGATCTACGACCCAGCTCAGCCAATTTGCAATGTTTTTCTAGTGGTTGAGCTACGATCTACGACCCAGGTCAGCCAATTCGCAATGTTGTTTAAGTGGTTGAGCTACGATCTACGACCCAGGTCAGCCAATTCACAATGTTTTTTACGTGGTTGAGCTACGACCTTCTACCCAGGTCAGCCAAAACAATGTATTTATATTGGTTGAGCTACGATCTACGACCTAGATCAACCAATACGCAATGTTTTCTAAGTGGTTGAGCTACTATCTACGACCCAGGTCAGCCAATTCGCCATGTTTTTCTAGTGGTTGAGCTGCGATCTACGACCCAGGTCAGCCAATTCACAATGTTTTTTCATTGGTTGAGCTACGATCTACGACCCAGATAAGCCAATTCGCAATGTTGTTCTAGTGGTTGAGCTACGATCTACGACCCAGGTCAGCCAATTCGAATTGTTTGTCTTGTGGTTGAGCTACGATCTACGACCCAGGTCAGCCAATTCGCAATGTTTTTTAAGTGGTTGAGCTACGATCTACGACCTAGATCAACCAATTCGCAATGTTTTTCAAGTGGTTGAGCTACGATCTACGACCCAGATGAACCAATTTGCAATGCCTTTTCATTGGTTGAGCTACGATCTACGACCCAGATCAGCCAATTCGCAATGTTGTTCTAGTGGTTGAGCTACGATCTACGACCCAGGTCAGCCAATTCGAATTGTTTGTCTTGTGGTTGAGCTACGATCTACGACCCAGGTCAGCCAATTCGCAATATTTTTTAAGTGGTTGAGCTACGATCTACGACCCAGATCAACCAATTCGCAATGTTTTCTAAGAGTTTGAGCTATGATCTACGACCCAGATGAACCAATTTGCAATGTTTTCTAAGTGGTTGAGCTACGATCTACGACCCAGGTCATCCAACTACATTTGTTGGTTGAGCTACGATCTACGATCTACGCGCTAACTTCACACACCTCGTATAACATAGCACATTGAAACACTGAATGGATTTCATCGCACGTTAAAAAAGTAACCGTTTGTATGTCTCATAGCACATTGTAAAGATATACAGTTAACATAAAACGTTGAAACAGTGCGAATATCACATAGCGCATTGATACAATGTATGGAAATCATATCACGTTAAAACAGTGCGTATAGCTCATAGCACATCGAAAATATATAGTTAACATAACACGTTAAAACTGAGTGTATGTCTCATAGCACATTTAAACAATTTACGTATAACATAGCACATCGAAACAATGTACGGATGTCATAGCACGTTAAAAAAAAGTAACAGTATGTATGTCTCAAAGCACATTGAAACAGCGTACGTGTAACATAGCACATTGAAACAATGTATGGATTTCATAGCACGTTAAAAGAGTAACAGTGTGTATGTCTTAAAGCACATTGAAACAATGTACATGTTTCGCAGTACGTTACAACAGTAACAGTGCGTGTGTCTCATATTACATTGAAAATAATCTACGGATACCATAGATCATTGAAACAGTGCCTATATCACATAGCACATTGAAACGATGTATGGATAACATAGCACGTTTAAACCGTGTGTATGTCTCAAAGCACATTGAAACAATGTACGGATTGCACGTTGAAGCAGTGTGTTTGTGTCTCCTAGCACATTTACATAATACATCGTTCTCCTAGATCTTGTAAATGAAAAAAGAAATCAAACAACTGATGGTATGCTTGTAAATGTTGATACTAAAATATTAATATATGTGCCACATGACTGTTTTGGTGAGTGAACAATTATGATCCACCTGACTCTTTACGGAAAAGTAATATACATTGACAATGTTTACTATAGCAAAACCTTGCGTTTTTGTCGACTTCCGTTATTTCCCCTACGTACAGTGATTGTCAACATTTAGTTCCGGGTAATTTACATATATCTGTATTAGAACTTGTTTATGAATAGTATCCAGACAGTTAGATCTAAAGACAACTCGTCCAAAGTATGAGGCAACTCATCCCAAATCAAACTCTTCCTTGGATAATTCACCCCACATGTAAATATAACTAAAGTTTTATTAGATTTAAAGACAGGAATATTGAACCTTTTTCGATTTATTACTAAATTAACGGCCAATTCAAACACAATTAATAAATAGTCATCAAGTACTTTAGTCTTCAGAAACACTTCTATTTTTTGTAAGCACGTGTGCAAAAATAGGTTTCGTGGTGATATCTGCGGATGAATAAGTAACATTCTTCTTTCATCTAGGACGACTTGGGAATATTGTTTAAAATACATCTTGCAAAGTGAGAGAGGTAAGTATCCATAAGTGTATTGATTGATCGAATGTCGTTTGAAGCTGTTTTCAACAACACAATTCAGTCATGTCACAAAAGTCGTTTCAACATTCCTTGTGTTTCATGGCTTTCTCACACCAGAACTCACCACAATAATCTTTCAAAGCAACTGGCTACTTTTCCTCGTAGACTGTAAGCCCATTGGTAGAAGTATGACTATTGTCGCATTGACTTGTCAAATGTTGGGGATAAGAGAGAGGTTACTCGAATAAATATCTTACCGTTCCTGGGGAGGCCTCAATAATGTTTGAACGACTGTATGGCCAAAGGGGGGAGATCCTGATCAGATTATGCGGATATGCAGGCTCATCTTGATCTGCGATTGTCGAAATTAAACATAATGAGACAAGTCGTCTACATGTACCTGCGGTTTCAGACGATGAGCTGTCTAATATACGGACAAATACACACCTTTAAGTACGAGTTAAGTAAAATTCAGGTTTATGTCCCCTTACAAAGAATTCAAGACTTGAGAGTTAAACAGATGTACATATTTAATTGTGACTAATTAATGCTTTATGCCCAAACACTTTCACTTACAAAAGTGTTCGAATGAGCATGTATGTCACCTGTCGATATAGCAGTAATGGAAAGAGCGGCGAACAGAAGTACGGATAGATTTACGGACGAATACTCCTACCTTAACGGCTTAGGTGTTACGGTACCTCCATAGTATTCAAACAAGTGTTTTCTTTCGTCCGAGATCACACCTCTATTCACCTAAGACAGTTATCAAGTACCGGGATATACCGATGTACAGACAGACGAACAATCGGCTTAGAAGGGAGATATACATGAGTCTTTCTGCAAAAACAATCGACTCCATAAGGTGCCTGTCCATTGTGCCATTCACCCTGTCCAACAAAAACAACAAATCTGCAGTAGACAACGTTGAAAGCATGTTGGCAAATATCTCGAAAAACTCTATGATAGGAAGTATAACTAAGGAATAAAGTTGAAAACATTGTGGCATGAAGTGATATTGTTCATGGTGAACAGCTTTTTCTTTAGTCACAATGTTTTCGAAATTCCTCTGCTGCAGACGTGTTAAAATGCGTCTGTAAGTGGGAAGGGTAAAACAAGTGGTGTGGAATATGTTGATACGTACAGGGGAAACAATCCTGAGGTCACTTGCGACATCTTGGTACTAGCTGAATCTGTTCTGTTTGCAAAAACCTCACAATTGATATTGGCGATGAAAGCATTTATATTCATTAGGCTTTGTTTAGCCAAGTGTTTTATACACATTAGCACTTATATTCAGAACATACCAGTATCTGTGTTTTTCTGTAAAAGCTCAAATCTCTGTATATAAAAATCCCCACAGTCGATATTCGCAAAACGAACGTAAATGGCAATGGACCAGAACTAGTCGAAAAATTGGGGGAGTTAATTCAATTAGCCGATATAGACGATAAAAGCTTCCATACATCTCTATTATTCGATTAGGTTTTTGTATTTATTTGTGTTACTATCTTATTATGGGGACTTATAATCCAACCTTTTCCTATGCACGGTCAATTTACCACTTTTGTTATACAGACTATGGATTACCCATACCCTGTAACAGACACAATGTTGAGTCGTTTGCAGCAGGCGCCCTTTCAAAACGTTATGAGAAAAGGAGTAATTATATCCATGTTTTCCCCTCTATTTCAAAATCAGTTTTATTATTTGTGTATTTCAAGAGTTAAGATACGTATGTTGGTTGTTAATTCAGATAAGTGTTAACATATAAATGTCGCTAGTAAGTTCAGATAAATCTTAACATATGGATGTCGGTAGTTAGTCCAGATAAATGTTAACATATGAATGTCGGTAGTTTATTCATATAAATGTTAACATATGAATGTCGGTAGTTTATTCATATAAATGTTAACATATGAATGTCGGTAGTTTATTCATATAAATGTTTACATATGAATGTTTACATATGAATGTTTACATATGAATGTTTACATATGAATGTCGGTAGTTTATTCATATAAATGTTAACATATGAATGTCGGTAGTTTATTCATATAAATGTTCAAATATGAATGTTTACATATGAATGTTTACATATGAATGTTTACATATGAATGTTTACATATGAATGTTTACATATGAATGTTTACATATGATGTCGGTAGTTTATTCATATAAATGTTAACATATGAATGTCGGTAGTTTATTCATATAAATGTTTACATATAAATGTTTACATATGAATGTTTACATATGAATGTTTACATATGAATGTCGGTAGTTTATTCATATAAATGTTAACATATGAATGTCGGTAGTTTATTCATATAAATGTTTACATATGAATGTCAGTAGTTTATTCATATAAATGTTAACATATGAATGTTTACATATAAATGTTTACATATGAATGATAAATGTTTACATATGAATGTTTACATATAAATGTTAACATATGAATGTTAACATATGAATGGTTTGAAAGTCTTTCATTTGTCCCGACCGAGATAGGGAAGATTGGTCTCTCAATTGCTGAAGATTTCAAAATATCTGATCCGCGTTCCAGGAGAACAAACTATATGGTGTGTGTAACAAGCAGGGGCGTAGCGTGGCAATAATCAATGTGTAGGCCGTCTCGTGAGAAAATCAACAGTGTGGACTCTGCGTGAAGTATCGACCCGGATCAGCCTAAGCATGCCACACAGGCCTACCCGGATAGACACTTCGCCTCCTGTGGATTTTCTGTTTCAGGAATCACTATTCTATATATTCCCCCTTAGACGGAATGTGTCGGCCGGATCAGTCTACGCGGACAGCGCAGGCTGATCTGGTCGATACATTACGCAGATGTGTATCGCCGCAGCTGCATTTTGGGGCAATTTTAGAAAAAATGTGTAGGCACGTGCCTACAGTGCCTAAAGGGAGCTACGCCCCTGACAAGTGTAGATTAAGCCCTATTCACACACATTTGTTTTTAGCAAGGGGCTCTTTAGAGCCAATTGCTATAGTAGCTAATTTTCGAAACGACGCATCATTTTGAGACTGGAATCTAGACAGGCGTTTTACGATATCGGCATGAAATTACTTAACATCTGTCTTTCTACATCAGCTCACCGTTTCTGAACACCATCTCGACTTCATATAGATGTATTGGTGGTTGCAGATCGTACATAATGTCAATGAAAGTGGATGATTTGTGGAATATTTTGTTAAAAATGAAATGACTGTTGCCAGCTAATTTTCATGTTGGTCATCTTGAACCGCCAATAGTTCCTGTCTAAAAATCAAAATGCGGTAACTTGTTGACATATGAAGCCGAAAATTGATTTGATTCGACATCACTAACCCAAAAGGAATAACTCGAAAGAATTTTTATGTTAAAACATATGAATTACATGATTAATAATTAAAATGTATTTCTACGCTTTCAACATACTTGATCGCGCGTAAAGTTCATTGGTAATTCCTAAATATTGTAAATCGAATGGAGTAAAGGTAACTTTTCGATTCCGACTCAAAAACAAATTAAGATAAATGAGTTCCAATGATAACATATATACTCAAACATTCAAATTATTTAAATGATAATAAAATAAACAGATGACAAAATATAACATATATACGATAAATGTGCAAGTGAGCCTAGGCGTCGTAATTTCCAAAAATCCTTTCGAATAAAATGTATTATCAGCGGAAACGTTAATCTGGAATCTAAGTACTAGAGTATTTCATTTTAGATTCCTAGGTAAATACATCAAATGTTCAACCAAAATTAACCTGAACAACCTCAGCAGACGGAATAAGATAGTCAAGTCCCAGTTATAAAACAAATGATTTAAATGACATTTGTTTTTTATCAAGATAAAACGTTTCATACTAAATATTTCGCTAACTCGTGTATTGGTTTATAATTATGTTATAAATGACCTCTTTCGATGTGGCTGCGTAACGTAGTGGTTAGCATGTTTTGTCGTGAAACGGGAGACTTGAGTTCGATTCCCGCTCTGGGCAGATAGTTTTTTCGTAATTTTTTGTCTTATAAATTGCCGATATCAGTGGTGCAATTGTCATTTAACACCGCTACAATAAACTCTTTCAAATGTTGGGATTTAAAATGAATTCAAAAGCAATGCATTTAAAACTATTCACCTATTCGGTGTGAAACACTAAGAAATGATTAAATCGTGTGTATGATGTTTTACGTCGCTTTTAACAATATTTCAGTCATTGCACGCTGAAGAAAATGTAGATAACACAGGATTTTATTTCTGCTTTGAAAGTAAAATTGGACTCTCAATATAATTATCATTGTTAGGTTGTTGTGATTTTGATATGAAATGTATATGTGTTAATTGCATTAAAAAAAAGACACGACTAAAATCCATTGTAAACCAGGAGGTGTGCTAAGCAGAAACTATCCAGATAGCAGATGCGCATGTGTATGCCAACTTTTAGTATATCGATAGACCATCATACTGTGTTTACAGTGTTTTGCTTTACTCCTTTATCATTTAATATATGGATATAAAGTGCTAACTAACAAATTGCTAGTGTAAAGTGTTCAAGTTAGACTTTTGGGATCGGTAAATCCATGTCCAAATGTTATCTGCAGTTAGCCCCTTGCTGTGAGCACTTGCAGTGCTTTGATTATAATATACGACGATTATTAAACGACATATCAATTGATAAATATCTTTCCGTATTTAATAGTGATTTAAAGTATTTATAATAATTTTGATAATTCCCCTATTTTTTGTTACAAGACTTGGAGAGAACAATCTTTTAAACGTTGTCTAAATATATTCAGAAATTGGGACGAATCTCCTACTCCATCAGATATCCACACAAACCAAAAACCATGTTCATGTAATAAATGTTTTATTTTAGTCGCCCATGTATTTCAGTCATTTTCATCGAGTCATCTGAACATATAATAACATTGCTGTGGGTGTCTTGTATTTGACATTTCTGTCAGCTTAAGCCAGAATTCAATGCATTGTGACATATATGATACAGCAAGAGGATATCTATCACATTCACTTAAAGCAAAGAAATCGGCAGTATTTATCGGATTTAGACAACTAATACGTTTACAGAAGTTGATATGAACTTTCTCAATAGTATGGCTATATTCATAGCCCCATATATCTGACGCGAAATAGAGATAACTATCAAATCAAATAATTTGAATGCATCTTGTGGACTAAAATAATCCTATTTTCTTTGTGATCTAAACATCCCAAAGCATGCTTTTTTTTGCTTGTGCTAATGATTATTTTTACTTTTTGTCCAACATAAACGTGATGTAAAGTGTGAACCGAAGTATTTATAACAGCAGACAGTTTTTATTTCTTTTCCGTTATATTTTTCGTTTTGCTTTATAATACCACCATTTCGGAAAACCATTACTTTAGTTTTGTCTAAATTTAGTTTCATTCCTACTGTTTGACAATACCTTTGGATAGTATTTAACTGCTGCTGTACTAAGAACATTAAAACATGATTTACATAAACTATTGATAAGCGAAATACCTCTGTAGTTGTTAGGGTTATTAAATGGTCCTTGTGTGTGTGTAACTATTACTCCATGTACTAGGAAATCGACCTTTTTCAAATATTCACTGAATAACTGGGTTAAAAAGGGTAACATGCTATGAACAGTATGTTTATACATTTCAATACAAATTCAATCAGGGCCTGCAGAACGGTTTGACTTTATACGTTTCGAGCTATTCGATATTTCGTCTGGCAAGATATAGGTTCATTTAGATATGAATCGTCGCAACCATGAATAATATTTGACAACAAGTTTTCATTACAGTTGGTGTCTTCAGTCTTGTACAACTGATTAAAATGTTCAAACCATTCCGTTATACTTATACAAACAGCAGTGTTTACTTGAGAAGTAGATGGACGGATTAGGCTTCAAAATAGCTTTGCATTTCTTCTCGATGCTATAAGTTTAGACTTGTTTTCACGTTCAAAATGTATTCGTCGTTGTTTACATTTAGCTTTAAATTTATTCCGTGTAATGTAAGAAATCATCATTACTATTGGTTATCCTAAATTGTTTTAATTAAACTATGGTGTTTTAATTTTTTGAGACACTTCTTTATTCCACCATGATGGATTGGAGTTAAAAAGAATATTTGCATTTTTTTTTTTTATTGAAAAACCATAGTACATATCTAAAAATAGCTCTATCGTATTATTAATGTTATCAATGGGAAAGTCTATGTATTCATAAAAGGTAGTAAAAGGTTTAAAATCTTTAATCTTGTAAATCTTTTGCCCTAGCGTTAAAATCTCCGGACATTATAAGACTTGCATCAGGATATGCATGTGCAATATTCAAGATATTATCATTTAACAATTCAATACCATTATAATTTTCATAATCATATATAGGGAAATATACTCTGGTGCTACATATATAAAATACATTATTACATCCTATGTAATGAATAGTTATGTGACGTATTAAGGAACAATTCAGAGTCGAATCAGTCTGGATAATAGCTCTATGTTTTATGTTTTCCTACAGCGTTCATATGTACCAGGTACATCTCAGCTGCAACCTTAGTATCACGTATACTTTCTGTATAATGATAACGTTGGTAAACTCAGCTGTAGACGCATTTTGAAAACATTTTGAAAACTTTAATAATGTAGAGTCACATTGGTTTAAAGAAAACTAATTTATCAGTTTTTGCTTTCCGTTTAAAGACTGCAAAGCCTCTCAGATGAATCCGAAATGTGTATTCGTCCATCTAACTGTTCCACGACAAAGGTAGCGGAATGTTACCACTGAGAAAGGCTCCCCTTAAATTATGATAAAGACATTTGCTGCCTACCACAAACTCAATTCAAACATGGGACTTGTATGGCGGTTGTCTTCACCTATTCCCACTTTACTTGTAGATGTATTTTGATGCATTATGGCAAAAAGAAGAAATTGCTCATAATGATTAGATTTTCGTGTTGCTTCATTTTATTTCAACTCTATTAATTAAGTCTAGGTTTCTTTTATACATATATAAAATGTTTTGTGTGTCGGAAAGGGTTAACACAATCGAATGAAAAAGGAAGTGTTTAACTGTGTAGGTAAACGCTATCTGTGTTCAGGAGTTTCCGTCGCTCCCTTTTCAGCTTAGTGCGCAAAAATAAAAAGAAACACCCATGAATAACACGCATGAATAACATCGGTCATTCAAATGACCGAATGGAATGGGCTTTGCAGGTGGTCCCGTTATCATGTTAATAGGAGTCGCATGCAATGTTATAAATCTCTATCTATCTGTCTTTCAAATAGTGCGATTTGTTAACGAAATTGCACCTATCTGCAAATTTGCTTTAATGTATTATTTGAACCTGTGATATTAAAGTATTTAAATTTAGATATTGATATCAAGATTAAATATGTGTATAAGCTGTTTACAGTTTAAACGGTCTTTCATTAGACTGGACACAGTGAATGTTATAGAGTTGTATATTCAAAATGGATTTGGTAAAACTATGTTAATAAGCAATGGAGAAACTTCTACTGAGAGATAAACATAGATCATAGGAAGTTGACAGGCCATTAGAAATGTTTTACAGAAGGGTGAACACGTTGTCAACTATAGTACTGATATAACACCTGTTGTATTGTCTAGTATGGACATGTTTATAGTGCTGATATAACACCTGTTGTATTGCCTAGTGTGGACATGTTGTCAACTATAGTGCTGATATAACATCTGTTGTATTGCCTAGTGTGGACATGTTGTCAACTATAGTGCTGATATAACATCTGTTGTATTGCCTAGTGTGGACATGTTTTAATAAGGATCATTCTACAACAAATGTTTAACATTTCTCGGATACAAACGACTTTAGGTGCTTCTGGACCAAATGGACATTGAAAAGAAAAAAACAATTAATGCACTGAGAATTAATCTGTATCAAAACCTCCGATCAATGTGATTTTACTTTTTATTCACCAAGATAATCTGAGTCGACATCTAAAATACCATGTTATGTACATCTCTATCAGGTAAACAATTACGGGGGTATATTGCCTTACTTCGTATCAAGACGTTTTGAATACGTCCTGAGTAACTAAAATCTTATTAATGGATATAACACGAGGCTATATGTAACCCTTTACCACTCGCATCGGACTTTTAACCTCTTATGAGGCATTCAAAAGATTTTCAAAACAACATTAGAAAACTAAATATGTAAATGATGAAAAGTAACACATTTCCATGTTATCTGAGACGGGCCGGACAAAGCAAGAATCTGGAAGCCAGAGCAAATCCATACGGGACTTCATGCAGCGTCCGGTACTTGACCACATAACCTGTGTTATAGATAAATAAACAACATGAATAAACCAAAATTGTTTTATTACCACTCAAGCTGTTTTCAAAGTAAATCATATCACATTGTATGTTGGCATGAATGGGCGCGACTTCCATAAAACATTGACGATTTGTAAGAGTGGGCTAAGCAACTAAACAAGAGTGCGCTGCCAGCTTTTTAAGGGCTAGTCCCAATATTATTGTTCTAAAGATTTAGATACCTAAATGAATAACTTTAGCCCCAAAGTCATAGTCAATTGCTATACATCAAAGAATGAAAACCAGCCAACCCTGGGATTCAGAGGTAGGCAGCATCAAATAGAAGATTAAAATATTGAGTAAATGCAACACCAATTTACATATTTATTTCCATGTTATTTTTCATTTATGTACAAGGTATCTAAATAGAATGTCGTCTGCTCATATCTGTATGTAGATTAGTCAACTATTTACATATTAGATAACAAGGTTTAACGTAAATACATATTCATATACAAATGTAGAGTATAATTAATTCAATTTCAAATTATACGCTTTCTCCTGTACAGTAACATGTTGACACATTTACAGAAGACTAATTGTGAAAACATTGTGGCATAGGAGAAATTGCTGACACTAATCGATTCAATAATTGACTTTAACGTAAATATTACTATTGTACAAAAAAAGGTCTGTCTGTGTATCCATACACATGGACACTTCCTGAGTCCACCTATGACTATTTAGAAAACAGTGTAGAGTCAGATCAAGCCAGACCTAGCGGTGCGATTGCGCAGGTGTAGTCGGAATATGCAGTGCTCGCAAATTTTCGCAGAGCGCAGCTCAATATAGAGTGTCTTTAGTTTTGTCTACATGTTTTCAATGTCGTCTGCTACAAATTTGTTGTATATTGGAAAGGGTTAACCCTTTTCCACATTTAGCAAATCTGCAGCAGGCGACTTTTAAATATATTAGCTAGACAAAAATGTGAAAATTCTTTATGCTGTAAGAAATGGTGATTATTTTAAAGAGTTGAAAACATTTTGGCAAAAGGAGAAATTGCTCATTATGAGCAATTTCTTCTTTTGCCACAATGTTTTCAAAAATCGACTGCTGCGCAGGTGTCAGAAAGCGTCTGTATGAGGGAAAGGGTTAACACGACATTTTTTTTACCCAGACCTTTTCAATGACAAACTCCGTAACCTTAACTCTTAGCCTCCTTTACACTACATTAAAACGGTCTTCAAGTGGAGTTTTAACAACGAAAACTATTCATTGACCACGTTACCCTTCCGAAGCTGATACTTTAAAATGAACTCGTCCTGTTTTGCATCTGGATTGGTTTATTGATTGATTGAGGTTTAACACTGCTTTCGACAATAGCTCAGTCATATCACGGCGACCAGTTCACCTATATACTCATGTATTTCCTGACTTTCCCACTCCATTACTCCACACGACAGGCTTTTCAAGAAACTGGCTGCTTTTCAATATAGATTGTTAGCCCATTGGTGGAAGACGAATGACGCTTGTCAGAGTGATTTTTGTCAAACGTTGGAAAGACTGTTGGCCGATCTTTGGTTCATACGCACAGCCCCTGGACTGACAGCCCGTGTCGCTACCGACTGGCCTGGTTATATACTGATGGCAGATTGAAAGGTCATTCTTCGTCAGTATAATCACACTTACAACTATTCTAAGTGATATTACTTACAGGAAATAATTACATTATTTAGACCAACACTCTTGAGATTCTCGTTTTAATATCCCTGTAGACAAGTATTATTTGGAAAGAGGTAAATACACGTATTCCTTTTAAACAGAGTAGAAAGCATTGCGAGAAAAAGATTCAATTGCTAATTGCGAGAAATGTTCAATGTTTCCCACAATAAAGCGGTGAGCTTACTAAACGTCAGCGAACGGTGTTAACCCTTTCCCACTTGAAGACGCTTTCTGACGCCTCTGCAGCAAACGACTTTTGAAAACAATGTGACAAAAGGAGGAATTGCTCAAAACAAGCAATTTCTCCCTTCGCCACAGTATTTTCAACTTTATTTAATTATTACATTATTATTTATAGGGATTTTTCACATTTTTGCGATCATTTTTTAAAAGTCGTATGCTGTTGTAAGCTGGAAAGGGTTAACCTTGGCATGTCGTTTTATAGACAAAGGGTCGTATTTTAAATCAAGACTGCTGACGTTTGCAACGGTTATAATACTGTCTAAACCGCTTATATCCTTTACAAATGCATAATATACCTATAGTAAACTCATGGTCTAGTTTACATGATTTATTTGACACTATGTCCTTTAAGAATATCCCGAGACAATTGTCGATATGTACTGCTCCATATACTATACAAACGATCCGCGTGACAAGAACAATGTTAAATTCCCGTTTTGCATAGCTTACAGGGATGAACATATTCAGGCTACAGTTTTATATGGTACATATATATATATAGTACATATATGGCTCTACTTGATATAGTTGAACAGTGAAGCCCCTGATGAGCTAGTGTATACGTACAGGCTCACCTTAGAACTCACATTTTTAATATACAACGAGACACCCTTTTTCGACTGCCGACTGAAGCAAGTTACGACCGCATACATGATTGTTTTACTTGTCTTTAACAAAATAGTTTGTGTTCAATTTGAATCTTCTAAGATATATGAGCCATTGCATGGACAAATGTTAGCTTTTGTCAACAGTATAGATCCAGACCTACACTGTTCACATATTACGTACACACGTGTGTTAGAAGATTCTTCCAACTTCTGTGTATTCTAATACGACTGAGCAGCATTGTACATGATGATATGAGGCTACATTGTTAAAAGATGGCAACTTGTACCTGTTCTCATACAGTGGCTCACATGTTGATTTGAGCCCATGTATGTTGTTATATGTCAGTCGGCATGAGTTTCTTTTATATATGCAAACAGTGTAAGGTATCGGCGAGATGCATACATCTAGTCTCATAAGACCCGCTAGTTTCGTATTCATATGCTCCTCACTCAGCTCTTTGAATTCTAAATTTGACAACAATCTACAGTCATTCTTGATCTGGACCTGGACGTGAACGTCACATAATTCGGGCTACTAATACTTAGTACTAGGCCCGTGTATAGTGCAGCGCTTATGAAGCGCATGTGGCACTATCGTCCAAGTGGTTTTAATAACCTATAGTTTGTGAAAAGAAATGGCTTTTTAAAAGGTTTTCTTTCCCTGCACATGCTTACAAAACATCTAGTATGCTTTACATATTGCTCTGCTATAAAATAGTCTGTTTTAACAATTTGAAAAGTTCTAGATGTGACCCTACGTAAACTGACAAGCACTGGTGGCTGAAGATGCATGATATGTCAGTGCTCTCACAAGCCACTCGACAAATATTATCAAACTAACACAACTCTAATCAACAACCCTGTACGTGGCATTTGTTGGCGCTGTTATGAAAATGCAGCCAATCTTAATCTGTTTTATTGGTAGCTTATAGTTTACTCTATGTTTCAAGCAATGATTGGATTTGTTAACGGAGAAAAACAGTGCAATGCATTAATGTTCTTCAATGTCAGATTGCTGTCCAGATATTTCGATTTGGTGGATGGTACATACTTATATCATTATGAGTAATTATATTGTCTTTGCATAGGCCGATTGATAACATTATGCGTCTCAAAACCATTTTGTTGCAAGGGCTGGAATTGATTTTCGTTAGACGCTACAAACAATACCGGACCGTCACGCGTGACTTTTAAGGGCTTTGCTACATGCAAATAAGGAGTATTTTCTCCTTTTACCAAAATGTTTTTAATTATTTTCATTAAAAATGCTCTCATTTAAAGAGATTTTCCATATGTTTACCTATATATTTTCAAAGTCCTTTGCTGCAGATGTGTTGTATGTGTGAATGGTTTATAGTAGCGGATTAGCAAGGTCAACGTTTAAAAGTCAAGTTTGGGACGAAACCCAAAGTGTGAAGGGAAATAACCTAAAAAATAGCATGTGATAACGTCAGTACGGGTCGTTTCCCTTTATGATTCAGAGGACCATCCACGGAAAAATTCAAGCACACCTATCAATTAAGTGATTTACTCTGAATTGAGAAATGTTCAATATAACCCAGAGACATATCTCTGAACAAAAATCTAAAAATACGAGTTTATTAGCAAGCTTGGATCTATAAACAGTACAGCATTGTCACTTATTTTCGACTGTGCTGGGCCGTAACAGTAGTCTAACATCTGTTGACGTAGATAAGACAACTTTGGACATTTAAACATAATTCCTTTTCAAACGAATTACATATATCTGAACAAATTTTACAAATAAAGTTCGGTCAATATTTATCAATCAGTTTTATTAAAAGGCATGTCTTATTCCATAAAATTTCAAATGAATTGACTGATTGGCACTTCATTATTAAAGTCTGACTACTTGTAGTGATTAGAACTCACCTGCCCATGCGCAAAAGCGTTGTTATCCGGGCAACGCGTTTAGTCACGTGATTTAACGGTGTGTACTCTCCTTTTTGACTGCTCGCCGGTTGTAACGTACTTGGTCCGACTTCGATCCTTTTTGGCCTTATAACAGCTTCAACAAAGGTAAGAATTTTCTAAATTTTTGTATATTCTGGTATTTAAAGTACTGTGTTCATACCTCGATTAACAATTTTCTGCTTTTTATGTTGATTTTCATTGTAAAAATCATATTTATTTTGATGAAGGAAGCATGCCGGTTACCCTTTCATTCTTGAATTTAAGGTCAAAAGAAGTGCAATTCTTTTCAGCAACGAAAGAGTTCGATTGAAAAGTTTGCTCTGTGCAAATAAGTCGAGGATAATCTCTAGCCTACATTAAAGAAACGGATGAATAGTTTCGAAATTATCGACTCTTGTCCGATTTCATTCAAGGTCATGTTTTAATTGAATGGGTGGGGTACGGTCTTGACGTCCTTCCTTCAAGAACGTTTACAATGTTGCTTACTGATCCTGGTAAGAGTCACGAGAGTCATCGACTTTTAATTGAAGCTTTTTAACAAATGTCAGAAACTTTCCGACAAAGATGAATTTATAATATAACAAATTTGATCTTGGCCAGGTTTTCCAAGCATTTTGTTTATCCACTATCTAGCATTTTCCTCATTAAAATGTTCAAAACAATGTTAATTTATACATGGAATATATGCTTTGAATTTGTGATAAAAATCACATACAGATCATGTTTCTATGTTATACCTAGTTACCTAGGTCATTAATTTAAATGGACTATTCTATCTTCATATTTCAAATACAAGTTTTGACAGTACTGGCCAGTTGTCTTTCACCATTAAGGATGCAAATATTGGTAGATCTACATGTTTTTATAGTTTGCCTGATCTTATTACTATGCAAGATAACTGATTTTTGGTTGCAGGCCTTTTTATACACCCGTTTTTTACAAAACAAATCAAATTATAGTTTTACCTGCAACGTATGATACGGCGGGCGGCATCCAGTATGTTGTCAGCTAAATAACTTGAGAAGCCTTTGTCCCATCATTATCAAATTTGGTCAGAATGTGTATTGGCATAATATCTTGGACAAGTTGAACTAGCCATAACGCTTTAGTCAATAAAGAGTTAGGACACTTTAAAGGCATATGCTACTAAATAGATACACCGTTGATAAGCTCTTGTACTTGGGACTATGTATTCCTCTGCCAAATGCAAAACTAATATGAATTTTTTTATACAGGTCACCTAGATAGATTTTTGTGTAGTCTAGAGAACTAAATGAATTATAAACATTTCTCCATATCTTACTGAGGTAAGAAGAGCCAAAAAAGGATAGGTTTCCATGGGTTTAAAAAAAATATGTGTTGTTGTACAACCCTACCCCCATTATTCAAACATCGGCATTTTCAGTAAAATATAGTGCATTCATACACAATCAATACATAACAGTATATAATTGTAGGTAAACTCCCATTCAAATATACAGGTACACTAGATATGTACTTTGTAACAATTAACAGAAATATTTATGTAAAAGACTAACAAATAATTAAAACTTGCATAATTATTGACCCGTTAGAGCACATCATATCGATTTGGCATATGATGATCACACAAATTTGAAAGTCGTCAACACACAACTCGAACAAAAGTGAAACTACTCTTAAAAGGTCTAAGGCAGATAACTCATGCCTCATTGTCATTGAAACTAAACTGTAGTGTATCTCACACCTAATTAACAACTGACACTTCGTTAATTATCACAAAACCGCGAACTATATGGCCGCAATCTTTTTAAATTATTTATTAATAATATTACATCAAAATATAATCAAAAATATTTTGTCAACACAAATTCTGCAATATAAATGTAAAAATTACAAAGGTTACATAAACATTTATGCTAGGTTAAGAATTCACTTATACCAGGGTAGGAAATCACCAAAATATACAGGTTACGAATTCATTGGCATCTGTCAAAGTTGCGCAGCTGTGATGCCTAGTTGCAAATTAGCTTATGCCTTTAATTATAGAGATTAACTGAACAATATTGGTCTTGTCAGCTAAATAACTTTAGAAGCCTTTGTCCAATCAATACCAAATTTTATCAGAATGTGTATTGGCATAATTTCTTGGGCAAGTTCGATAACTAGCCATATTGCTTTATTCATTCAAGAGTAATATCGCCCTTTAATTTTAGAAGTTGCCCAAAATTGGTCTTGTCAGCCCAATAACTGAAGAAGCCTTTATCCAATCGTCACCAAATTCAGAACGTGTATGGGCATAGTATCTCGAACAAGTTCTACAACCAGCCACATTGCTCAAGTCACTCTATAGAGTTATTGCCCTTTAATGACAGAAATTGCCTAATATCAGTCTTGTCCAATCAATAACTTAAAAAGCCTTTGTCCTGTCACCACCAAATTGAGTCAAAATGTGTAATGGCAAAATATCTCTGACGAGATTGATTACCAGCCATATCGCTGCATTCAGTTTCACTGGAGAGAAATTGCCCTTTCATTATAGAAATTACCTCTAATTCGTCTTGTCCCATCAATAACTTTTGAAGCTTTAATACAATCATCACCAAATTTAGTCAGAATGTGTATGAGCATAATAATGGCCAAAACTATATCAACAGTGTCCGTTCTCTAAATTTGCCTGACGAACAACCAATTATCACTTAACTTGGTCTCAAAAAAATAGGACTGGCGTATTTTGTGACATTTTGCAAATAAGTTTTTACAACTTTTTAACTGGTCCTGGCAAAATTTAATGAGTGACTCGGGATGCAAAGCAAAATGAAACACTGCCATACGTGAATTTTGGTGTGACATAAATTGGATACGCAAGATTTGAGCCGTTGCCAAAGGGTCCCGACCAGATTCATGGTCGGAAATTTGCGATATGAAAAACGGACATAATAGTAATACCTTGTATATGCAGTATAATAACAAAATGAAAAATGAGCATATGTGATATTTTTATGCCCCCGGAATCACCGATTCGGTGGGCATATAGTTTTTGGTCTGTCTGCACAAAAAAACTTTAACCTTGACCACTACTTTTGAACCATAACAGGTACGGCTACCATATTTCACATGTGTATTCCTTGTGACATGACCTTTCTGTCAGTACCAACATTTTTGACCTTGCGAACTTGACCTTTGACCTAGATGTTGCCATTCTCAAAAAAAACTTAACCTTGACAACTACTTTTGAACCATAACAGGTACGGCTACCATATTTCACATGCGTATACCTTGTGACATGACCTTTCTGTCAGTACCAACAATTTTCACCTTGCGACCGTGACCTTTGACCTAGATGTTGCCATTCTCGAAAAAAACTTTAACTTTGACCACTACTTTTGAACCATAACAGGTACGGCTACCATATTTCACATGCGTATACCTTGTGACATGACCTTTCTGTCAATACCAAAATTGTTCACCTTGACCTTTGACCTAGATGTTGCCATTCTTAAAAAAAAAAATTTGACCACTACTTTTGAACCATAACGGGTACGGCTACCAGATTTCACATGTGTATTCCTTGTGACATGACCTTTCTGTCAGTACCAACATTTTTAACCTGTTGACTTTGACCTAGATGTTGCCATTCGGGGGGGGGATCAGTGTTTCACAAACAATATTGGATTTCCGCACCTCCAATTCAGTTAACCCTTTCTCAGACTTTCCTAAATTTTGTTGGACCTACATACCTGACTAATAGATTATTGAAATTCATCTATTGTCGATCCAAAATGTCCCACAAGGGTTTTTCCAATTGACACATCTTAATATTTTTATAAGCCTGTATCAATGGGATGTATTATGGAAACGCGTAGGACCTTTACAACATATGTTGTCTGCTTACAAAATTAATTGGGCCCTCTAGGGAGCATTTACACTGGAATATAGTTGATTAGTTTTGAAACTGGTATATTTCCCTACGCAAGTTATTTCGTAACCGCCTTTTGACCAATCTTCTGGCTTTTATAAATTCGTCCAAATCAAATATTTGTCTAGAAAAAAGTATTTCGTAACTTGTTTTTAGTACAAGTTTAACTTAATTTATGCCATTGATTACAGGAAATAGCAAGTTGTCCTATATTGGAGATTGTTTAAAAATGAACTTACCTTGTAAATTCTCTACCGTCTAAATTAAAATATATTCAAATTTGTTTGAAAGGCTGATTCTGATTTGAGTAAAACAAAAAAGATAACTAATCTTCATCCGTTTTTGTAATGCGGCTTGGCTCTGTTTAGCAAAAGTGACTATCTTGAAACACTTTCTGTGTATATTAATTTTAAAAATATACAACGGATATTCTCAATGAACATTGAAACCTTTCATTTCCCAGGAATGTGCCATGGACGAATGGTTAGCATAGGGGTTTTGGAACCGGGCATCCCAGGTTTGATCCCCAGTCATGGTGGGGTGCTCTTGGGCAAGGTACAGTTCCTAGCCTAGTACTTGTTTGTTTATCAAGGATTGATGAATACGGGAACTGTTGCTGTGATATAATTAAAATAAATGTTGAAAACCTCATAAAACCCAAATTTAACAAATCTGCAGCAGTAAACATCTTGGCAAAACAATGGAAATAGTGATTATTGCAGAAATTTAAAAAACATTTTGCCAGATTTCTAGTGTCAATCGTAAATGATGTGTTTGCTTTGAATAATTTTTATTATGTGAATTGCTCAAAAGGTATTAATATTTAAAAATTATGAACATCGTATTTATAAGTGTACTTACTTCACCTTATAACATGATTTTTTTATTGTATCTTTCAGATGTCTGGAAAGAAAGAAGACCTTGGGTTTGCTGAGAGTTTTGCTCTCAGTGGTGCTGCTGCAGTCATCTCAAAAACAGTTGCTGCTCCCATCGAGAGAGTCAAGCTGTTGGTGCAGAACCAAGATGAAATGTTAAAAACCGGGCGTCTAGACGAACCATACAAGGGTGTCATAGACTGTACTAAGAAAACCTTCAAATCTGAGGGTATTTTACCATTCTGGAGAGGTAACATGGCAAATTGTATCCGATATTTCCCCACACAGGCTCTCAACTTTGCCTTCAAAGATCAAATCAAGATTATGTTTAAGGCAAGTAAAACTGACTCTTACGCATGGAAGTTCGGAAAGAATGTCGCATCCGGTGGAGCTGCAGGAGCCATGTCTCTTTGCTTTGTATATTCTCTTGATTTTTGCCGAACCCGTTTAGCCAACGACGCCAAGTCTAGCAAGAAGGGTGGAGAACGCCAGTACAATGGTATGGTTGATGTATACAAAAAGACCCTTGCATCCGATGGTATCCAAGGCTTGTACAGAGGTTTTGTGATTTCCTGCGTTGGTATTATTGTCTACAGAGGCTGCTACTTCGGTTTCTACGACACCCTCAAACCAATCATTATTGGGGATGGTGGCAGCTTTGCAGCTTCTTTTGCCCTAGGTTACATTGTAACCATTAGTGCAGGTTTGGTATCCTATCCTGTGGACACCATTCGACGACGAATGATGATGACCTCCGGAGAGGCTGTGAAATACAAGGGATCCATCGACTGTACTAAGGTGATTTTGAAAAATGAAGGTTTTATGTCACTGATGAAGGGAGCAGGTGCCAACGTTCTCCGTGGTATTGCTGGAGCTGGAGTACTATCCGGTTTCGACAAGTTTAAGGAGTTGTATGTATCATGGCGTGTAGCAAATAGTTAGAGAACACTTTTTCACAAATTTATCGTATAACCTAGGCAGTTTTTGTTTTGAGTAACTTTCGTTGCGAAATGGAAAATAGGCTGAATAATGTTAATATTGAGTATACATCTTTTATGTCTGTTACAAAATTTGACATTGAAAGTTCCGACTTGCACGACCAAAAATATTTGTTCATTGAACATTAATATTGAATAAAGATCATTTTGAATGTGATTAAAAGGTAAAAAATAATACACTGGGTGATGTAATTTATTTCTTATTTGTGGATATATAAACAAGTGTTTTGTTTTAAGATAACCCGAGCCAAAAGCTGAAGGTGATCTTTTTCAACCATACTGCTCAGGAATGATCCTTTGGTGGTCATCTTTCAAAATAATTGTTCATATTTTGCTCACCTGAGTACGAAGTGCCCAAGGCGAGTTATTTTGATCGCCTTTTGTCCGGCGCCCGTAGTGCATCAACTTCTTCTCCTCAGTAACCAGTGGGTCAATTTGGATGACACTTCACAGAAAGCATCCGATCAATGACCTCACCAGAATTCCTTTAACAAATTTCAGATCCATGCAGAATTCTGGTTTCCATGGCAACGAAACGAAATACCCAAACTGGTTGGCAGATTATCAAATAATTTTGTAGAAATGATCCTTGGATGACCCTCTATCAGATTCCTTCAAGCCATGTTGATTGTTTAAACTATGACCATCAGAAACCAGTGGGTCAATTGGAATAAAACTTCACAGAAAGCATCCTTTCGATGACTTCACCAGAATTCCTTTCAAATTTTTGGGATCCATGCAGAATTCTGGTTTCCATGGCAACGAAACGAAATAAACAAATTCTTCTTCTCCCAAACTGGTTGGCAGATTTTCAAATAATTTTGTAGAAATGATCCTTGGATGACCCTCTTAGATTCCTTCAAGACATGATGATTGGTTAAACTATGACCGTCAGGGGGCGGGGCTTGTATGGCTAAAGTGAAAAAAGGTAAAATCGGGTGAGCGATCCAGGGCCATCATGGCCTTCTTGTTTAAAATTATATTAAGAAATTCGGATCACATCTATTAATCCGATGGACCAATTTCAACCAAACTTAAATTGAATGTTACATTGGGGGTGGTTCTCTTTCAAAATTGTTCGAATATATGAATTCTATACAGAATTTTGGTTGCTGTGGCATCAGAAAGGGAGGACAATGGTCCTTGTGTGATAGTGTAGGAAATCTGGCCCTTTGGTGAAACTATACATAATTTTACCAAGCCATATTGATTGGTTGAAAAAAGATAGCTTACACGTGGTATTAGAAAAGGGGTTAAATGAACTTTTAAGCTTCAGACAATACTCCAAAACCACTGCACCAATATCAATCAAACTTCACAGGAATGTCCGTCCGTCACACTTGTTTCCATTCAATAACTGAAGACCGCCCTGGAGTAGGAACTCCATACTTGGTATGCAGGTTGGCCATGGTCAGTAGAATACCCCTATTGATTTTGAGGTCAGTACGTCTAAAGTCAAGGTCACAGTGACCTTGAGCTGAAAGGTCAGTGACAATGAGCTGAAAATTGTTTTTGCTTGGGCCCAGGAGCTTCATACTTGGTGTTCAGGTTGGTCACTACCCGCAAATGACCTCGATTGATTTTGAGATCACTAGGTTAAAGGTCAAGGTCACGTCCATCACACTTGTTTCCGCTCAATAACTGAAGAACACTTGGGCGTAGGAACTTCATGCTTGGTATGCAGGTTGGTCATGACCAGTAGCTGACCCCTATTAAAGGTCATGGTCATGGTGACCTTGTGAGGTAAAAAATGGTTTCCGCTCAATAACTGAAGAACGCTTAGGCCGAAGAACTCCTTAGTTGGTATGAAGATTTGCCATGCCAAGTAGAAGACCCCTATTGATTTTGAGGTCAGTACAACTAAAGTCAAGGTCGGTGACAATGAGCTGAACAATTGTTTTTGCTTAATGGCTTTGGCCATGGAAGTTAATACTTGGTGTGCAGGTTGATCACCACCAGCAAATGACCCCTATTGATTTTGAGGTCACTAGGTCAAGTGTCAAGGTCATGGTAACCTTCAGCGGAAAAATGGTTTCCGCTCAATAACTAAAGAATGATTATGTCGAGGAACTTCATACTTGGATTCGCAGGTTGGTTTTAACCAGTAGATGACTCCTATTGATTTTAAGGTCAAGGTCACAGTAACATTCACCTGAACAATTTTTTTTTACTCGATTACAATTGATTTTGAGATCACAAGGTCACGGTAACCTTCAGCTGAAAAATTGTTCTTACTCGAGAACGCTTATGCCCTTGAACTCCCCTACGACCACACAAATGGGGAGACAGCGCTTTTTCAAAAAAGCAGTCTCTAGTTACAAATTACCTTTACTGATAAGCTGGTTCATTTTTAGTTCTTTCCCACTCTTGATCAAATTTAACTTTTAATTAGAAGGTTTTTTGACCGGATTGCTCTAGCAATTCCGGTCTATAGATTGGCGATGTCCGTCCGTCTGTATGTCCGTCAACATTTTGGTTAAAGTTATGTTGAGGCAAAATCTCAGCACTTGAAAGGGTTACAAACTTGAAACTTTGCCTGAAGGTAACAAGTTCTATTGATTTCTATGGTTACTTTGACCTTGACCTAAGTTTGTCGATTTTCAAGGTCAAATTGCAGACAATCCGGCCTTACCGTCTTCAGCGGTTTCTTGTTTACCATACTATCAATCGGGTGATCGATTAAGGGCCATCTTGTTTGAAATGGCATTGTTATAGCTCTGCAAAAAGGCATTTGGTTTGGAGTTTACTAGAATCACTATGTTGGTTAGTTGGTTGAACCTCTCGTACAATTTAACGTAACAGTTTATCCAGGCAATATCCTTGATAGCATTAGTTTCCAAGTTGATTATGCAGATCTATGTATATTAAGAAGACAATTGGGTCACTAAGTTGAGACCATGAACTATTTGGAAAAAGCTTGTCGGGATTTATCTTCTATGCCATTGCCCAAATCTTACTAAATTAAGCTGGATGATCATGAGCTATTGTTATCTCTCGTACGTGTAACCTCCTTTACCAATGACTTGAAATATGGTAGGAATGGCTGCCCTCCTTGGCGCTCAGGGTTACTGCTTAGCATTATGACTGACTGGCTGGTGTCTGGTCTTTGGATAATTAACCAGAAAACGTTGTGACCATAATTGAAAAATTGTTGAAGCCGGTGTAAAACAATCAATTAGCAATAGACCAATCCAAAAAATTCACTAGAAGGTACCTTTCAGGTTATCTTTCAAATGAGTTCAAAGAATTGAATCGTCATGACAATGGAAATTCTTTGTGTATATATTAAAAAAAAAAGTACAAACAGTTGGCAAACATTGCTACCATTGGATGGTGCTTTGGCACTTTAATTAGATCACTAAAGCCGAAGGCTCAATGTGATCTATTCTGATCACTCTCTTGTTCGTCGTTAACTTTTAGCTTTAAAAAGCATAAGCGGCATCAGAAAGGGGGCAACATGTCCGAACTTTAAAATTCTTCTCCATTGAATCTACTGGTCATATTCCAATATCATTTGGTAGAAATGTTCCTTGGGTGACCCTCTTCAAAAATTGTTCAAACCATACTGATTGGTCGGGGGAAAAAAGCCAGGCGGCATCAGACGAAGGGCAAGATGAACAAGAGCTGTCGGAGGACAGCGCGCTCGACTATATGCCGCTTATTCACATAAAGCACTATTTCATTATATTGCACTTAAGTACTATTAACCCTTTCCCTCATACGGCAATTCTGCAGCAGACGACTTTGAACATATTTTGTCAAAACATAGAAAATCTCCATAATTGAATGGATAACCTATGACAAAAAGTGGAAAACATTGTGGCAATATTTTCTAAGTAATTCGAGGGCCATTACTCCATATATAGGATACAATGGAGTTATCTAACCTAATTGTACGATGGTCCTTAACAAATGTGTGAAGTATGAAGTGATTTGAATGATGTAACTTTAACGTTGAGCTAAACGCAAATGTTAAAACTGACAGAGTCCAAAAATAGCAAAACCTTAAAAAAAGGTTTACCAAATGTTTGACATCATGCAAAACCCGTTTGATAAGTTAAAGAATTATATTTGATAAATGAATGATCACAATTAGAAAGGAATGTAACCAAAAATTATGAATTTATCTAAAATTCTCAAAATCAAACAAAAATCATGTTATTTATTCCCAAAAAGTCACACTCAGCATCTTCAACATACAATGTGAAGAAAGTTATTATATGTAATTATATTCCAAATATGAAAGCCCTAACACAAGTACTTATTGAGAAAAAAAAAATCCAACTTGCCCTAAAACTTTAACCACTCAAAATCACGTCTTTTATCCCAAAAAGAAGGTCACACTCAGAATCTTCAACATACAATATGAAGACAGGTATTAGATGTAATTATATTCCAAATGTAAAACCCCTAGCATAAGTACTTATTGAGAAAATAAAAATAAAAAAAAAGTTCCAACTTGCCCTAAAACTTTAACCACCGAAAATCAGGTTTTTTACCCCAAAAAGAAGGTCACACTCGGCATCTTCAGCATTCAATGTGAAGAAAGGTATAAGATCTAACTACATTCCAAGTATTAAAGCCGTAGCACAAATACTTAATTGAGAAAAATTAAATGAAAATGCCAACTTGCCCTAAAACTTTAACCACCCAAAATCACGTCTTTTACCCAAAAGAGAAGGTCACACTCAGAATCTTCAGCATACAATATGAAGACTGGTATTAGATGTAATTATATTCCAAATATAAAAGCCCTAGCATAAGTAATTAATGAGAAAAATTAAAATATCAACTTGCCCTAAAACTTTAACCACCAAAAATCATGTTTTTTCCCCAAAAAGAAGGTCGCACTCAGTACCTTTAACATTCAATGTGAAGAAAGGTATAAGATGTAACTATATTCCAAATATTAAAGCCCTAGCACAAATACTTATGAATGAAAATGCCAACTTGCCCTAAAACTTTAACCGGACGCCGACGGAGACGCCGACGCCGGGGCGAGTAGTAAAGCTCTCATATTCTTCGAATAGTAGAGCTAAAAACATTGAATAGGAACTTTACTTAAATAATCCTCTTCTTAATTTGTTCAAGCCATTATGATTATTTTCAAAATCACAACAACTATGGGTCATCACAAAAGGGGTAACTTTTTAGCTACAAATGACAACTACCATTCCACTAGACCAATTTCAACTTCACAGAAAGGTTTCTTTGTTGGTCCTCTTTCAAAATTGTTCAAAGACTTCATTTCTGTGTAGAACTTTGGTAGCTGTTGCATAAGAAATAGAGAAAAATACAGAAATCCTGTTCCTTCACAAACCGCTTGTCGGATTCCAAGATAATTTGTGAGAAATGTTCTTTGAGTGACCATATTGATTTCGTTGTAAAACAGGGCAGCAAGGGTTATAATTCCATTTTTAATTTTTAGCTCTACTGGCCAAAGGCCAGAAGGGCTTATGTCGTGGCGATTTTTCCGTCGTCCGTGCGTGCGTGCGTGCGTCCGTCCGTAAACAATTTCTTGTTAACACGATACAGTCTTCACTTTTGATTGTATCTCAACTAAACTTATACAGTAGTTAGATATCCATGAGAGCTCGGTTCCTTTCGAAAACCAGCCAGATCCGCCCATGCATGACTGGATTATGGCCCTTGAAATGGTCAAAATTGCTATAAAAGAGCTTGTTAACACGATAGTCTTCACTTTTGATTGTATCTCAACCAAACTTATACAGTAGTCAGATATCTATGAGAGCTCGGTTCCTTTCAAAAACCAGCCAGATCCGCCCATGCATGACTGGATTATGGCCCTTGAAATGGTCAAAATTGCTATAAAAGAGCTTGTTAACACGATACAGTCTTTACTTTCGATTGTATCTCAACCAAACTTATACAGTAGTCAGATATCCATGAGAGCTCAGTTCCTTTCGTAAACCAGCCAGATCCGCCCATGCAAGACTGGATTATGGCCCTTGAAATTGTCCAAATTGCTATAATACAGCTTGTGAACAAAAAAGAGCCTCCATTTACTATCCGATCTTCACCATACATACATGCTCTGGATTGAAAATGACCAAAGAACCATACCAGTAGAGCATAGGCCCTCATGGGCCTCTTGTTTATTAAAGTTCTTGTTAAATTCAAGATACAAATGGTCTTTACTGATAAGCTATTTCTCTAACGGTGTCTACTCCTGCAGTTTCATTTGCACTCCTGATATACTAATTTACTAGCACTCAGGTGATCGATTTAGGGCCCTCTTGTTCTTCAACTGATTTAATAAAACTCTACAAAGATGCAAATGTACACTCGGCAATTTCCATGCTGTCGAACATCATAGGGTGTTATCCACAAGTCGGTATCGAGTAAATGCGCCTTGCGCGCGCACAACTGCTAGGCATCTTTGGCGTATGAAATTGATTCCGAACGTCTTGTTCCAATCCTGTAGAACGGCAATCTGCAGCTCGTTAACGTTTCTTCCGAGTATGCTGACGTTAACGTAACCTGCTCTTTAAATTGTCCCACAAATCCTCAATAGGGTTTTAAGTCTGGACTACGTGCCGGCCATTCTGTTACCCGAACATGGTTGTCCTGTAAACACTGATGGGTCGCGTTTGCTGAATGACTTGTGGCATTGTCCTGTTAGAATGTCATCTGACGATGGGCGATTATATAGGGAAGGACTTCTTCACGTAGAACGTAAATGACGTACTTCACTGCTGTAAGCGTACCATCCATCGACAAGAGGTTGGTTTTGTGGTAATATGTTATACCGCCCCAAAACAGCTTAAATTCACCACTATACCTATGCCTACCACTACGTGAAAAATGATCGACGGTCCAAGTTTGCACTCATCTATTCCGCAGACGTCGAATGGCGATTGCGTGTACGCCTAAACGCCAAGCCACGTCAATCGGGCGGCTTACATCCCGACAGCACGTTAACGCATTTTCTTTAATGCTTACCTATACATTATAGAAATTTCTCAGTGAATTATCATCTCACCGGTGAGAATATGACTTTTGCATTGAGATTATGACTTTTCAATTGACGGAACTACTTTTGTCTCCATGTTGTTAACATAATTTATGACAAAACTGAGTCTCAAAACGAGTAAAAAATCGACTTAACGATACAATATAGATTATCTGTGCATCTTAATCTGTGATAACACATTAGGCCTACATTTAATGACGTGAATCAACACAAGTCACTGTTTATATTAGAATTATAGTTGCAGAGATTTTAAAATCTTATTGTGTCACTGAGTATTAGAATGATTATCCGACCCCAAGTACACCCATTAGTAAATGTCAGATTTAAAAGAACGTACAAATCACTTGTTGAGAACAAGGGAAACAACTATTCAACATTATTGAAAGTACGTTGCTACGCCACTCTTGAAAATATTACCTTTGCTTTTCACTCGATGAAAGAAATTTCGATAATACACTGAAACAAACAATTATCCTCTATGTTTTACTTAACATCGGTAGGCCTATGTTGTTTATCGCGTATCCGACGTTGTCCACATTTTTGAATTCGTAATTTTCGTAATCCGTAATGAGTACAATACACGTGTAAGAACAACGACTTGAATATCCTGGAGCACGTGCTACACCTGTACATATCGCTATTATTTTTCCCGTGCTGTCACGGTTATTTGAATATTGTCAAACTGTGTATCAACGAGGTGTATTCCAATATGTTAATAGGTACATAACACAACAGTCTTATGTCATGCGTGTACGTGAA
The DNA here is from genome assembly GCA_031761405.1 of Serripes groenlandicus. NCBI lineage: Eukaryota > Metazoa > Mollusca > Bivalvia > Cardiida > Cardiidae > Serripes > Serripes groenlandicus. Next base: position 104,961,159 of record JASEVX010000004.1, on the reverse strand, counting down.
GCGAGCAGAAAAGAGAACAGGACTTTTGTCCATGAGTATAAACATGACACAAGCTGGGTATTTGTCGGTTGAGGTCTAGTAAACACATAGCGCACACCTAACGTGCTTCTAACGCATATCCAGCGAACATGCAACGACTATGGGCGAACTGACCGAGTATCGTGTACGCAACGCGTAGCTAATGGGTGTATAAACGGGTGCTTCAGATTTTCTTTTTTTTATGGGCAAAGTCACGTCACAGTCACGTGACCGCTGCCGTTCGCTGGCTGTGCGTTGAGCGCGCGGTGCATGTACAGTGTATTCGTTCCGCGTGCGCTAGCATCACGTTGTGCATTCGTTGCATTTTAAGCTCACCAGAGCAAAAAGTGCTCAAGGTGAGTTTTTGTGATCGCCTTTTGTTCGTCGTCAACATTTGCTTGTTAACACTCTAGAGGCAACATTTTGCATCCAATCTTCATGAAAGTTTATCAGAACATATATCTCGATCAAATCTAGGCCTAGTTTGAAACTGGGTCATTTCGGGTCAAAAACTATGTCACTAGGTCAAATTTAAAAAAAATATTGTTAACACTCTGGATGCCACATTTTTGGCCTGAGCATGTTGAAATATAGGTCATGTCGGGTCAAAAACTAGGTCACTAGGCTAAATTTAAGAAAAATCTTGTTAACACTCTGGATGCCACATTTTTGGCTTGAGCATGTTGAAACTATGTCGGAAAACTTATTTTAGTGATATCTAGGCCAAGTTCGAAGCTGGGTCATGTCGGGTCAAAAACTAGGTCACTAGGCAGAATTGAAGGAAAATCTTGTTAACACTGTAGAAGTCGCATTTTAACTTTGAACAGGTTGAAACGAATGTTTGTCTTGGTGATATCTAAGCCAAGTTCATATAGGTCATATCGGGTCAAAAGCTAAGTCACTAGGCCAAATTTAAGGAAAATCTTGTTAACACTCGGGAAGCCATTTTTTGGCTTGAGCATGTTGAAACTTTGTCAGAATATGTGTCTACGTGATATCTAGGCCAAGTTCGAATATGGTCATGTCAGGTCAAAAACAAGGTAACTAGGACAAATTTAATGAAAATCTTGTTAACACTCCTGAAGCCGCATTTTAAACTTGAGCATGTTGAAACTTTATCAGAAAGTCTGTCCTGATGATTTCTAGGCCAAGTTTGAATATGGGTCAGGTCAGGTCAACAACTAGGTCACTAGGCCAAATTGTAGAACAATCTAGTCATTTTGACTTTTTGTGAGAAAGTTTGTCTTGGTGATATTGCCATTGGCGCTGAAAGAGTTAAGTATTAAATAGCCCATTCTCAGATTAGCGATTCCAGGGCCTCATGGCCCTCTTGTTTAACATGTGCGTTTTATGTGTGTCATGTACATGTGCAGTTGGGCGCACAACGACGCACTGATACATTTTTCCCATTTGTTCATTCATTTTCGATGCGCGGGCCGTGTGACCGAGCCTTTAGCAATAACATGTTTGAATTCTATGACACTTTAAGGGAAGCATCATTAGCAAGATGAGATCTGCATATTATAACTATTTTCACTTTTGTACTCGCATTTCTTACTTTCTACTTTCTTACTGCCAATAAAGGTTGCTACAGATCGTATATTGTATCACCATTCCTTTGTCTTCGCTACACTTCTGGGAGCATCTATCGGTTCAACCGATATCTTGTTAGGCTAGGCTGCAGATGATCTATTCTAATCACTCGGTCCGTCATTAATAGATGTCTTAACTTTTAAAATTCTTCTTTTAACCAGCTTGTTGGTTTCCAAAATAATCACATGTAGATAGCAATGTTGATTATGTGAGCATTTGCAAGAAATATGTCGGATTTTAAGATTATTGAGCAGAAGTGTTCCAACGGTTACCCTGTACATGAATAGTTCAAGCCATATTGATTGGTTGAAAAACATAGCCGACAGGGTACACCAGAACAAAGGGTAAACGGACATTTAAACTTCAAACGACATCTCCTAAACCACTTTTTTATACGCCCGTTTTGAAAAAACGGATCGTATTATAGTTTTACCTGCGGCGTACGGGCGGGCGGGCTGGCGGGTGGGCGGGCGGCGTCCAGTATGTTGTCAGCTCAATAACTTTAGAAGCCTTTGTCCAATCATCACCAAATTTTGTCACAAGGTGTATTGGCATAATATCTCGGACAAGTTCTATAACTAGCCATATCGCTTTCAGTCAATCAAGAGTTATCGCCCTTTAATTATAGAAATTAACCAAAATTAGTCTTGTCAGCTCAATAACTTTAGAAGTTTTTTTACCTTTGTCCAATCATCATCACATTTGGTCAGAATGTGTATTGGCATAATATCTCGGACAAGTTCGATAACTAGCCATATCCCTTTAGTCAATCAAGAGTTATCGCCCTTTAATTATAGAAATTACCTAAAATTGGTCTTGTCAGCTCAATAACAATTATCACTATACAGGACGGGCGTATTTTGTGACATTTGGCGCTCTTGTTTCGTTATATGAACATGTATATATATACTGTAAATCTTTTTGTGCAAAAGTAAAGGCCTAATTTGCATAAATGTTGTTTTAGTCGTAGGTGCCAGTCTCGTTTAAAATCTAAAAAATAGCATTTGACTATATATTGCATTAATATATAGTCAATATATAGTCAAACGCTATTTTTAGATTTTAAACGAGACTGGCATCTGTGGTTTTGGTGATCTTCTAAAAAGAAATTCGGATTTGATCACCAAGCGGCGGGGATTGTTTTCTCAATATAGAAAGCTTCTTGTCCAAAGGTACATGCCTAATTCGGTTGACCCCCTACCAAGTTTGTTCAAATTATTCCGATCTGTTTCAAAACATGGGTGCCAGGAGGCAGGGTAGGTTTTTCTTTATGTATAGTTACAACTTTAAAATTCTCATTGTCATTCAGTACTGACAAAGTTTGAAAATAATTTGGCACACGTGTTTCTTGGGAGACAATCTATCTAGATCGATTAAATGTTTTAAACATTGTGGTTCAGTTATAGAGGTGCCAAAGGGTTCTTTCCGGTTTCGATGACTGCAAAACGGTCGTTCATATTTCATGCAACATGACGTATTTAAGCCAACGGTTATTGACTTCGCTAACATCACCAAACGTGGGTGTCCGACGATGACAGTTTATTCTACAAATTATATGTAAAACTTTTGTTGCTGTGGCGAAAATGCTAAAACCCTAATATTCTTCTCCTCTGAAACCTTTTGTTGAAATGCAAGCTTATTTGACAGAAATGTTCCTTGGGTGACGTCATAGTTAAACTCGCATTGCTTGGTTGAAAAACATCGCGGTAAGGCGACGTCGGAAAAGGGGCAAGATGACACAACTTTAACATTCCATTATTATGAAAGTGTCTGTTTGATTTTAAGATAAATTGGTATATATATATTCCCTCTGTGACTCTCTACACAATGTGTACAAGTCATATTGATTTGTTGAAAGATATAACAACATAGGGGTATCAGAAAATGGATAAAATGAACTGTTAGCTTTAATGCTATCTCCTCTTACTCCTACTCCACAGGACCAATTTCAAGCAAACCTTACAGGATTGTTAATTTTGTGGTACTCTTTCAAAATAGATTTAAATGTTATATAAAATTGGTTGATGTGGCAACCGAATGAGGGGGATTTCTAACGCCTGAACTTTTAAAATTCTTCTCCTCTTAATTAGCTTGACAATTTGGTACAAATGTTCCCCATGTGACCTTTTACTAACAGTTTTCAAGCCATAATTATTGGTTGAAAAACATGGTGGCCAGACGGTATCAGAAAAGCGGCAAGATAACAAAGCTTTATAATCTTCTGAAAGTTCTTGTCAGATTTCAAGATAATTTAGGAGAGTTGTTCTTGCAATGACCCTCTACATACATTGTTCAATCAACTTGAACGGTTGAAAAATATTGCCCGCAAGAGACATCAGAAATGGGATAACATTCATGACTTTTTAGCTTCAAACTTCATATTCTAAACAACGGGGCCGATATCGACCAAAACCCACAGGAATAATCCTTTTATGGTATTTTCAAAATGGTTGATTTGAAGATTCAATTAAAATGTCCTTTACTGATAAAATTTGTATTTACAGTGTCCACTACTTGCATTTTCCTTCCCCCAATATTGGCAGTTAGGCTACATATACATGTTTGCTACTATACCATCACTCAGGTGACCGATCTAGACCTTGGCCATAGTGTTGTTTATATAAATACTAGGGATGGAAACGAATATTGAAAACAATATTCGAATATTAGTTTTCCATATTCGAATATTCGTTTTTCAGGTTAATCAGAAATCGGAATTCGATTTCAGGTTAATCCGAACACTGGTATTTTTCCATTTCCTTTTTCAAATAATGGCAATTTTCCAAGTGTAAGTATGACCTATTGTTTACGTATATATTTCATGTTTTCAACTGAACTTATACTCCCTTTTTTTCTCAACAGATGTATTTGAATTTCAATTTGAAGTAAATCAAGAAAAAAAATATCTCTGTTTGGTATTGAACTATTAAAGGGAAGTAACAATACGTATCGATTTGATTCAATGTAACGATAGTTGTTACCCTTTGAGTATTGAACACGATTTGTGGTCATTCTATACGTACATGAAGTATGTTTGTAGAGTCGTTAATGACGATGTCTGGGTACCGGTTATCTGAGGAAAATGTGTTCAGTTAGTCAATTGACAAAGGTCATCGTGATTCTTCATACGTCGTACGCCCATACACATGGATGTGTTCATAATGGACGACACACCCATGGCTTGCAAATATATGCGGTTTGGGGTCATACAAATCTCGTTGAGAAGTATAGATCTAGTTATATAATCAATACTATATAACTTATTCGAATGTACAATGCTTTTCACAAGTTAATGTCGCGTCAAATAGTGCAGATCGGAAGGCATATAGCTGCACAGTCTGACCAAGATCTGTGCTAGTTACAAACACCCATCTGTTGATTCAATTCGTAAACTTTCTTTTGGCTATTATAAGGATATGTTTCTAAAATATATATAGACATTCTCGAGAGTAGCCTTTATATAGAACTATGTATGTAAATCAAAGAGTTATTGTAATTATTTCATAGTACTTGTGTCAGCCATTGCGTTCAATTGTTGAAACAATTAGCAGACAATATTGTATTATCCTCCTCCGAAAAGTGTTATTAAAGTGCAGTCCGTGTAAGTGGAACTGCTGTATGATGTATACATGACAATATTGGTTGACATAGAAACGTAGGGCGCTTACTGACGCGACTAAATGTGCTCAATGTACAACTAGAATATTTGATATACTTGAAGATATTTAACAGAGGAAACTTTTTCTTCCGCATAACATTTAGATATAGTTTAACTGTGTGTCCGCCAATATGGTATATTAATAAGTAGCTATGCCAGGCATGAATGAAAATAAATCCGTCTTCATTTGTTCACGAATTGAGATATTTCTTGATTTTACATCTATACAACGTTCTCCAGGGGCGTAGCTCCCTTTAGGCACTGTAGGCACGTGCCTACACATTTTTTCTCAAAATGCTCTAAAATACAGCAGCGGCGATAGACATCCGAATGTATCAACCAGATCAGACTGATCCGGCCGACACATTCCGTTTTAAGGGGATAGTTGTATAGAGTAGTGATTCCTGAAACAGAAACTCCACAAGAGGTGAAAAGTGTCTATCCGGGTCGGCCTGTGTGGTATGCTGATCCGGGTCGATACTTTACGGAGAGTTCACAATGTTGATTTTCTCACGAGATGGCCTACACATTGTTTATTGCAAAGCTACGCCCCTGTTCTCTGTTCTGTTTATGCGATTCCTGTATCCATAGGCAATACAGTAGGTGGTATATATACGACTACCCTCCGTGATGTCAAACTATCCGAAGTATTAAAACTTTCAAGCATCATGCTCGTTTTATTTTTAAAATTCAGTATTACATAATAATAATTTATGTATGCTCACAATTCAGTATTAAATTAGTTCGTGTAATTGATTGCTTTTGGGCAGCCAAAGGGGTAAATACAGAGTATACAGTGCAACTTATCCCTTGTTTCGTGTCTATTCTTTGGTGTGACAGGGGTATATATATTTGGGAAAGATCTGGGATGTATTCGGATAGTCCTTAAGCATCGAGCTCTCGGACATGTACCAGCCGTATCAAATAATCAAAATGACATTTGTTGACAATCCCTCGGCTATCACTCTGTGTGATAGGACATGGCGTCAACTGTCTAATAGTTAGACGGTGTGTTAGGAAGATAACGGCACGAACATGTGGATAAAGGCAGTGGACTCAACGCGAACACTTTTTGGAAAGGTCCGACAAACATACCGTGGTTTGTTCCGACAAGTACATTTTTCGTGTGAAAAGGTCCTCCGAAAGTTTATCACCATACACTTTGATTATTTACAAAGGGATCTCAGACTTTAAATAGTGTCACTATATAAAGTTTGTTAGTAATTGAATGAAATCCCATGTATAGAAAAATAATCAAAGTTTTTCCGCCTATGTTCAAATATTCAGAATTCTTTTAAAATTTGCATAAATATTGTTTAAGCATAACTGTAATAAAATTTAACTTAAAAATCACAGGTAACCTGACAAATTTTCAAATAAAATAAAAATGATTTAAGGTGGTGGGGTCGGGACTCGGACTTTACTGGAAGTATTGCCTCTGAAAACGAACAGACGGACGGACGACGGACAGAGAGTGATTTGGAAATACGACTACATGTCACATAAACACACTTCTTATATAATGAGCCGTGTTCCAGGAAAACCCCATCTTAGCATATTTATGACAAGTAATGAAGTATATAAATCTGCCGGATTCAAATTCACAAAAACATACTAGAAACTGTCCGTCACTAATCAGCAAACAGTGCATAATTGGATCAAGCTGCACAGATGTGCAGGTTGGTCTATATCTTACTTGGTGGCATACGGCCTATTGTTGATGTTCCTCAATCTTGGCTAATGAAGCAAAACAAAAAAGCGTTAGAATGGAAAGTGCCGTGATCGCGTTTATAAACTTTACAACTTAGTCAGAACTCGACTCTGTACACTTGATATGTTTTTCACCGTTTTCCTAGAATTCTTTAGCCAAATGATTGTTTCGAAAATGTATTTCCGATTAAAAAAAGCATCGATAAATATTTACCGCCTGTTGTATTATTGACATAAAATGCATGTTCATATTAGGTGATCCAATTTAATAGTATTTCCTTTCTGTTACAATATGTGAGACATTTTCGCACTATTGTGTTATTATTAAATATTTCCACTCTGGAATATTATCTAAAAAGTTTGCAAAGTATGTCAACATTTCGCTGATGTTTGTCAGTGGTTTGAACATGTGTCTTTTGTTCTTTTTGCGAAATACAAAATAAACCAAAACAAGTGTTATGATACAACTTAAAGGTATCATGGCCAGATATGTTATATTTGGCTTCATACAACTTGAAAGTGGGTCACGATGTTTTAATAGGTGAGTAAACGTTATATTAACAAAATACAGTACCCGTTACATGTTAATATATACATGTTAATACCTGCATTACATGTTAATATAGTAATTTAATCAAGATAAAAAGTAACAATAGCGGATTTTGATGAGTTAAGATGTTTTTTCAGCATTACTGTGCTATACTTGCTAATATACACGGGTCCTACCAACTTTTCAATAGGGACGTACCCTTTTACAACTTACCGTACTGTCTTACACTGACATAAAAAGCAATACTTTTACTTAATTTAAACGTGTTCTTGGGGTGATGCAAAATGTATTTTATATATTGATAAATAGAATATTGAACTTTATACATGTAAAGCAACAGATGCAAACAAATACCCCCTCTCCAATGAAAAACCACAGCAACAACAACTTAAAACTAAAGACACGGTAGAAGAAAATATAGTTTAATCATTTTGACCCACCCTCGATTTCGAAAACTCGCTATTTTCAATTTTCTTTAAAACCGAAAGAATAAATTACATCCGCCACAGGGGAATAAGGGTAAACTGTTTGTAATGTCTATGTCTTAAATAAATGAGTGATGCACCGGCTGAGTTAACACTGCACCGGCTGAGTTAACACTATTTATTCTTTCCACGACAGACAGTGTGGCTATATTCATTCACTAACAAGGGAAGTCGACGAAATTCGTTCCAAAATCGAAATTATTGATTGTGTAAGACAGAAAAAGAGATGTAATAATTAAGAAATCGTATAAAACAAAATGTTTTCTTGAAAGAAAAAACCACACGAATTTGTATATACATGTACATGAAGTTAATTCATTTAAATGAAATGTGCATCTATTCTAATAAAACAAGTTTTCGCGTCGATATAATCATATGTCAGACGATTATTGAAAACAATGTGGACAAAGAAGATGTTTGAAATGAGTTATTTCTAGGGGAACGGGGAGGTCCACATTATTTTCACCTTGCCTTTATAACCCATTTGTCAATCTGTCCATTGTCTACATGTCACCGATTCCACTATATGTTTCCTAAGCAGAACATTCTTAAATTAAATAACAGGTAAACAACTGATCAAGCTAACTTAAAGGCAACAGACAACTGAGTAGTTTTTAGGTCGTTTTGGATTAAATAGAAGAAATTCGATTGGTTTATTCGATACTGCTAGGAACACAACCTAATAACTGACAAGTTATCTAAATAAGAGTGAAACACGAAACTGCTTTAATACGTTTATAATTGTTTCTCCTTTGAAAACATCCAACTATCAACTATACATCTGGAAGATTGGATGAATATGTCAACTTTGTGCTTAGGATTGATTGATTGATTGTATGGTGTTTTACGCCGATTTCAACAATTTTTCATTTATATCCCGGGGGCGTTTCCTGTGTAAGCTATCCGCACTAATGGTCCATTTATCCTGACACCAGCCAGTCAGTTGTAATGCTAAGCCCGCAACCATGAGCACCAATGAGGGCAGCAATTACTACCATTTTTAAACTGTTTGGGAAGGAGTAAGTCTTTCATTATAAACAATGGTTATTTGTATAGGGGCCGAGCCCCGTTAGCTCAGTCGGTAGCGGCGCGGGCTGTAAATCAAGGGGTTGTGAGTTCGAATCCCAGCTCGGTCAACATTCTTTCCAACGTTTGACAAAAGTCACTGTCACCTGCGTCATTCGTCTTTCACCAAATGGCTGTATAACAGTCTATGTGGTAAATTAGCCAGTTGCTTGGAAAGTATGTTATGTGGTGTACTGGTGTGGGAAAACCATGTAACGCATGTATATTGAACTGGTCGCCGTGATATGACTGATATGTTTTTGAAAACGGCGTTAAACCCCAATCAATTAATCAATCAATTATTTGTATAGGCTCGGTCACACACACGACGCATGGCCCGCGCATTGAAAATGATTTAAAACATGGAAAGTACTATCAGTCCGTCGTAGCGAGCCTAGCTTTTGTCAGAATTTAGAAGAAGCTAGCAAGTTGACAAAAATGCACAGCATGTTGCTAGCGCGCTGTGCATGCACGTGGCGTGGCGCACACACAGCGTATACAGAACGCACTTGTTAAAAATTCCAACGAATGGACAGCGTATTGCTAGCGCACCGAACGAATACCCCGCGCATGCACAGCGCAGCCACCGCGCGATCAACGCACGTCCATTGAACGGCAGCGGTCACATGACTGTGACCTGACTTTGCCTAAAGTAAAAAGCAGCTGCTAGTCTTGCTTGCTGGTATATCAAAGTAGTACACCGACAACAACAGAGTAGAACCCTTTATAGTATAGAGGACCACTGTTTGGAGGACGCTTGTCATCACGTTTACCACAGTTATGGAGGAAGTTTCACTTATGCATGAGCTTGTCAGATATGGCACGCCATTCATAGGGAGTGGTGGGACACTTCATCACCCCATTCTTGTACTCATCGATGATGGCATGGCACACGTTTTGGATGAACAGGGATATACTGTTGTGAGGCACCCTCCACCCATAGGGCATTGAATGATACTTGGTCCCAGAGGCAATATGTCGCAGAGTGAGGGCAAGCTTCATGCCAGGGTCCAGGGCATCTCTGTATGTTGCAGTATGCTTGGTGATCTTCAGAACAACTCTTTTAAGCAGCTCGTCGAACATATCGAGGGCATCCACATGACATTCTTGAAGGCTGCTTCGTTACGAAGTTCTACAAGTAGCTGATCATTCAGGCCAAACTGTCGTCGCCTACCGATTGTCGGTTGGACCAGAACCCCCGTCGACCTCTTCTTTTTCTTCTTCTCCTGATAACATGGACTTGGTGAAGTGCCAGGTTCTGCTGATGTTGGAGAACCACGAATTCGTATTGTAGTCGGAATCCTCCATCTTCTGAGATGATTCTTCTAGACTTGATGTGCAAGAACCCCTGTTATCAACAACGACAGACAGAGGAAAAATTGTGAGAAAGTGGGGCGGCACCCGTTTATATACTACACGCTGCGTACACGTCAAGTACACACTAGGAACACGCTAGAAGAACGCTGGGCGCGCTAGAGACTCGTTCAGCACGCTCATATTCGTTGCATGTTCGCTTGCTATGCGTTATAAGCACGTTAGGTGTGCATTATGTGTTCCCTAGACCTCAACCGACGAACAGCGTGTGTATGGCGTTGGTCGAGTGCTTTTGCGCGTGTCTGGCGTCCTTCTGGCGTGTACATTCATGCGTCCACATTTTTGTCCACACACAACAGTCCCGACGCACACATCGAATGACAAGGAATGCATAGCGTCGGTCCAGCACTCTCGACGAATGAGTAACGAATGCTGACGCACACTAAGCGAACAACAAAGCACTGGCCAAAATT